>NC_069400.1:111647039-111717039 GCF_026875155.1 Cherax quadricarinatus | reverse complement strand
ATGTATGATCTCAGATGGAGTGATGTTCTGAGAAGGTACAGCCAGAGTGAAGTTGCTGCTTTCTGCCCGTCTTGTGGCATAAAAGCTTGTTTCACGCTGTCCTCGAAGTGGATCCAAGTGTGGTTTTTTTGACAAAATTGGCCTTGTACATAACAGTAAGGCCACCCACATCCCTCCTATGTTGAAGGCTCTGCCTGAAATGGACAGACTATCCAGGATGGGTCCAGGCGAGAGATGAGACGTCTTGCTCTGTTCTCTACTCTGTCAAGCAGTCGCAGATGAGAGGGGGGACAGGCAAACCAAGAAAGTGGAGCATACTCAAGGTGTGAGCGTACTTGTGCCTCGTACAGGATCTTGCAACCCCTACTGTCAAGCAGATGCGAGATACGGCGAAGTGCTGTAAGCTTCCTGGCTGCCTTGTTTGCAAGATTTACAACATGGTTCTTCATGGTTAGTTTGGAGTCAAATTTCACCCCAAGGATATCAACTTCTTCTCCAGGTGCCAACATCCTCCCATTCATCCTTACTACTGCACCTGCATTACCATCATGGTGCCTAGAGACGATCATCATTTGCGTTTTCTCAGGTGCAAATGTTACTTGCCATCTATTTCCCCAAGCTGATATAGTTCTCAGCTGGTGATTGATGTAGCTTAGAGCAGCTGGCATTTCTTCTCTTGGATAAGTGAATGTCAGTGTACAGTCGTCTGCATATGCATGTGATTCTGGGATGAGATGAAGAAGGTCGTTGAAGTAGACATTCCATAAACAGTGACCCAGCACACTTCCTTGTGGAACGCTTGCCCCAATAGGATGCCTTGCTGATTCCGTTCCATTGAGGACTACACTTAGAGATCTACCATGAAGGTAATCACTGAGGAGACATAGCGTAGAGCCTGCATCCAGTGCTTGAAGTTTTGCTAAGAGGCCCTGGTGCCACACCCGGTCGAAAGCGCCAGCAATGTCCAGTGCTACCCACAGCTGACTTGGATTCATCCAGTGACTGGTGCCACTTAGTGGAGAGGTTTAACAACAGATCACAGCAGAGTAACCTTTCCTGAAGCCATATTGACGATCACAAAGTAGTGATGGTAGTCAAAAAACTCTGTCATTTGTCTTGAGATATTGTCTCAAGGATACTTACCAGTGATTGACAGGAGTGACACGGTCTGTAGTTGCTGATTTCTGCTCTGCTCTTCTTTTTGTGAACAGGGACTACATTTGCCTCTTTCCATGGAGAGGGCCATTTACACTGTACTAGGCAAGTGCTGAAAGATGCGAGTTAGAGGTGCTGCTAGCTGGTCTGCACATCTTCCAACAATCTTGGGCTCAACTTGTCTGGGCCCACAGCCTTTTCTTGCGTCAAGTGATTAAGAAGGAAAGCACCTCCTCCTGCCTTATTGTCACCCCTGACAGTTTTGACACAGTTCTTGCAAGCTAGCCAAGGAGGGTCCCTATGCTGGATCAGGAACTTGCATTTGGTAGCAAAGTGTCAGCAAAGAGGTCGCTCTCCTTCTCTCTCTCTCTCTCTCTTCTCTCTCTCTCTCCTCTCTTCTCTCTCTCTCTCTCTCTCTCTCTCTCTCTTCTGACTCTCTCTGCTCTTCTTCTCTCTCTCCTCTTGCTCCTCTCTCTCTTGCTCTCTCTCTCTCTCTCTCCCCTCTCCTTGGCTCTCTCTCTCTCTTGCTCTCTCTTCTCTCTCTTTGCTCCTCTCTCTCTTGCTCCCCTCTCTCTCTTGCTTTCCTTTTCTCTTGCTCTCTCTCTCTCTTGCTCTCTCTTCTCTTCTCTCTCTCTTTTGCTTTCCTTCTTGTCCTCTTTCGCTTCTCTCTCTTCTCTCCCCCCCCTTTCCTTCCTCCCTTTTTCCTCTTTTCTTTTCCTCCCTCTTTGCTCTCTCTCTCTCTTGCTCTCTCTCTCTCCCTTTCTCTCCCTCCTCTTGCTCTTCTCTCTCTTGCCCCCTTTTCTCTCTTCTTGCTCCTCTCTCTCTTGCCCCCCTCTTTCTCTCTTCGCTCTCTCTCTCTCTTGCTTCTCTCTCTCTTCTCTCTCTCTCTCTCTTGCTCCTCTTCTCTCTTGCTCTCTCTCTCTCTTGTCTTTTCTTCTCTCTTCCCTTCTTCCTCTCTCTCTTGCTCTCTCTTCTCCCCTTGCTCTCTCTCTCTCTTTCTCTCTCCTCTCTTGCTCTCTCTCTTTTCTTTCCCCCTCTCTCTCTTGCTTCCTTCTCTTGCTCTCTCTCCTCTTGCTCTCTCTCTCTCTTGCTCTTCTCTCTCTTGCTCTCTCTCCCCCTCTTTGCTCCCCTCTCCCCTTTTGCCCCCTCTCTTTTTTTCTCTCTCTCTCTCTGCTCTCTCTCTCTCTTGCTCTTTTCTCCCCTCTTGCTCCCTCTCCTCTTGCTCTCTCTTTTCTTTTTGCCCTCTCTCTCTCTTGCTCTCCCCTCTCTCTTGCTCTCCTCTCTCTTGCCTCTCCCCTCTCTTTGCTCTCTTCTCTCTTGCCTCTCTTTCTTCTCTTTGCTCCTCCCCCTCTTGCTCTTCCCCGTCCCCTTTTCCCTTCTAATTTCCTCCCTCTCCAACTTTTCCCTTTCCACTCTCTCTCCCCCTCCCCTTTTCCCCTTCCCCTTTCTCCAAAAAAAAAAAAAAAAAAAAAAAAAAAAAAAAAGGGGGGGACTCGGCGGGAAACCCAAAGGAAAAATGAGAATTTTTTGGTTTGGGAGGAGTGGGAGGAAAGGAGCAGTGGAAAAGGATGGAAAAAAAGAGTGGGGGGGAAAAAAATTAGGGAGTTTTTCCTAAAAAAATGGAGAAAGAGCTCTCTGTAAAATTTTGGGAAAAGGGAGGTTGGAGAAGGAGAAAAAAGAATTGGGAACAAAAAGCCCGAAAATGCAGTAGCCAAGTTTAAAGGGCCCAAAATTTGAGAAAAATAGGCTGAAGCGATTTTACGGGGGCATTGACCAGAAAACACAGCAAAAGAACTGGGGAGGCCGAACAGGAGGGGAAGGGGAATTTAAGAATTTTTGCAAAGGGTTTCACATCAATCTGCCAAGGAGGCCCAAAGGAGTAAAGGGAAGATCATGGTTGCAGAGGGAAAAGGGTGATGGGTTCAAATTGTTTGAGGCAAACAAGGCAATCAAGAGCCACTGGAAAAACCCGGGGAGAAATTTGGCCAAAAATACAGGCAGGTCCAGAGTCACAGAGGGTGAGGAAATTGGGAGGAAAAAAAGGGGAAAAATAAAGTTTTATCCGGGGCCCTTCGGGAAAAGAGAGAGGAAAGGACACACACTGAAAGGCAGCAGGAAGAAAAAAAAGGAGATTGGGGAAAATCACAGGGAAATAGGTGAAAAAGAGGGACGAGATTGAAAATTTTTCAGGAATGGGGGGGTACTCGAAGGGGGGGAAACCGACCAATCAAGCTGATTCTCAGGAGGGAAACAGTGCGGAACAGGATCCTCCAAAGAAACCACGTTTTAAAATACTCGGAAGAGTACAAGGGGTGTTCCTAACAGAGACAGAAAAAAATCAGAACGAAAGCACTGAGGGAGAGGACAAAAAACAAAAGGGAAAAGCTAGGGAAAAAGAAAAGGGAAAGGGAACCCCCAGGGTCAGTCAGAGAGGACAGAACAGAAAGGGGCAACACACACACAACTATCCCCAAAAAACCATAAAACCCCAAAATCCACAACCCCAACACACAAACAATCCATACCCACAGCCTCCCCCCAACCCACCGACTATAGAATCCCACGTATGCCACCGGGGTTTTTCCCACCCTCAAAGGGCCCCCCAAAAACCACAGTTTTGGGAAAGGAAACTGAAGGTATGTACAAAAAAGGGCTGATGGAATAACAAATAATGGGGGGGAAGTGGCATGAAAGAGTCAAAAAAAGGGCATCACCGGAACATCATAGCTCTCACAAAAAACCAAAGTTTTACAGGTATGATAACAGATGCCATCTTTCCAAGGGGAAACAAATCCTGGGGAAAGACGGGGGAACGGGGGGGGGTGGAGGGTGGCTTTTGCTGATCAAAAAATCGCGGGAAAATTTTGATGAGCGGAGAAGGGGGGTTTGCGGAGAAGAAAGTATTACATATGGGAACATTTCACTCTGGAGGTCCCAAGGTTTGGAAAAAAAATAGCAGTGAGGGTATAACCCACCACAGAACAGCGGGAAAGGCCAAGGCAAGAGACGCCCGGGGAAAATTTAGAGCGATGGTTGACACACTGGTTTAGAGTGGCCCAAAAGCTCATTTCATGCAGGCAAAGCTCCTTACATGGGGGGGACTTTTAAAAACCCAAAGGGGATCGATTGGGAGAACTTGGGGCCCACATGGGGGGGCCAAAATACAGGAGGGCTAAAATGTGGAGGTGGTACTGGAGAACTTAAAGTACCAAAACGTAAGGGGGAAATACAAGAGAGAGAGGGGGAAGATGAAAATAGCAAGGGGTGGGCTTAGTATTCACCTAGTAGTTCAGATATGAGGACCCTCACATATGAAAGACCCCTTGGGGCCAAAATGACCATGTGGTTTTAACTTCGAAAAAAAACAGTAAAAGCTACAAGGGGGGAGGGAAAAAGCAGGAAGGCCAAAGGGGAATGAAACCAAAAAAACAAGAAGGGGACAACACAAAAGGGAAAAGGAACTACCTGAAAAGGGGGTTTTGGGACAGAGAACTGGCAGGGGAACCAGTTTAAAGAGAAAGATGGAATATGTAGGGAAAAATGCAAGGGCTGAGGAGAGGTTTGTACCCAAGGGTAACAGGGTTAAAGAAAAAACCAGGATGAGCCCATGGTTTTAACCCCAAAGGTGCAGGGAGGCAAAAACCAAATTTTGCCCAGGGGAAAGGAAGAAAAAAATTTGAAAGGGAAAGGACCCAGGAGAAAAAGGAGAACGTCGGTTTTTTTGAGCCAGAAAAGAATATGCACGATAAGAAAGGGGGCCCCAAAAAAAATATGAAAATGACATAGCAGCGAAAAACCAAATCTTTACCCCCAAACTTTTTACAGCCCCTCAGGGGGGAAAAAAAAAACCGTCAAGGGCCCGGTAATCAGGCTAAGGAAGGAAGGAGGAAGACAAAAAAGAAATGACCCTGAAGTAGTGGAAAACTCAACAAGAAATTTAAAGAAGTGTTCACCCGAGGAGACAGAAGGGACTTTTCCCGAAAGAAAGGAGGGTTGGGGCCCCCACCACCCAAATGCTGGGGCACAAAAGGGACACAAAAACCCAGGAAAAAAAGGGGAAGAGGCTTTTAGTGAGCTAGATACCTCAAAGGGAATGGGCCAGATAACATCTCCCCCTGGGGATTTAGGAGGGAGCAGAAGCGCTATGTGTACCCCCAACAACAATATTTTAATCAACTATCGAAACAGGGGGAAAATTTCCTGAGGCATGGAAGACAGGGAAATGTGTCCCAATCTTTAAAAAAGGAAACAGGGCATGAAAACAAAAAACTACAAACCCGTGTCATGACATGTAAAGTATGCAAAAAACATGGAGAAGATTATCAAGAAAAGTGGGGAACACCTAAAAAAGGAAAGATCCCCATCAACAGCGCCAACATGGTTTTGGGACGGGAAATCCTGTGTCACAAACCCCACTGGGGTTCTATGACATGGTGACAGCAGTAACACAAGAAGAGAGGGGTGGGTGGATTCATTTTCTTGGACGCAAGAAGGGGTTTACAAAAGTTTCCCCACAAGGGGAATTGGTGCAAAAAAAAAGGGGACCAAAACAGGGTAACGGGGAAAGGGAATACAAAGGATCAGGGAATACTTGTCAGGAAGACCAGAGCGAGTCAGGGAAAGTGGCGAGGTTCAGAGTGGGGGACCTGTGACCACGGGGGGGCCCCCCAGGGGGGCAAATCCTAAGGACCAGTGTTTTTTCTGGTAATTTTGTGAACGACTGCGGAAGGAAAAGACTCTGGGTGCCCTGTTTGCAGATGACGTGAAGTTTTATGAGAAAATACACTCGATCGGGAAAACCCCGGGAGAACTTCAAAGGGGTCTGGACAGGCCGCAGAACCCGGGCCCGCAATTGGTCCTGGAGTTCAAACCCAAACCCAAGTGCAAAGTCATGAAGATTGGGGGAAAGGGCCCAAAAAAGGCCGCAGACGGAGTACAGTCTAGGGGGGGAGAGACTACAAAAACCCCCTCAAGGAAAAAAACTTGGGGGAGTAAAACACCAGGCACATCTCCTGAAGCGCACATCCCAAACCCAAAAAACCCGCTGCAGCATATGGGCGCCTAGCCCAAAACCCCAGAACACTTCCGACATCCCTTTAAAAAGGAATCATTCAGGACCCTGTACCCCCGTTTTTGGGTTTGGGGCCCCTTTTTGGAGTATGCGGCACCCGTTTTGGGAAAACCCCCACCTACCAAGCACGTGAAAAAACTAAGAAAGTGCAAAGGTTTTGAAAAAAACTAGTCCCAGAGCAAAGGGGGGTATGTCCTACAGGAAAGGGTTTAAGGGGAAACCCAACCCCCGACGCACTGGAGGAAAAATGGAAGATAGGGGGGGGCAAATTTATAACGACATACAAAATTTCTGAGGGAAATTTACAAAGGGGGACAAAGAACCCGGATGTTCAGGGGATTTTGGGCAAAAGTAAAAAAAGGGGACACATTGGAACTGGAAAAACACAGATGAATCACAGGGTTTTTAGGAAGTTTTTTCTTCAGCCACAGAGTAGTCCCGTAAGTGGAATTGTTTGGGAAGCGATTTTTAGTGGAGGGGGAAAAAATACATACTTTAAGCAGAGGGGATTTAAAAGCCACGGCCCCGGGAAAAGTGACCTAGTCGATCAGTGAAGAGGCGGGGGCCCGGACTCGGGCTCGGGCCCCCCCCCAACCTCAACAAAGTGAGTACAACTAGGTGAGTACACACACACACACACATACACACGCACAAACCTGAGATTGGCGTTTAGACATCTGAGTAAGAAGTCATTCACGACATTGTACACCGTGTACGTAAGGCCTATACTGGAATATGCAGCGCCAGTATGGAACCCTCGCTTAGTCAAACACGTCAAGAAATTGGAGAAAGTGCAAAAATTTGCAACACGATTAGTCCCGGAACTGACGGGTATGTCTTATGAGGAGAGGTTAAGGGAACTCAACCTAATGACACTAGAGGATAGGAGGGATAGAGCGGACATGACAACAACGTATAAAATACTAAGAGGCATTGACAACGTGGACAAAGATCGAATGTTTCAGAGATGGGATACAGAAACAAGGGGACACAATTGGAAACTGAAAACCCAGATGAGTCATAAGGATGTTAGGAAGTATTTCTTTAGTCTTATAATTGTCAGGAACTGGAATAATCTGGAGAGTGAAGTGGTGGACGCAAGTTCCAGAAATAGCTTTAAGAAGAGGTATGACAAATATCATGGAGCAGGGAGAGAGTGAATTAGTATCGACCAGTGAAGAGGCGGGGCCAGGAGCTATGAATCGACCCCTGCAACCGCATATAGGTGAGTGCATATTAGTGAGTACACACACACACACACACACACACACACACACACACACACATTGCTCTTACTATTGGTGGGGTAATAATCTTTCTGACGGGAATAATAGTTCTCCTCACTACGTGTTCTACTTGAGTCACCGACATTACTATTCGACATATCAACCCTCCTTGACTAACACCAACATAACTATCCAGCGTCCCTACTTAACCCCCTCCCTCCCCTTCCCCCTCACTCCCACCCCTTCCCCCCTCTCCCTACGTATTGCTGGCGAGGTAGTGTCATTAAGGTGAGTTGTTGCTATGCTTTCTGCAATAACGTTGCCCCTTGTTGCAGTGCAGAGTCTCTCTCTCTCTCTCTCTCTCTCTCTCTCACTCTCTCTCTGTCACACTGTACTGTATCAAATCTCTCGAAGTTTTCAAACAAAAAAAATCGAATAGAAAGGACTGCCAGTTGATAGACTTTTGGCTATACAAACAAAATCAAACAGAAAGTCATGCAGAGAAACACACACACATTCACACACACACACACACACACACACACACCACACACACACACGGGGCAGAGAAAAAGTGGACCTAGTAACGACCAATGAAGAGGTGATTCCAGGAGCTATGATTCGACCCCTGGAACCATAATTAGGTGAGTACAATTAGTTGAGTACACACACACACACACACACACAAAACAGAAGGGGACACCAACAAGGGTTATACCAACAAGTGTTGGATGACATACACACAACCGAGGAGGAGGAGAAGAAGCTGCTAAGTAGCCTTGATGCTTCAAAGGTGGTGGGACCAGACAACAACTCTCCGTGGATCATTAGAGAGGGAGCAGAGACGCTGTGTGTGCCACTAACCACAATTTTCAACATATCCCTTGAAACTGGGCAATTACCTAACGTATGGAAGACGGCAAATGTAATCCGCATTTTTAAGAAATGAGACAGAAACAAGGCACTTAACTATAGACCAGTGACAGTGACGTGTATAGTATGCAAAATCATGGAGAAGATTATCAAGAGGAGAGTGGTGGAGCACCGAACGGAAGGCAAATCCTGTGTCACAAACCTTTTGGAGTTTTTTGACAAATTATCAGAAGTAAGACATGAGAGAGGGGGTGAGTTGATTGCATTTTCTTGGACTGCAAGAAGGCCTTCGACACAGTTCCTCACAAGAGATTAATGCAGAAGCTAGAGAATTAGGCGCATATAACAGATAAGGCACTGCACTGGATCAGAGAATACTTGACAGGAAGGCAACAACGAGTCATGGTACATGATGAGGTATCACAGTGGGCGCCTGTGAAGAGCGGGGTCCCACAGGGGTCAGTCCTAGGACCAGTGCTATTTTTGGTATATGTGAATGACATGATGGAAGGGATAGACTCAGAAGTGTCGCTGTTCGCAGATGATGTGAAGTTAATGAGGAGAATTAAATCAGATGAGGATCAGGCAGGACTACAAAGAGACCTGGACAGGCTGGACGCGTAGTCCAGCAATTGGCTTCTCGAATTTAACCCCGCCAAATGCAAAATCATGAAGATCGGGAAGGGCAAAGAAGACCGCAGATAGAGTACAGGCTAAGTGGCCAAAGACTGCAAACCTCGCTCAAGGAGAAAGATCTTGGGGTGAGTATGACACCGCGCACGTCTCCGGAAGCACACATCAACCAGATAACTGCTGCAGCATATGGGCGCCTGGCAAACCTGAGAATAGCGTCCCGATACCTTAGTAATGAATTATTCAAGACACTGTACACTGTGTACGTCAGGCTCATACTGCAGTATGCAGCACCAGTTTGGAATCCACACCTGGTCAAGCACGTCAAGTAATTGGAGAAATTGCAATAGTTTGCAACAAGGCTAGTTCCAGAGCTAAGGGGAATGTCCTACGAAGAAAGGTTAAGGGAAATCGGCCTGACGACAGTGGAGCACAGGAGGGTCAGGGGAAACATGATAACAACATACAAAATACTGCGTGGAATAGATAAAGTGGACAGAGACAGGATGTTCCAGAGATGGGACACAGAAACAAGGGGCACAATTGGAAGTTGCATACTCAGATGAGTTAAAGGAATGTCAGGAAGTATTTCTTCAGTCATAGAGTTGTCAGGAAGTTGAATCGTCTAGTTGAATCGTCCTCTCTCTCCCTGCTCATGGAGCAGGGAGAGAGGGGACCTAGCAGTGATCAGTGATATATACATACATATATATATATATATATTATATATATATATATATATATATATATATATATATATATATATATATATATATATATATTATATATACATATATATATATATATATATATATATATATATATATATATATATATATATATACATGTGTGTGTGTGTGTGTGTGGTGTGTGCGTGTATGTATTCGCATACATAATTCCTACTTAGGTTCGTTGTGGTACACTGGTAGAGTTTTGGACTGATTAAATTTTCTCACAACCGTCAGACCGCTGGTTCGATGCTAGTTCTTCCCATGAAAACACATACATTTTCTCAAAAAAAAAATGTCTCATGAAATAAAACATAATTAGTCCCGTTAACCAGGCAGCTCAATAACAAAAACAACAACAACAGATTCATTCACCAACAGCCTGATCGCTCCGAGACTTCCGTAGCTGGCAGAGAATCGAGCATAGAGCACACGGGTTTAACGCTTCGTGTAACACCACCTCCACAAGACTCCTTCGAAGCAAAACTCAAATAATAATTCTGGAATAACAGTGTTAAAACGAGACGGCAATGAGAATCATTGACCAGCATAAGTGCATCATCACAGACCAGGAAAAACAACAAGGGTTGATGGATGGCTCACTCGCCCAAGATCTCACTCTTTTCTGTTGGGAAGCTGTTGATGGGTTTTCCATTGGCCATCTCGCCTGGATTATCTCTCCCATGAAGCCGCTGATGGCTGCTGGCTTAACACCCATGCAAATATCTTGTCTGCCAGGCTGAGGTAAGAAAGATTGAGAGGTGGAAATTTCTGGTTCAGATGAACTTAGTCCAGTCGACAATGTACCCAGTCCATTCCACAATGAACCCAGTCCAGTCCACAATGAACCCAGTCCAGTTCACAATGAACCCAGTCCAGTCCACAATGAACCCAGTCCAGTCCACAATGAACCCAGTCCAGTCCACAATGAACCCAGTCCAGTTCACAATGAACCCAGTCCAGTTCACAATGAACCCAGTCCAGTCCACAATGAACCCAGTCCAGTCCACAATAAACCCAGTCCAGTCCACAATGAACCCAGTCCAGTCCACAATGAACCCAGTCCAGTCCACAATCAACCCAGTCCAGTCCACAATCAACCCAGTCCAGTCCACAATCAACCCAGTCCATTCCACAATGAACCCAGTCCAGTCCACAATGAACCCAGTCCAGTCCACAATGAACCCAGTCCAGTCCACAATGAACCCAGTCCAGTCCACAATCAACCCAGTCCAGTCCACAATAACCAGTCCAGTCCACAATGAACCCAGTCCATTCCACAATGAACCCAGTCCAGTCCACAATCAACCCAGTCCAGTCCACAATCAACCCAGTCCAGTCCACAATCAACCCAGTCCAGTCCACAATCAACCCAGTCCAGTCCACAATGAACCCAGTCCATTCCACAATGAACCCAGTCCAGTCCACAATCAACCCAGTCCAGTTCACAATGAACCCAGTCCAGTCCACAATCAACCCAGTCCAGTCCACAATCAACCCAGTCCAGTCCACAATGAACCCAGTCCATTCCACAATGAACCCAGTCCAGTCCACAATCAACCCAGTCCAGTCCACAATCAACCCAGTCCAGTCCACAATCAACCCAGTCCAGTCCACAATGAACCCAGTCCATTCCACAATGAACCCAATCCAGTCCACAATCAACCCAGTCCAGTCCACAATGAACCCAGTCCAGTCCACAATCAACCCAGTCCATTCCACAATGAACCCAGTCCATTCCACAATGAACCCAGTCTAGTCCACAATGAACCCAGTCTAGTCCACAATAAACCCAGTCCAGTCCACAATAAACCCAGTCCAGTCCACAATGAACCCAGTCCAGTCCACAATGAACCCAGTCCAGTCCACAATGAACCCAGTCCAGTCCACAATGAACCCAGTCCAGTCCACAATGAACCCAGTCCAGTCCACAATAAACCCAGTCCAGTCCACAATGAACCCAGCCCAGTCCACAATAAACCCAGTCCAGTCCACAATAAACCCAGTCCAGTCCACAATGAACCCAGTCCAGTCAACACAGTACACAGTCCAGATGACCCAGAGCAGCCCAAATAAACCCAGAGAAGTCCAAGTAAACCCACAGTTGTTCAAATAAACCCAGACCAGTCTAAATAAACCCAGGACAACAAGTTAAACCCAGAGCAATTCAACTGATTCTAACTGAGGCAGACTGTCCACAACCATCATGATACAATACTCTCCTCCTGAATATTTACTGAACAGCAAGTGAGTATTGTAGGATAATGCTTATAGCCTCCCAGTTTATGTATTATGTATGAAAGTAACTAATGTAACCTCTGCTGGAGGCACATTCGTGTGTTTGTGTGTATTCCAGCCTGCATTGTTGTGGGTACATGTGCTTATTTGTGCACAAATTTAGGATGAAAACTGTGTACGTTTGGGTACGTGCATGTGTTTATGTATATATGTGTGTCTGTGTGTATGCGTGTGCTTATGTGTATATATGAATATGTGTATTCGTTGTGTATGTATGTGTTTGTGTGTACCTTCGTGTGATTGTAAAGGTCGAGTCATAGTTTCGGACTTCTTAACTAACACAGACCTACTTTACTGGTTCCTGGTAACCAGGCCTAGATTATACCTGTTCCTGAAGCCATGTAAGACGTTTAACTCCATCAGCCCTTCACCTATTTACAACCCTGAGGCTAACGTTTGGTTAACGTGAGGTTGACTTGTGGTTAACGTGAGGTTAACGTGTGGTTAACGTGCGTCTCTAGACGTCTTTTAAGTCCACTGGTTCTCTCTCCTTGCATCCCAGACTATTTCTGTCTACTTCACATAAACTGTTCAGTATTTTGTATGTCATGGTCGTGTCTCCCTGTTCCTCCTCTCTTCTACTGTTGTTAGTCTGGATGTTTTATGCTTCTCCTGATAATACATTCCCCTTATTTCAAGAACCTATATTTCTCCTCTTATTTTCATCATATGTGTGTGTGTGTGTGTGTGTGTGTGTGTGTGTGTGTGTGTGTGTGTGTGTGTGTGTGCGTTGTGGCGTGCACACGCCAGGTTCGACGCTGCAGATAAGAAAACTGTAAATATGAAAATGGTCTCGGGGGCAGACAGGCGAAAATTTTCTTATGGCTCTGAGCTTAAAAAAGGCAACATGGGATCACTGCCAAGATGACTCTGTTTATCATGGTGCCGTTACTGTGACGGTGGCGCCGTTACCTTAGCTTTGGTGTTGTTACCTCCACTGTGGTGCTACCGTTACTGTGCTGTTTCCTTTTTCGTGGAACTGCTGCCACAGTCACGGAGGGGCGTTACTGTCACAGTGGAGCGTTACTGTCACGGTGGAGCGTTACTATCACGGTGGAGCATTACTGTCACGGTGGAGTGTTACTGTCACGGTGGAGCGTTACTTTCACGGTGGTGTTGCTGCAGTCACATTGGTGCTGCTACAGTCCTAAGGGTAGCCCTACCATCACGGTGATGTTGATACCGTCACGGTTATTACCATCATGATGGTGCTGTTACAGTCACAGTGGTATAGCTTATAAATATAATAACACCATCAACAGATAGAGCAACACCATCAACAGAAACATTAACACCATCAACAGGAACATCAACACCATCAATGGAAACATCAACACCATCAATATAAACATCAACACCATCAACAGAAACATCAACACCATCAATATAAACATCAACACCATCAACAGATAGAGCAACACCATCAACAGGAACATCAACACCATCAATGGAAACATCAACACCATCAATATAAACATCAACACCATCAACATAAACATCAACACCATCAATATAAACATCAACACCATCAACATAAACATCGACACCATCAACAGAAACATCAGCACCATCAACAGAAACATCAATACCATCAACAGAAACATCAACACCATCAACAGAAACATCAATACCATCAACAAAAACATCAATACTATCAACAGAAACATCGACACCATCAACAGAAACATCAATACCATCAACAGAAACATCGACACCATCAACAGAAACATCAACACCATCAACAGAAACATCAACACCATCAACAGAAACATTAATACTATCAACAGAAACATCAACACCATCAACAGAAACATCAATACCATCAACAAAAAACATCAAATACTATCAACAGAAACATCAATACTATCAACAGAAACATCGACAACCATCAACAAAACATCAACACCATCAACAGAAACATCAACACCATCAACAGAAACATCATACCATCAACAGAAATATCAACACCATCAACAGAAACATCAATACCATCAACAGAAACATCAATACAATCAACAGAAACATCAACACCATCAACAGAAACATCAATACCATCAACAGAAACATCAACACCATCAACAGAAACATCAATACTATCAACAGAAACATCAATACTATCAACAGAAACATCAATACTATCAACAGAAACATCAATACCATCAACAAAACATCAAACCATCAACAGAAACCTCAATACTATCAACAGAAACATCAACACCACCAACAGAAACATCAATACTATCAACAGAAACATCAATACTATCAAAAGAAACATCAATACTATCAACAGAAGCATCAATACCATCAACAAAACATCAACACCATCAACAGAAACATCAATACCATCAACAGAAACATCAACACCATCAACAGAAACATCAATACTATCAACAGAAACATCAATACTATCAACAGAAACATCAATACCATCAACATAAACATCAACACCATCAACAGAAACATCAATACCATCAACAGAAACATCAACACCATCAACAGAAACATCAATACTATCAACAGAAACATCAATACTATCAACAGAAACATCAATACTATCAACAAAAACATCAATACCATCAACAAAACATCAACACCATCAACAAAAACATCAATACCATCAACAGAAAGATCAACACCATCAACGGAAACATCAATACTATCAACAGAAACATCAATACTATCAACAGGAACATCAATACCATCAACAGAAACATCAACACCATCAACAGAAACATCAATACCATCAACAGAAACATCAACACCATCAAGAGAAACATCAATACCATCAACAGAAACATCAACACCATCAAGAGAAACATCAATAACATCAACAGAAACATCAATACCATCAACAGAAACATCAACACCATCAACAGAAAAAGTGTGTGTGTTTGATGCGTTATTAAAAGTGTTCAGAAAAAAAACGTGAGCGAGACAAACGGGAAGACGTTTGAACAAGCGTCTGTATGAACACAGAGATGCTCCAGTGTTCCAGTGTTAAAGTGTTCCAGTGTTCCAATGTTCCAGTGTTCCAGTGGGAGTCCACAAGCAGCGGGATTGCTATCACAAAATAAAATGTTATCCTTTCAATTTAGTCTTCAAATCTGGTAGTCCTGTTACAAAAATTTTGTTATTGAATTAAATCTTATAAAAATTGATCTCATTTGATGGGCAATTTAATTTCAACAAGAATATTTGCGTCAGAGTCAGTAATCATCTCACTAAGATGCTTGACAATAAAGCTTTAAGAATTATTATCTATTTCCATCAATGTGATGCTGTTTCAGAGTGTTCAACACTATGCAACTCAATGATTTATATTAATTCTGAGGGAGAGAGAAAAAAAGATAGATAGAGAGATAGATAAATCCCTTCCTTCCTTCTATCCTTAATGCTACAAGAAGAAGGACAGTTCTTCCATCCTTCCTTCCTTGTTGACACACGATAAATATTTTTCAAAACTTATGACGCCACACACACAAAAATCAGTTTTGAAAGTTAATTTCTCAAACATCTGATGCACAATGATCAAATTTGATTGTGATTTAAATGCCAATATCACCCGTGTTCTATTTAACACATTGAAATTTTTTTTTAATTTATTCTGTATCTGTGCATTTTAGCATGTAATTATAGGAGATTATATACAGATAGTATCAAATTAAATGGCCTAATCACGTACTACATTTTAAGTGACTACCGCTGAGGGTTTAATTAATTTCTTTTCCAGCAGCTACAAGACCATTTAATATTTATTACTAAGCAATTAATGCAAATTTTGCCTCATTAGTGACCTTTATTTTCATTGAATTCTGAATTTCAGTTCTATTTGTTAGTTTGATAGGTTTCAAGAATATGTATATATATATATATATATATATATATATATATATATATATATATATATATATATATATAGACTATCTACGAAGTTCTTGTTATTTTGATATGTGTTAAGCATAAAACTCACTCCGTGTAGGGATAATCTATGTCTTTATTGACATTCTATCAGTCTATTGACGTTCTATCACCTTATCGACATTCTATCCGTAACAACAACGAATTTCCTGAACAAAAAATAAAGAGTGAAGCTCCGTTTTAAATTTCGAGACTTAAATGCTCGGCGCAATTTGCAACACGTCTGTAACTCACTTCAATGCAAATTCGTTCGGTAAATTCGGAATATTTACGTAAAAACGTTTACAAATTTAAGGTAGGTTTAAGCGTCGACACAGCTAATTAAACGAAACTCACGTATTTCAATATGTTTTCAACATACGTTGTTTTGTAAATGAGAATATCAGTGGTGTCCTTAACTGATATTACTGACGTCAGTAAGAGAGAGAGAGAGAGAGAGAGAGAGAGAGAGAGAGAGAGAGAGAGAGAGAGAGAGAGAGGAGAGAGAGAGGAGAGAGAGAGAGAGAGAGAGAGAGAGAGAGAGAGAGAGAGAGAGAGAGAGAAGACAATACTACGGGAGTACTCAGGCTTATAACCAGTGAGGATACCATCGCCCCTAAGTACTTCGTTACAGCACAGGCACTGAGGGACAAACATTCACCCAGAGCTCCCAGTACCAACACTGACCTCTATGACAGTGCAATACTTGAAGAACTTTTAACCCTACAGGATCCTGATGTGTGTTTCCACAGGGCTCAACAGGGGGTTTTACCGATTTGAGGCGACAACATATGCTCAGTCCAGCACTTGGCGATATTTCAGAAAGCTTGTTGTTGTCCGAACTCACCAAATTTCCCACTGTGTGCCTAACTGGTGGTGTTCCGGAGGCCATTAGACCCCTCTTCTTTGGTGCTTCACTATGTGACCTCCGGGAAAAGCACGGAGGAATCAGGCCCATTGCAGTGGGCAACACCCTTCGCCGCCTTGTCGCCAAGGCTGTAATAAGAAAGGTGAGTGAAGAGGCTGCTGCAATGTTGGAACCAACACAGCTCAATTATGGTGCTCGACAAGGCTGTGAAGCAGCTGCCCACGGAGCACGAGTATACATCAGTAAAATGTCAGATGAAAAAGCCTTGATTATAATGAACTTTGCCAAAGCATTCAGCTTAATCAAAAGTGATGCTGCTCTCCAAGCAGTTTCTAAACATTATCTTTCCCACTATCCTTTCATATAACCAAGTTATAATGGGACTTCAAAGCTACTGTTTGGGGACCATGAAATTGACTCGTGCGAGTAGTGTGCAACAGGGGGATCCTCTCGCCCCTTTTCTCTTCATCAAGGAAGTCACAGAAGCGCTCTCCAGGGAACTCAGTATCTGGTTCTTGGATGATGGTATCCTGGTTGGCACTACAAATTCTCTCCTAGAGGACATCAGGGAAATAAAAGACATTGGAGAGAGCCTGGGACTAATTTTAAACTCCACCAAATGCGAAGTAGTTTCTACTTATCGACAGATCATTGAGAATATTAGTGAAGTTTTGCGAGGAGCACGAGCCATCAATCCAGTCAATAACACTTTCCTTGGGTTCAATGCCCTTGATCTGATCCTAGAAAAGAAAATCTCAGACCTCAGGAGGATGGAAGGTAGAATGACAGACACTGATACACATGATGCCTTCTTCCTACTCGCCAGGTGCCTGTCCCTCCCAAAACTCACATACTTCCTGAGGTGCTCCTCAGCTTTCAGCAGTCCGAAACTCAAGGGATATAACTACCTCCTAAAGACCATTTTAGAGAGTGTACTGATTCTTTCCCTCGAAGATGGACAACGGTTGCATACCTCACTTCCAGTCAGGCTTCTGGGACTGGGAGTACCCAAATCCTCCCAGATTGCCCTACCAGCTTTCTTATCCTCCTCCATAGCATCAGACGAGTTAATAAAACAAATTCTTCCGGACAACCTTGGTGACTCAGCAGGAATACAGGATCTTTGCTACACCATTACTGAATGGGTGACTCACAGCTTCAGCACCAAAACTTAGTGCAGCACTGGCCTACAAACAGTCGAGTTAGGATGGTCCAATCTCTGAAAACGTGTCAACATGCTCAGGGCTGTAACATCCTACAGTGAGACTCCCGTCTCCAAGCTGTGAGTGCATATCACTCTAGATTTCCTCCAAACAGCTCCCATTTCGGCAATGGAAACACTAATCGACCCACAGACAATCCGTATTGCAGAGTCTCTCCCTCGCTGCTCCGTGTGATCATACGGAATATACGTATATACGTGTATTTGCGGCGATGTGCAAGATGACGAATATGGTCTACACTGTGCTCCAGCGCCTCAGTGTGGCCATCCAGAGGGTAAATGTTTGCTGCATACTTAGCTTGTGTTCAACTTCAGAGGACCTGAAGGAGAATCACAATCTTTCATATATTTTACTAATGTATTCATGCCTGTGCTTTTTAAATATACAAATAATATATATATATATATATATATATATATATATATATTATAAAATTTTATATATATATATATATATATATTTATATATATATATATATTATTGTGAGAACGAACGAATGGTATTGATCAGTAACAACAATGCGACTAGCCAAGGACTAGAACCCCTGCTGCTTTGGCCTGCCTCATGGTGGGCGAAAATAAACGACGCCTTAATTAATCCACTGGACCATACAGTATGGTCCAGTTGATTAAGGCGACATGTGTTATCGCCCACCATGAGGCAGGCCAAAGCAGCATGGGCCTATACCGATACTTTTCCTATATTTTATGTTTTAAAAATAGTAATTATATTGTTCATTATATAAAGGAATGCTTATTGCACAATGGTTTTAAATAACATAGGAAGGTTAAGGTTAAATATTAAATGACTTAATTTCTTTGAGATGACAATGTTATTACTCATTACTTGGCCTGTGTTAGTCGCTAGTTGTCAAAGGCACTTGTCTATAGCGTGTGTGTGTGTGTGTGTGTGTGTGTGTGTGTGTGTGTGTGTGTGTGTGTGTGTGCGTGCGTGTGTGTGTGTGTGTGTGTGTGTGTGTGTGTGTGTGTGTGTGTATGTGTGTGAGTACTCACCTAGTTGAGGTTGCAAGGGTGGAGTCCTAGCTCCTGGCCCCGCCTATTCACTGTATGTGTGTGTGTGTGTGTGTGTGTGTACTCACCTAGTTGTACTCACCTAGTTGAGGTTGCGGGGGTCGAGTCCGAGCTCCTGGCCCGCCTCTTCACTGATCGCTACTAGGTCACTCTCCCTGAGCCGTGAGCTTTATCGTACCTCTGCTTAAAGCTATGTATGGATCCTGCCTCCACTACATCGCTTCCCAAACTATTCCACTTACTGACTACTCTGTGGCTGAAGAAATACTTCCTAACATCCCTGTGATTCATCTGTGTCTTTAGCTTCCAACTGTGCCCCCTTGTTACTGTGCCCAATTTTGGGAACCCCTGTTTTTTGCCACCTTGTCAATTCCTCCAGTATTTTGTAGGGCGTTTCATGTCCCCCCTATTTCCTTCCTCCAGTGCGTCGGTTGTTTTCCCCCAAAAACCCTTCCTCGTAGGAATCCCTCTTTAGCTCTGGGACAGTCTTGTTGAAAACCCTTTGCACTTTCCTGTTTTTTTACTGTTGGCTAGGTGGGTTCCAAATGGTGCCGCAACTCCAATATGGGCCAACGTATACGGTTTTGTAAGGGTCCTGAACGATTCCTTATTAAGATGTCGGAATGCTGTTCTGATTTGTGGGCCCATATGCTGCAGCAGTTTTTTGGTTGATGTGGCTTCGGAGATGTCCCTGGTGTTTACTCACCCCAAGTCTTTTCCTTGAGTGAGGTTTGTAGTCTCTTGACCCCCAAAGACTGTACTCCGTTTGCGGCCTTCTTTGCCCTTCCCCAATCTTCATGACTTTGCACTTGGTGGGATTGAACTCCAGGACCCAAATTTGCTGGACCAGTTTGCAGCCTGTCCAGATCCCTTTGTAGTTCTGCCTGGTCTTCGATCGAGTGTATTCTTAAATCAACTTCAGTCATCTGCAAACAGGGACACCTCAGAGTCTTTTTCCTTCCGTCATGTCGTTCAAAAATACCAGAAACAGCACTGGTCCTAGGACTGACCCCTGCGGGACCCCGCTGGTCACAGGTGCCCACTCTGACCCCTCGCCACGTAAAATGACTCGCTGCTGTCTTCCTGACAAGTATTCCCTGATCCATTGTAGTGCCTTCCCTGTTATCCCTGTTTGGGGTCCTCCATTTTTTTGCACCAATCTCTGTGTGGAACTGTGTCAAACGCCTTCTTGCGCCCAAAGAAAATGCAATCCCCCACCCCTCTCTCCTCTTGTCTTACTGCTGTCAACCATGTCATAGAACTCCAGTAGGTTTGTGACACAGGATTTCCCGTCCTGAAACCATGCTGGCTGCTGTTGATGAGATAAATTCCTTTTCTAGGTGTTCCACCACTCTTCTCCTGATAATCTTCTCCATGATTTTGCATACTATACATGTCAGTGACACTGGTCTGTAGTTTAATGCTTCATGTCTGTCTCCTTTTTTAAAGATTGGGACTACATTTGCTGTCTTCCAGCCTCAGGCAATCTCCCTGTTTCGATAGATGTATTGAATATTGTTGTTAGGGGTACACATAGCCTCTGCTCCCTCTCTCAATACCCATGGGGAGATGTTATCTGGCCCCATTGCCTTTGAGGTATCTAGCTCACTCAGAAGCCTCTTCACTTTTTCCCTCGGTTGTGTGCACTGTGTCCAGCACTTTGGTGTGCCCCACCTCTCGTCTTTCTGGAGTCCCTTCTGTCTCCTCTGTGAACACTTTTTGAATCTCTTGTTGAGTTTCTTCACATACTTCCCGGTCATTTCCTGTTGTCTCTCCTCCTTCCTTCCTTAGCCTGATTACCTGGTCCTTGACTTTTTGTTTTCCCTCCTGATGTGGCTGTACAACAGTTTTTCGGGTCCAGATTTGGCTTTCGCTGCTATGTCATTTTCATATTGTCTTTGGGCCTCCCTTCTTATCTGTGCATATTCATTTTGGCTCTACGACTGTTCTCCTTATTCTCCTGGGTCCTTTGGCCTTCTATATTTCTTCCATTCCCTAGCACATTTGGTTTTTGCTCCCTGCACCTTTGGGTAAACCATGGGCTATCGGGCTTTTTCATTACTCCTGTTCCCCTTTGGGGTAAAAAACCTCTCCTCAGCTTCCTTGCATTTTATTGCTACATTTTCCCCACCCATCTCTTTAAACCCTGGTTTCCCTCCAGTTCTCTGTCCCACTGAACCCCGTTCA
Source organism: Cherax quadricarinatus (assembly GCF_026875155.1). Classification (NCBI taxonomy): domain Eukaryota; kingdom Metazoa; phylum Arthropoda; class Malacostraca; order Decapoda; family Parastacidae; genus Cherax; species Cherax quadricarinatus. The sequence goes on along the minus strand of NC_069400.1, from coordinate 111,695,849 downwards.
GGTAGTTTCCTCTTCCTGTGTAGTCCCCTTTCTTGTAGTTTGGCTTCATTCGTCTGGCCTTCCTGCTTCTCCCTCCACTTGTAGCTCTACTGTGTATTCGAAGCTTACAACCACATGGTCACTGGCCCCAAGGGGTCTTTCATATGTGATGTCCTCGATATCTGCACTACTGAAGGTGAATACTAAGTCCAGCCTTGCTGGTTCACCCTCTCCTCTCTCTCTTGTAGTGTCCCTTACGTGTTGGTACATGAAGTCTCCAGTCCCCACCTCCATCATCTAGCCCTCCAAGTAATCTTGGCCCCCATGTGGGCCCAAGTTCTCCCAAATCTATCTCCTTGTGGTTAAAGTCACCCATAAATCAGGGCTTTGCCCTGCATCCCATGAGCTCTTCTGGCCACTCTAGCTAGTGTGTCAACCATCGCTCTATTGCTCTCGTCGTACTCTTCCCTTTGGGCCTCCTGCTGTTTGTGGTGGGTTATACATCACTGCTATTACCACCTTGGGACCTCCAGAGGGGAAGTTTTCCCCACAAATGAAAATCACTTCTTCTTCTCCGCTATCTTCTCTCTCCAGCTCATCAAAATTCCAGCGATTTTTGATCAGCAACCCCAAACTCCCTCCACCCCCCTGTTCCCTCTGTACTTTCCTCAGGATTTGGTATCCCGTTGGAAAGAGGGCCCATCTGTTATCATACCTGTAAGCTTGGTTTCTGTGAGAGCTATGATGTCCGGTGATGCTTCTTTGACTCTTTCTTGCCACTCCTCCCACTTATTTGTTATTCCATCAGCTTTTTGTGTACCATACCTTCAGTTTCCTTTCCAACACTGTGGTTTGGGGGGCCTGTGAGGGTGGGAGACCGGGTGGCTTTACTGTGGGGTTCTATAGCTTGGTGTTGGGTGGAGGCTGTGGGTATGGATTGTAGGGTTGTGTTGGGATGGGGGTGATAGGTTGTATGGTTCTGAGAGTATTTTGTGTGGTGTGCTTGCCCTTGCTGTTCTGTCCTGCTCTGACTGACCTCTGCTGGTTCCCTCCTTGTCTCTTTTCCTAGCTCCTTCGCTTTTTTGTCCTCTCCCTCAGCTGCTGTCGTTCTGATTTTGTTCTGCTCTGTCTAGGAACACCCTCTTGTACTCTTCCGAGTATTTCAATCGTGGTTTCTCTTGGAGGATCCTGTTCCGCATGGTTTCGTCCTGAGAATCAGCTTGATTGGTCGGTTTCTCCCCTTCGAGTACCCCCCTTTTTTCTCTGAAAATTTACAATCTCGTCCCTCTCTCACCTATTTCTGTTATGATTTTCTCAATCTCCTTCCTTTCTTCCTGCTTCCCTTCAGTGTGTGTCCTTTCCTTCTCTCCTGAAGCCCAGGGATAAACACTGATTTTGCCCTTTCTTCCTCGCATTGCCTCACCCTCTGTGGCTCTGGATCCTGCCTGAAAGGGGTTCAGTTTCTCCCTTGATTTTTCCAGTGGCTCTTGATAGCCTTTTTTGTGCCTCAGCATTCGACCTATCACCCTCTCCATCTGCAACCAGTTGATTTTTCCCCTTTCACTCCTTGGTCCTCCTTGGCAAATTGATGTGCCCCTTAGCATAATTCATAATTCCTTCCTTCCTGTTCAGCCTCGCAGCTTCATATGCTGTGTCTTCTCTGGTCACTGCCCCTGTAACTCGCTCCAGCCTATTATCTCAACTTCTAGGCCCCTTATCTTGGCTACTGCAGTTTCGACTTGTGCCTCCCAATTCCTTTGTTCCTTCTCCACCCACCTTTCCAATTTCACAGAGAGCTCTTTCTCCATTTTTTCAGAAAGCTCTCCTAATTTTCTCTCTCTTTCCATCCTTTTCCCCCTTTCCCCTCCCTCCCTCCCCCCCAACCCCCTCATCTATCCTTGGGGGCCTGGGTTCCCCCACCATTTTTTTTTTTTTTTTTTTTTTTTTTTTTTTTTTTTTTTTTTTTTTTTTTTTTAAGAGTAGAGGGAGGGGAGAGTTAGAAGGGAAAATGGGGACGAGAGAGCAAGAGAGAAGAGAGCAAGAGGAGAGAGAAAAGAAGAAGGAAAGAGGAAACAGGAGAGAAGAGAGCAAGAGAAGCAAGAGAGGAGAGAGAAAAGAGAGGAAAGAGAGAAGGAGGAGAAGAGAGAGCAAGAGAGAGAAGAGAGGAGAGAGAGAGCAAGAGAGAGAGAAAAGAGAGGGGGAGAAGAGAGAGAGCAAGAGAAAGAGAGAGCAAGGAAGGGGGAGAGAGCAGAGAGAAAGAGAGAGGAAGAGCAAGAGAGGGGCAAGAGAGAGAGAGGAGAGCAAGAGAGAGAGAGAAGAGAAGAGAGCAAGAGAGAGAGAGCAAAGGGAGAGAGAGCAAAGAAGGGGAGAGAGCAAAAGAGAGAGAAAAGAGCAGAGAGGAGAGAAGAGAGAGAGGAGAGCAAGAGAGAGGGGAGGCAAGAGAGAGAGCAAGAGGAGAGAGGAGCAAAGGGAGAGAAGCAAGGAAGAGAGAGAGCAAGGAAAAGAGAGAGAGCAAGAGAGAGAGAGAGCAAGAGAGGAGGAAGAGAGAGAGGAAGAGGGAGAAGCAAGAGAGAGAGCAAGAGAAAGAGCAAGAGAGAGAGAGGAGAGCAATGAGAGAGAGCAAGAGAGAGAGAGAGAGCAGGAGAGAGAGAGAGGAGAGAGAGAGAGGCAAGAGAGAGAGGGGAGAGCAAAGGGGAGAGCAAGAAGAGAGAGAGAGCAAGAGAGAGAGCATAGAGAGAGAGAGAGCAGGAGAGAGAAAAGAAGAGAGAGAAAAGGAGAGAGAGCAAAAGAAAAGGAGAGAGCAAGAGGCAGAGAAGCAAGAGAGAGAGAGAGCAAGGAGAGAGGTGAGAGCAAGAGAGAGAGAGAGCAAGAAGAGAGCAGAGAGAAGAGGGAGGGGAGAGCAAGAGGAGGAGAGAGAGAAAAGAGAGGAGAGAGAGCAAGAGAGGAGAAGAGAGAGAGGAGAGAGAGAGCAAGAAGAGAGAGAGAGAGCAAAGAGAAGGAGCAAGAGAGAGAGGAGGCAGGAGAGAGAGAGACAGGGAGGAGAGAGGCAAGAGAGGAGAGAGAAGCAAGAGAGAGAGAAGGGGAGAAGAGAGGAGAGAGAGAAGAGAGAGAGCAAGGGGGAAAAGGAAAAGAGAGGCAGGAGAGAGAGAGAAAGAGAGAGAGAGAGCAAGAGGAGAGAGAGAGCAAGAGAAAGAGAGCAAGAGAGGAGAGAGGAGAGAGAGAGAGAGAAGAGAGAGAGAGCAAAGAGAGGAAAAGCAAGAGAAGAGAGAGCAAGAGGGAGAGAGCAAGAGGAGAGAGAGAAGAGCAAGAGGAGGAGAGAAGAAAGAGAGAGAGAGGAGCAAGAGAGGAGAGAGAGCAAGAGAGAGAGAGAAGGGGGGGGGGAGGGAGAAGGAGGGGGGGGGAGGGGGGGGGAAGTGGAGGTGGGGGTGTGTGTGTGTGTGTGTGTGTGTGTGTTGTTGTTGGTGTGTTGTGTGTGTGTGTGTGTTTTGTGTGTGTGTTGTGTGTGTGGTTTGTTGTTTGTTTGTTTGAGGTGGTGCTTGGGCCCCCTTTTTTGTGTTGTGTGTTGTGTGTTTGTGTTATCTACTGTTTATATTTTGGGGTTTCACATTTATTTAAAAACCCTTGGCCCCTTTCATGAGTTTCTGGTTTTTAGAATGGTTTTTCTCAGTTTAACCCGAGACACCACCACCAAACATTTTTTAATTTTTTTTTTTCTAGAGATAAAATTCAGTGAAAACCCCTTAGTTTTACACCCGGAAACCCAAAATTTTTTTCCCCTTTTTTATACACTGAAATAATTCCTGTGTATATACACTGAACGAAATAAAACGGGATAACACCCGATATTTACCCATTTTATATAATAAATAAAATTATTTTTATATAATTATTTTACAATATAATATAAAATATATATATATATATAATATAAATATATATAAATTATTAAATATATTTTATATTTTATTATAATATATAATAAAAAAAAAAAAAAAAAAAAAATTCAAATATTATAAATTTTAAAAAAAATATATATATATATATTTCTTTAAAAAAATTTTTTCCCCCATAATTAAAAATTATCAATGCAAAAAATCCCCTAAATTTGGGAAAAAAATATAATTTTTTCGATTTCAAAAAAATTTTTTCAAAATTTTTTAAATTCGTTAATTTCCCAATGGGAAAACCAAAATTGTCGAATTTTTTAAATTTTTTAATTTATAACATTTTTCTTCAAATTTAATTACCGGGGAAACCAGGGAACCGAAAATTTCAAATTGTAACAATGTGACATTTTTTTTCCAAAAAAACAAATTTTCGAAACAATTTTTGACAGGGAAAACACGGACTGGAAAAAATTTTCGAAAAATTTACAAAAATTAAACATTTTTTAATAAACGGTTTTTGGTCTGCTCAATGTTTTAAGAAGGGCGGGAGTAACTGTTTCGACTTTAATAAATTAACAGTGTATGGTCCAGGAAAAAGGCGTGTCTCTGCCATGGTACGAAAGAGGTACCGGGGTGGGGAAGAGAGTAGAGAAGACAGTGGGGCCAGGGATGCAACGGCTCTGGGTGAGAGAGATGTTTTATCCGTGAGTAATTTCCCTTTCCCCCTCTTTCTTCCCTTTTTCCCTCCACCCTCCTCCTTCCTCCCCCTCTTCCACATTCCTCCCTTACTTCCCCCTTCCTCCACCCCCTTCCCCAAAAACTCACCCTCCAATTTTCCAGTACAGAAAGTACCCCCACAAAAATACTCAATTTTACAAGAAAGTATCCCTAAAAATATCTCCAGTTACAAGAAAGTATCTCCAGTTACAAGAAAGTATCCCATTACAAGAAAGATCCAGTTAAAATACCCAGTATACAAAAAAGTTATCTCAATACAAGAAAGTATCTCCAATACTAGAAAGTATCTCCAGTATAAAAGAAAGTATCTCCAGTATACAAGAAAGTATCTCCAATATACAAGAAAATATCTCCAATATTCTAGAAAGTATCTCCAGTATACAAGAAAGTATCTCCAGTATACAAGAAAGTATCTCCTGTATACAAGAAAGTATCTCCAGTATGCTAGAAAGTATCTCCAGTATACAAGAAAGTAACTCAAGTACACAAGAAAGTATCTCCAGTATACAAGAAAGTATCTCCTGTATACAAGAAAGTATCTCCAGTATAAAAGAAAATATCTCCAGTATACAAGAAAGTATCTCCAGTATACAAGAAAGTATCTCCAGTATACAAGAAAGTATTTTATATTATATATTATCACACTGGCCGATTCCCACCAAGGCAGGGTGGCCCGAAAAAGAAAAACTTTCACCATCATTCACTCCATCACTGTCTTGCCAGAAGGGTGCTTTACACTACAGTTTTTAAACTGCAACATTAACACCCATCCTTCATAGTGCAGGCACTGTACTTCCCATCTCCAGGACTCAAGTCCGGCCTGCCGGTTTCCCTGAATCCCTTCATAAATGTTACTTTGCTCACACTCCAACAGCACGTCAAGTATTAAAAAACCATTTTTGTCTCCATTCACCCCTTTATCAAACACGCTCACGCATGCCTGCTGGAAGTCCAGCCCCTCCCCAACACAAACCTCCTTTACCCCCTCCCTCCAACCTTTTTCTAGGCAGACCCAAACCCGCCTTCCTTCCACTACAGACTGATACACTCTTGAGTCATTCTGTTTCGCTCCATTCTCTCTACATGTCCGAACCACTCAACAACCCTTCCTCAGCCTGTGGACAACAGTTTTGGTAATCCCGCACCTCCTCCTAACTTCCAAATACAATTCTCTGCATTATATTCACACCACACTTTTGCCCTCAGACATGACATCTCCACTGCCTCCAGCCTTCCCTCCTCGCGGCAACATTCATCACCCATGCTTCACACCCATATAAGAGTGTTGGTAAAACATACTCTCATACATTCCCCTCTTTGCCTCCAAGACAAAGTTCTTTGTCTCCACAACTCCTAAGTGCACCACTCACCCTTTTCCCCTCATCAATTCTATGATTTCACCTCATCTTTCATAGACCCATTCGCTGACACGTCCACTCCCAAATATCTAAAACATTTACCTCCCCCCATACTCTCTCCCCCCCAATCTGATATCCAATCTTTCATCACCTAATATTTTTGTTATCCTCATAACCTTACTCTTTCCTGTATTCACTTTTAATTTTCTTCTTTTGCACACCTTACCAAATTCATCCACCAATCTCTGCAACTTCTCTTCAGAATCTCCCAAGAGCACAGTGTCATCAGCAAAGAGCAACTGTGACAACTCCCATTTTATGTGTGATTCTTTATGTTTTAACTCCACGCCTCTTGTCAAGACCCTCGCATTTACTTCTCTTACAACCCCATCTATAAATATATTAAACAACCACGGTGACATCACACATCCTTGTCTAAGGCCTACTTTTACTGGGAAATAATTTCCCTCTTTCCTATGTATACTGGAGATACAAGAAAGTATCTCCAGTATACAAGAAAGTATCTCCAGTATACAAGAAAGTATCTCCTGTATACAAGAAAGTATCTCCAGTATACAATAAAGTATCTCCTGTATACAAGAAAGTATCTCCAGTATGCTAGAAAGTATTTCCAGTATAAAAGAAAGTATCTCCAGTATACAAGAAAATATCTCCAGTATACAAGAAAGTATCTCCAGTATACAAGAAAGTATCTCCAGTATACAAGAAAGTATCTCCAGTATACAAGAAAGTATCTCCAGTACAGAAGAAAGTATCTCCAGTATACAAGAAAGTATCTCCAGTATGCTAGAAAGTATCTCCAGTATACAGGAAAGTATCTCCAGTATACAAGAAAGTATCTCCAGTATACAAGAAAGTATCTCCAGTATGCTAGAAAGTATCTCCAGTATAAAAGGAAGTATCTCCTGTATACAAGAAAGTATCTCCAGTATACAAGAAAGTATCTCCAGTATACAAGAAAATATCTCCAGTATGCTAGAAAGTATCTACAGTATACAAGAAAGTATCTCCAGTATACAAGAAAGTATCTCCAGTATACAAGAAAGTATCTCCTATATACAAGAAAGTATCTCCAGTATGCTAGAAAGTATCTCCAGTATGCAAGAAAGTATCTCCAGTATACAAGGAAGTATCTCCAGTATTCAAGAAAGTATCTCCAGTATACGAGAAAGTATCTCCAGTATATAAGAAAGTATCTCCATTATGCTAGAAAGTATCTCCAGTATACAAGAAAGTATCTCCAGTATACAAGGAAGTATCTCCAGTATACAAGAAAGTATCTCCAGAAATACAAGAAAGTATCCCCCAGTATACAAGAAAGTATCTCCAGTATACAAAAAAAGTATATCCGTATACAAGAAAGTACCCTCCGTATAAAAGAAAGTATCTCCAGTATACAAGAAAGTATCTCCATTATGCTAGAAAGTATCTCCAGTATACAAGAAAGTATCTCTAGTATACAAGAAAGTATCTCCAGTATACAAGAAAGTATCTCCGTATACAAGAAAGTATCTCCAGTATACAAGAAAGTATCTCCAGTATACAAGAAAGTATCTCCAGTACACAAGAAAGTATCTCCAGTATAAAAGTATCTCCAGTATACAAGAAAGTATCTCCAGTATACAAGAAAGTATCTCCATTATGCTAGAAAGTATCTCCAGTATACAAGAAAGTATCTCCAGTATACAAGAAAGTATCTCACGTATGCAAGAAAGTATCTCCAGTATAAAAGAAAGTATCTCCAGTATACAAGAAAGTATCTCCGGTATTCAAGAAAGTATCTCCAGTATACGAGAAAGTATCTCCAGTATACAAGAAAGTATCTCCAGTATACAAGAAAGTATCTCCTGTATACAAGAAAGTATCTCCAGTATGCTAGAAAGTATCTACAGTATAAAAGAAATTATCTCCAGTATACAAGAAAGTATCTCCAGTATACAAGAAAGTATCTCCTCTATACAAGAAAGTATCTCCAGTATGCTAGAAAGTATCTCCAGTATGCAAGAAAGTATCTCCAGTATACAAGAAAGTATCTCCAGTATTCAAGAAAGTATCTCCAGTATACGAGAAAGTATCTCCAGTATACAAGAAAGTATCTCCATTATGCTAGAAAGTATCTCCAGCATACAAGAAAGTATCTCCAGTATACAAGGAAGTATCTCCAGTATACAAGAAAGTATCTCCAGTATACAAGAAAGTATCTCCAGTATACAAGAAAGTATCTCCGTATACAAGAAAGTATCTCCAGTGCACAAGAAAGTATCTCCAGTATACAAGAAAGTATCTCCAGTATACAAGTATCTCCAGAATACAAGAAAGTATCTCCAGTATACAAGTATCTCCATTATGCTAGAAAATATCTCCAGTATACAAGAAAGTATCTCCAGTATACAAGAAAGTATCTCTAGTATACAATAAAGTATCTCCAGTATACAAGAAACTTACACGATTATATGAGAAAGTAACTAAATTATATTTGAAAGTTACTCTCAGTGCATATTCGCTAAGAGGCGTGTACCTCAGTGTATATACATCGGGAGGTGTGTATCTCAATGTATATATACTGCGAGTTGTGTATCAGTGTAAATACACAGGGAGGTGTGTAACTCTGTGTATATACATTGGACGGTGTGCATCTTTCAGTGTATATACACCGAATAGCAAGTATATCTAAGTGTATATTCACTAAGAAGTGCGTATCTGTCAGTGTATATCCATCGAGAGGTGTGCATCTCTTATGTATATACACCGAGAGGTATGCATTTTTTTATATATATATATTTATATATATATATATATATAATATATTATATTATATATATATATATGTATATTTATAATATATATATATTAATATATATATATATATTATTATAAAATATATATAATATATATATATATTATATATTATATGTATAATTATATATATATATATATATATATATATATAATATAAAATATATAATATATATAATATACATATATATATATATATATATATATATAAATATATTATTTATATATATATATTATATATTATATATATATATATATAAAATATATATAGTGCTAGGAAGAAATCAAAATCTTCCTTGAAGCTTTTTAAATCACTTCTCCCGACAGGAATGGTCCCCCCAATTACACAAAGGGGGACCCCATCTATAAAAAAAATTTTATATATATATATATATATATATATCTATATATAATATAATATATATGAATAACCCGAGGGTTTTTTAAATCCTATTTTATTGATTAAAAAATTCTTGACCTGTTGTGATCAGGAATTGTGCAGGGCCCTTTAAAGACCCAGTGTATCGAAAGACCTTTAATACAAACTAATTAACCTGTATAAATGGGTAACTCAATCATATAGAAAAATAACTCCAGTATACAACACGAGAATTGCGCAGGGACCTTCCAGCTGGTCATGCGTAGTAGGTAAGAATGCAGGAAATTTACAAACTATGTCGTAAGGTTTGTGGAGGAAAAACAAGATAATACGTAATGATTGTATTAGGAACGTAGAGACAAGACAATAAACTGTGATATGTCACGGTGTCTTATCGGTGACTGTAAGACACGAGACATTTCGAGTGTTTTAAATGTTTGTAGCGAATGAAATGTAAGTTGTGAATATGTATTCAGATGTACTCCTATTAAGACTTTCAGGACCTGGTTGCCAGCCCTTCTGCAGGATGGATAGGTTCAGGATAGGCCCTTTAAAAATACTTAACAACTAAGAGAAGGATAACTAATGATTTTATGGAAATAAGAAATCTGAATAATATGTAAGTAATAGATTTAGTTTCTGGAAGCGAAGACTGCAAAGATACTCTCTCTCTCTCTCTCTCTCTTTACATAGGGTTTGACAAGGTTAGGTTATGGATCCCTTACTTTACTGACAAGCTATTTACAGGTTAAGGATTCCTAATTTTATTGGCAAGCTAAGAGCTGTTACCTACATCAGCTCATTTGAAAGCATTTTTATTGTTATGAGACATACAAGTAGGGAACAGGATGAAGTTGGAGCCATCTGTGGGCCAGCATTTTCATTTGATCAACTGACTTTATCTCGTTGACATCATTATGCTGTACGAATGTGTTCCATACTCGAGTCATCCTGGGTATGTATGATCTCAGATGAAGTGATGTTCTGGAGAAGGGTACAGCCAGAGTGAAGTTGCTGCTTTCTGCCCGTCTTGTGGCATAAAAGCTTGTTTCACGCTGTCCTCGAAGTGGATCCAAGTGTGATATTTTGACAATATTGGCCTTGTACATAACAGTAAGGCCACCCACACCCCTCCTATGTTGAAGGCTCTGCTGAAATGACAGATCTATCCAGGATGGGTCCAGGCGAGAGATGAGACGTCTTGCTCTGTTCTCTACTCTGTCAAGCAGTCCCAGATGAGAGGGGTGGGGGGCAGGCGAACCATGAAAGTGGAGCATACTCAAGGTGTGAGCGTACTTGTGCCTCATTCAGAATCTTGCAACCCCCACTGTCAATCAGATGCCAGATACGGCGAAGTGCTGTAGACTTCCTGGCTGCCTTGTTTGCAAGGTTTACAACGTGGTTCTTCATGGTCAGTTTGGAGTCATATTTCACCCCAAGGATATCAACTTCTTCCCCAGGTACCAACACCCTCCCATTCATACTCACTAGTGCACCGGTATGGTAATGCTGGTAGTGCCTAAAGACCATCATCATTTGTGCTTTCTCAGGTGCAGATGTTACTTGCCATCGGTTTCCCCAAGGTGATATAGCTTTTAGCTGGTGATTGATGTAGCTTAGAGCAGCTGGCATTTCTTCTCTTGGATAAGTGAATGTCAGTGTACAATCGTCTGCATATGCATGGGATTCTGGGATGAGATGAAGGTCATTGAAGTAGACATTCCATAACAATGGTCCCAGAACGCTTCCTTGTGGAACACTTGCCCCAATAGGACGTCTTGCTGATTCAGTTCCTTTGAGAACTACCCTTAGAGATCTACCATGAAGGTAATCACTGAGGAAACATAGCGTAGATCCTGCAATTCCCAGTGCTTGAAGTTTTGCTAAGAGGCCCTGGTGCCACACCCGGTCGAAAGCACCAGCAGTGTCCAGTGATACCACACAGCTGACTTTGGATTCATCCAGTGACTGGTGCCACTTAGTGGAGAGGTTTAACAATAGATCAGCGGGGGAGTAACCTTTCCTGTAGCCATATTGACGGTCACAAAGTAGTGAGTGGTATTCAAAAATCTCTGTCATTTGTCTTGAGATTATTGTCAAAAGGATCTTGCCAGTGATTGACAGGAGTGACACTGGTCTGTAGTTGCTGATTTCTGCTCTGCTCTTCTTTTTGTGAACAGGGACTACATTTGCCTCTTTCCACAGAGAGGACTATTTACACTGTACTAGGCAGTGCTGAAAGATGCGAGTTAGAGGTGCTGCTAGCTGGTCTGCACATCTTCTCAACAATCTTGGGCTCAACTTGTCTGGGCCCACAGCCTTTTCTTGGTCAAGCGATTTAAGAAGGAAATAAACCTCCGCCTGTCTTATTGTCACCACTGACAGTTTTGACACAGTTCTTGCAGCTAGCCAAGGAGGATCCCTTGCTGGATCAGGAACTTGCATTTTGGTAGCAAAGTGTTCAGCAAAGAGGTCCGCCTTCTCTTGACTACTAGTAGAGGAGGTTCCATCCTGTCGATTTAGAGGTGGAATGATTTCATCAATAACCTTCTCTCTTCTCTCTCTTCTCTCTCTCTTCTCTCTCTCTCTCTCCTCTCTCTCTCCTCCCTTCTTCTCTCTCTCTCTCCCTCTCTCTCTCTCTCTCTCTCTCTCTCTCTCTCTCTCTCTCTCTCTCTCCTCTCTCTCTCTCTCTCCTCTCTCTCTCTCTCTTCTCTCTCTCTCTCCTCTCCTCTCTCTCTCTCTCTCTCTCTCTCTCTCTCTCCTCTCTCTCTCTCTCTCTCTCTCTCACTCTCTCTCTCCCTCTCTCTCTCTCTCTCTCTCTCCTCTCTCTCCTTTTTTTTTTTTTTTTTTTTACACAGGGTTTGACAAGGTTAAGGATCCCTAGCTTTATTGACAGCTATTTACCGGGTAAGGATTCCTAACTTTATTGGCAAGCTAAGAGCTGTTACCTACATCAGCTCATTTGAAAGCATTTTTATTGTTATGAGACATACAAGTAGGAAACAGGATGAAGTTGGAGCCATCTGTGGCCAGCATTTTCATTTGATCAACTGACTTTATCTCGTTGACAATCATTATCCTGTACGAATGTGTTCCATACTCGAGTCAATCCTGGGTATGTATATCTCAGATGGAGTGATGTTCTGGAGAAGGGTACAGCCAGAGTGAAGTTGCTGCTTTCTGCCCGTCTTGTGGCATAAAAGCTTGTTTCACGCTGTCCTCGAAGTGGATCCAAGTGTGATATTTTGACAATATTGGCCTTGTACATAACAGTAGAGCCACCCACATCCCTCCTATGTTGAAGGCTCTGCTGAAATGACAGATCTATCCAGGATGGGTCCAGGCGAGAGATGAGACGTCTTGCTCTGTTCTCTACTCTGTCAAGCAGTCGCAGATGAGAGGGGGGGGCAGGCAAACCAAGAAAGTGGAGCATACTCAAGTGCGAGCGTACTTTGTGCCTCGTACAGGATCTTGCAACCCCTACTGTCAAGCAGATGGGAGATACGGCGAAGTGCTGTAAGCTTCCTGGCTGCCTTGTTTGCAAGATTTACAACATGGTTCTTCATGGTTAGTTTGGAGTCAAATTTCACCCCAAGGTATTAACTTCTTCTCCAGGTGCCAACATCTTCCCATTCATCCTTACTACTGCACCAGCATTACCATCATGGTGCTAGAGACGATCATCATTTGCGTTTTCTCAGGTGCAAATGTTACTTGCCATCTATTTCCCCAAGCTGATATAGCTCTCAGCTGGTGATTGATGTAGCTTAGAGCAGCTGGCATTTCTTCTCTTGGATAAGTGAATGTCAGTGTACAGTCGTCTGCATATGCATGTGATTCTGGGATGAGATGAAGAAGGTCGTTGAAGTAGACATTCCATAACAATGGACCCAGCACGCTTCCTTTTGGAGCACTTGCCCCAATAGGATGTCTTGCTGATTCCGTTCCATTGAGAACTACACTTAGAGATCTACCATGAAGGTAGTCACTGAGGAGACATAGCGTAGAGCCTGCAATTCCCATGCTTGAAGTTTTGCTAAGAGGCCCTGGTGCCACACCCGGTCGAAAGCGCCAGCAATGTTCGGTGCTACCACACAGCTGACTTTGGATTCATCCAGTGACTGGTGCCACTTAGTGGAGAGGTTTAACAACAGATCAGCAGCAGAGTAACCTTTCCTGAAGCCATATTGACGATCACAAAGTAGTGAGTGGTAGTCAAAAAACTCTGTCATTTGTCTTGAGATTATTGTCTCAAGGATCTTACCAGTGATTGACAGGAGTGACACTGGTCTGTAGTTGCTGATTTCTGCTCTGCTCTTCTTTTTGTGAACAGGGACTACATTTGCCTCTTTCCATAGAGAGGGCCATTTACACTGTACTAGGCAGTGCTGAAAGATGCGAGTTAGAAGGTGCTGCTAGCTGGTCTGCACATCTTCTCAACAATCTTGGGCTCAACTTGTCTGGGCCCACAGCCTTTTCTTGGTCAAGCGATTTAAGTAGGAAGTGCACCTCCTCCTGCCTTATTGTCACCACTGACAGTTTTGACACAGTTCTTGCAGCTAGCCAAGGAGGGTCCCTTGCTGGATCAGGAACTTGTATTTTGGTAGCAAAGTGTTCAGCAAAGAGGTCCGCCTTCTCTTGACTACTAGTAGAGGTGGTCCCATCCTGTCGATTTAGAGGTGGAATAAGTTCATCAGGCAGATAACCTTGTCTGTCCTTGACCAGGGACCACCAGGTTTTGGAGCCTACCCTACCTGATGCTAACTTTCTTTTAGTGTCCACCTCCCATTTAGCAATGGCCCACTTTTGAACATCACCCATATGCCTACAGGCTTGCATGTGCAAGTTCCTGTTATAGGTGGTAGGATGTCTCTTATACCTTCGCCATGCTTTGTACTTAGCAGTAGCAGCCTCTCTACAACGAAAGCCAAACCAAGGCTGATCAGTAGGCTTCGTCACATATTGCCGGTGACGAATGTGTTCTTGTTGTAGATTAAGGATGTGTCCAGTGAAGGCTTTCACTTGGTTGTCAACATCCCCTTGGAGAAGAGCATTCCAGTCGGTGGTGGCGAGCTCAGAGCAAAGGCTGGCCAATTACCTCTTTCCCATAGCCAGGTTGTGCGTGTGGACTCCTCACCTCGTTCTGTTGGGATCTTAAGTGTGGTAAAAACAGCCTTGTGGTCAGACGATCCAACGTAGCCGAGGGGTTGACAAGTGACTATGCCTTCTGCCAGATCACTCACTACTGGGTCAAGGAAGGAGCCAGAGATATGAGTAGGGAAATCAACAAAGTTTCTCATGTCAAACACTGCAAGAAGGTCATCAAAGTCCCTCTGTATAAGGTGCTGGTTGAGGTCACCAACAATTAAAATATGTTGACAGTTGTGTTGTAGCAGAAGGGAGTCAATATTTTCCATTAGGAAGTTGATAGGGTCTGCATGTTGCCACTGAGGTCTGTACATTGCACATGCTAGTTCAGAGGTACTAGTGTTTATACAGAGCTTGAAGAACATCATTTCAAGATGTGTAGGGATGGCAACATCAATGTGCTGGGCATGAACACTTTTAGAGAAGCACACAGCAACACCTCCTCCTTGCCCTTGCCTGTCTCTTCTCATCCATGAGGTGTAGCCAGCAATTCTTGCAAAATTTTCTGGAGTCCTGTCATCCAAAAATGTTTCAACAACAGCTATCATGTCGGGACGTCGAGTGTTCACAAAACTATGTGTGAGCTCTCTAGCATTAGTAATGAAACCTCTAATGTTGGCCGACAGGATGCTGATAGACTGGCTCCTCATGATGAAGTGGTCAGCTCTCTCTTTTTTTTTTTTTTTTTTTTTTTTTTACACAGGGTTTGACAAGGTTAAGGATCCCTAGCTTTATTGACAGCTATTTACAGGTTAAGGATTCCTAACTTTATTGGCAAGCTAAGAGCTGTTACCTACATCAGCTCATTTGAAAGGATTTTTATTGTTATGAGGCATACAAGTAGGAAACAGGATGAAGTTGGAGCCATCTGTGGGCCAGCATTTTCATTTGATCAACTGACTTTACCTCGTTGACATCATTATCCTGTACGAATGTGTTCCATACTCGAGTCATCCTGGGTATGTATGATCTCAGATGGAGTGATGTTTTGGAGAAGGGTACAGCCAGAGTGAAGTTGCTGCTTTCTGCCCGTCTTGTGGCATAAAAGCTTGTTTCACGCTGTCCTCAAAGGGGATCCAAGTGGGGTTTTTTGACAATATTGGCCTTGTACATAACATAAGGCCATCACACCCTCCTGTTTTGAAGGCCTGCTGAAATGACAGATCATCCGGGATGGGTCCAGGCGAAGATAGACGCTTGCTCTTTTCTCTACTCGTCAAGCTCGCAATGAGAGGGGGGCAGCAAACCAAAAGTGAGCATCCAAGGTGCACGTACTTGGCCTCGTACGGACTTGCAACCCCACTTTCAAGCAGATGGGAGAAACGCGAATGCTTTAAGTTTCCTGGCTGCCTTGTTTGCAAGATTACAACAGGTTCTTCATGGTTTATTTGGAGTCAAATTTTCACCCCAAGGATATCAACTTCTCCAGGTGCCAACATCCTCCCGTTCACCCCTTACAAACTCTCTCTCTCCCCTTTTCCTCTCTCTCTCTCTCTCTCTCTCTCTCTCTCTCTCTTCTCCCTCTTCCTCTCTGTCTGTCTCTCTCTGTCTCTCTCTCTTTCCCCTTTCCTCCCCTGCCCTCTCTCTTGCTCTTTCTCTCTCCCCCCTCTCCCCCTCTCTCTTCCTCTCTCTTCTCTTCTCTCTCCTTTTCCTTTTTTTCTCCCTTTCTCTCTTCCCCCCCTCTCTCTCTCTCTCCCCCTCTCTCTCTCTCCTCTCTCTCTCTCTCTCTCTCTCCTCTTTTCTCTCTCTCTCTCTCTTCTCCTCTCTCTCTCTCTCCTCTCTCTGTCATCATCACCTATCTATCTATCATCTCCCTATTTCTTCTCTATCAATCTTTTTTCACTCTCTCATAAACCTTAAGACACAAAAAAAATTTTTAAAAACACGAGTTATTAGAAATACAACACAACACTGTAACCAGACAAAAATATAACAAAAACAGACGTTGTTTGAAATACAAGTTTCAGAAAAGGTTTGCTTTGAAAGCTTCAGGAAAAAGCTTAAAAAAAATTTTTTTTACCTTGTTGCAAATAAATCTTGAGAAATAAATTCTCTGTGTTCTTGATCGTTAGAAAAATACATATTTTTTTTTTTTAACTTTTTTTTTTAGCAAAAAAGCTCAGGAACAAAACTCTTCATTTTGTAGTAATAAAGGTCTATAAAAGGCTTTTTTTATTTATCTACGTACAAGCTTGGAGGAAATTCTTTTTTTTTTTTTTTTTCCCCGGTAATAATTTTGGGAAAAATTAGTCGTTGTTTAAAGAGGAAAAAACGAATCGGACTTTTTAATAAACCATTAGTTTTGATTTCAATATAAAATATATATATATAAAATATATATATATATATTATATATATAAAAAATAATATTTTAAAATTTATATATAATATAATATATATATATATATAATATATATATATATATATATATATATATATATATAATATATATATATATATATATATATATATATATAAACATATATAAATATATATATATATATATATATATATATATATATATATATATATATATATATAAATATATATATATATATATATATTATATATATATATTTATATATAAACATATATATATATATATATATATATATATATGTTTATATATACGAGGATAGTGAGGCTCAAGTTAGAGTATGTAGGAAAGAGGGAAATTTTTTCCCAGTAAAAGTAGGCCTTAGACAAGGATGTGTGATGTCACCGTGGTTGTTTAATATATTTATAGATGGGTGTTGTAAGAGAAGTAAATGCGAGGGTCTTGGCAAGAGGCGTGGAGTTAAAAGATAAAGAATCACACACAAAGTGGGAGTTGTCACAGCTGCTCTTTGCCGATGACACTGTGCTCTTGGGAGATTCTGAAGAGAAGTTGCAGAGATTGGTGGATGAATTTGGTAGGGTGTGCAAAAGAAGAAAATTAAAGGTGAATAACAGGAAAGAGTAAGGTTATGGATACAAAAAGATTAGGTGATGAAAGATTGAATATCAATTGGAGGGAGAGAGTATGGAGGAGGTGAACGTATTCAGATATTTGGGAGTGGACGTGTCAGCGGATGGGTCTATGAAAGATGAGGTGAATCATAGAATTGATGAGGGAAAAAGAGTGAGTGGTGCACTTAGGAGTCTGTGGAGACAAAGAACTTTGTCCTTGGAGGCAAAGAGGGGAATGTATGAGAGTATAGTTTTACCAACGCTCTTATATGGGTGTGAAGCGTGGGTGATGAATGTTGCAGCGAGGAGAAGGCTGGAGGCAGTGGAGATGTCATTCTGAGGGCAATGTGTGGTGTGAATATAATGCAGAGAATTCGTAGTTTGGAAGTTAGGAGGAGGTGCGGGATTACCAAAACTGTTGTCCAGAGGGCTGAGGAAGGGTTGTTGAGGTGGTTCGGACATGTAGAGAGAATGGAGGCGAAACAGAATGACTTCAAGAGTGTATCAGTCTGTAGTGGAAGGAAGGCGGGGTAGGGGTCGGCCTAGGAAGGGTTGGAGGGAGGGGGTAAAGGAGGTTTTGTGTGCGAGGGGCTTGGACTTCCAGCAGGCATGCGTGAGCGTGTTTGATAGGAGTGAATGGAGACAAATGGTTTTTTAATACTTGACGTGCTGTTGGAGTGTGAGCAAAGTAACATTTATGAAGGGATTCAGGGAAACCGGCAGGCCGGACTTGAGTCCTGGAGATGGGAAGTACAGTGCCTGCACTCTGAAGAGGGGTGTTAATGTTGCAGTTTAAAAACTGTAGTGTAAAGCACCCTTCTGGCAAGACAGTGATGGAGTGAATGATGGTGAAAGTTTTTCTTTTTCGGGCCACCCTGCCTTGGTGGGAATCGGCCGGTGTGATAATAAAATAAATAAAAAAAAAAAAATAAAATATATATAATATATATATATAATATATAAATATAATATATATATATACAAATATAATATTTTTAATTGACTATGATATCAAAAACAAATTTACAATTTATTAAACAGCTTTCATCTGCGATGCCTTATTTCCTACAGTTGTGTTGCCAGACAGATGTGATGCTTAGCTTCTCACAGTTGCGCTGGCAGATAGCTGTGATGCTTAGCTTCCCACAGCTGTGGTGGCAGACGTCTGCCTGCCGAGATGGTCCTATAATTTTGTGCTGTCCATGGGATTTATTGTACTGCTTCGTGTGTAACAGGTCAGCGCAGGGTGTACTGACAATGGTGTACTAACTAACGAGATATTTGCGGTTTTCAGTAGTGTCATCAGCAGGAGGGGTCGTAGTGGCGGTGTAGATGGTAGTATGGTAGTGATAGTAGATGGTAGACCATTCTAAACATGGTGCGATTATCCTTAAATTCCTTCTTAGGTTTTAATTATTCATCTTGGACATTAATGGGTATTGTTGCTAGAGTTATTCTCGATTGTTGACTGTGTGAGCCGAAGAGAGTACAGAGAGGGGGAGAGTGTAGAGTGGGGGAGAGAGTACAGAGTAGGGGAGAGTGCAGAGTGGAGGAGAGAGTGCAGAGTGGGGGACAGATAGTGTTGGATGGGGAGAGAGTGCGGAGTCCAGAATGGGGAGAGAGCATAGGGTGGGGAGGGTGGAGAGAGTGTACAGAGTGGGGAGAGAGTGCTTAACTTTTCTCATGTACTAAAGTTTGGCCTATAACTGTACCACAGACATTACATTAGTTCTCTGGGTTCGTCTCTCTCTCTCTCTCTCTCTCTCTCTCTCTCCTCTCTCTCTCTCTCTCTCTCTCTCTCTCTCTCTCTCTTTCTTTCTTTCTCCCTTTCTCTCTCTCTCTCTCTCTCTCTCTCTCTCTCTTCTCTCTCTCTCTCTCTCTCTCTCTCTCTCTCTCTCTCTCTCTCTCTCTCTCTCTCCTCTCTCTCTCTCTCTCTCTCCTCTCTCTCTCTCTCTCTCTCCTCTCTCTCTCTCACACACACACACACACAGTAAGCAGGGAAAGAGAGGACCCATTAACGATCAGTGAAGAGGCGGAACCATGAGCTATGAATCGACCCCTGCAACCACAAATAGGTGAGTACACACACACCCCTTAACCCGTACTCTAGAATGCATGAGTCGGTACTTAACCCACGTCTTATATACTTACCCCAACATCGTCCGGGCAGGCAAGTACTTCAACGCGACAGTAATACCTTTCCCAAACATATCACCCTCATCCCATTCTCCTTTATGCTTTCTTAAAGATATCTCGCTTTTACCTCCGCTAACAACAGTCTCTTATAGACGGGCACATTCGGGCATTTTTTTTGGTGTAATGAGGTGCTGATTGTTTTCCAATGCCAGGTTAGAGTCAGCTTATACCGGGGCCAGGGAAAGCAGCGCAAGTTTAGCCTCAGGTAATTACATTTATACGGTTTGGTGATTGCCTGGTCAGGGAGAGCTAAGTGGCGTTCACTAACAGTCATTTAGAAGAGTCGCTTGGTTTATATGTCAGAATACGCAGTAAACGTCACTAAAATGATGAAAATTAAGGTAAAAGAAGATTTGGCACTAATTTTCGAACGACCTGAATGAAGAGACTGGGAGGGGAAGGTTTTATTTAATGGTTTAAGAATAGGAGAGTGGCTGAGTAAAGTCGCATGTGTGTGTAATACAGTCAGTTTGTTTAATACGCCAGAGAAGCCAGCTGAGGCTAGATCCCCTGACACAAGACACAGCGACATTCATACTCCCAGAGCCCTCCAGAGACACCTCCTTCAAGTTATCACAGGGAAAAGTCTTACACCGCAGCAAATACCCAAGAAAGTACCGCTTGTACAATTACGAAATCAATGAAATCAATGTGTGTGTGTGTGTGTGTGTGTGTGTGTGTGTGTGTGTGTGTGTGTGTGTGTGTGTCTGTGTGTGTGTGTGCACGCGCGAGCGCGCTGAATGGCCAGATAAAAGCTTAAAATAAAATATAATATTCCCTGGTTGGGAATATTTCCTGAGCCTCAATATAAAAAAAAATTATATTTCATAAAACTGGTCGTGAAATACTCAAACAATTTTGGCGAAAGCGAAAATATTTCCCTACAATGCTGCGAGTAAAATTGGTTTTGCAAAAATTAAAGCTTCAAAATTAAAGCTTCAAAATTAAAGCTTCAAAATTAAAGCTTCAAAATTAAAGCTTCAAAATTAAAGCTTCAAAATTAAAGCTTAAAAAATTAAAGCTTCAAAATTAAAGCTTCAAAATTAAAGCTTCAAAATTAAAGCTTCAAAATTAAAGCTTCAAAATTAAAGCTTCTAAATTAAAGCTGCAAAATTATAGCTTCAAAATTATACCTTCAGAATTATAGCTTCAAAATTATAGTTTCAAAATTATACCTTTAAAATTATAGCTTTAAAACAATAGCTTCAAAACTTTAGGCTCAAAATTATAGCTTCAAAGCTAAAGCTTCAAAACTGAAGCTTCAAAACTAAAGCTTCAAAAGTAAAGCTTTAAAACTAAAGCTTCAAGACTAAACATTCAAAACTGAAGCCTCAAAACTACACCATCAAAACTATAGCTTCAAATCAGAAGCTTCAAAACTAAAGCTTCAAAACGACAGTATCGAAACCTTAGCTTCACATTTTAAGCTTCAATTTACGCGATGCTCATGACAGTGATCCCTCCTGCCCACTGTAGTCATGACAGCGATCCCTCCTGCCCACTGTAGTCATGACAGTGATCCCTCCTGCCCACTGTAGTCATGACAGCGATCCCTCCTGCCCACTGTAGTCATGACAGTGATCGATTTATATGACAGTGATCCCTTCCGCCCACTGTAGTCATGATCTATATGACAGTGATCCCTCCCGCCCACTGTAGTCATGATCTATATGACAGTGATCCCTCCCGCCCACTGTAGTCATGATCTATATGACAGTGATCCCTCCCGCCCCCCTGTAGTCATGATCTATATGACAGTGATCCCTCCCGCCCACTGTAGTCATGATCTATATGACAGTGATCCCTTCCGCCCACTGTTAGTCATGATCTATATGACAGTGATCCTCCCGCCCACTGTAGTCATGATCTATATGACAGTGATCCCTCCCGCCCACTGTAGTCATGATCTATATGACAGTGATCCCTCCCGCCCACTGTAGTCATGATCTATATGACAGTGATCCCTCCCGCCCACTGTAGTCATGATCTATATGACAGTGATCCCTCCCGCCCACTGTAGTCATGATGTATATGACAGTAATCCCTCCCGACCACTGTAGTCATGAGCTATATGCTTCTAGTCATGCATTGGGGACCAAAATGATCCCTCAGAGAGAATTGAAAAATTTGAAGCCGATTGATACAGACGTTCTTGATTTACAAACGAACGTTAGGAGGATGTTTTGTGGTATCCACTTATGGATATCTACTTAGGAATATCCATAGCAAATAATATACAGTTGTTAAGCAACCAGCTGGGATGCGGAAAATCATGGAAAATCTTCGGTAATTACAACCCAGATTTCAGTTACTTGCTTGTCTTGTAATTACGAGAGAGAGAAGCACTGGATTTTCCCAAGAGTAATTGTGATTTGGTGTCCTTTCGATTAGCATCCTGCGCTTTGCAGGATCATATCCTGCAAAGTGCAGGATACTAATAATTTGGAGATCACTTCGCGGTTACTCATGGCAATATGTAGTTTCTCCCTCTCTATCGGAATTAAAAATCAAAGTAAATGAAATCTGGGTGGCGTGTACCGTAGATTTTTATCGCACTTTTTAAATATTCTGACTGGGGATGTTTATGGCATAATTTCCTTGATTGTATGTACAAAACAGTGTTAAATTTTCTTCTCGTTAAGTTCAACGGAATATACGTCTTCTGAACGGCTTCAATATTTAATGTCCGATGCATCTTACAGTCAAGTTTCTGCTCCACAAGTTTGCTTTAAGTATCAGCAAATTGCTCCTTGTATTATAAAAACGCTAAAAAATAGAAATCGATGCAATCTCTGGGGTAACTGGAGAATGCCTCTTCTGATCAACTTCAAACTTCTGGCACTGGGATGTTTTGCTAATTGCAAGGATTACATTGTTATTGGGCTCCGTTGGTCTCAATTTACCAATTTAATGTAAAAGAAAAATGTATCAAATTGGGCTTTCGTCAAAATATAAGATTAAATAGAAGAAAAAACTGAGATGAGCTGAAATCTCACATTTTTATGACAAAAATAAACAAACTGACGTATTAGTTTAAGTACAATAACTGGTATATACGTTATTTTTAATTCGCATTGAAAACTTCAAATATACAACTGCATTAGAAACCTGTGTAGCACTTCGTATTACTCCAAGGTCTTGTTCTGAGATACAGGGGGGATAGCGTTGTGTAATCTGGGGATACCTTCCTTGGATCGCTTAGTAAACAATATGTCCATCGTTGAGTTTTTTGTAACCTCTATTAAGCACGAATAAACAGGCTGTTAGTGTTCCATTGCTGTTGCCATGTTGCCGTTGCACTGTTGTTGCTGTTGACCTTCTGTAGCTGTTGTTTCCCTTGCTGGGTTAAACTTAATTGCGGCTCCTCTCTCTCCTTCCCTAGTATGTGTTAAGCATTACCATCCATGTGACACTTAAGCCTTCAAAGCCACTGCCTCGCAAACATGATTATATTCCACTTGCCTTTATGTCAGCGCAATTATCGTCCTCCCCCTCTTACCCTTCCCTTGCCCCTATATCAACACAGTTATTTACCTACTTCTCCTGGGCTTCTCTTGTTCTCAATGCTGTTAATTTATTTAATCATATCAAAACATGTTGGACAAGAGAATAAACGCAAGATCAGATTGTGGGATCTGATAGTGAGGTGTTGGCCAGACCCCTTATATACCTTCCTTGGATGCTTTACTTTCATAGTTCCTTGATAATGTGAGTAGTCACGAAAGCGCTTGGAATTTCTCGATTCTTTCACAGTGGTTGTTTTGCATATTCTGAAATCACCTGTTTACTGTGATCTTATTGCATATATATATATATATATATATATATATATATATATATATATATATATATATATATATATATATATATACACTTGCGCTCGAGGTATGCTTTGTACCGCTTCAAAGTTTCTTAGTGAGCAGGAATCTGTATCACTGAAAACGGTTTAGGTGTCCGATAATCAGTTAAGTGAATAATTACAGCCTCTCAAAAGCTATCAGTCGGTTCATTAGTCCGTCTAATTATTCTGGGTGAGTTGGAGTCAAAACAGCAGCAACCAGACCGCGGAGCGCGCCGGGTGGCCGAGGGAAACGTAATACGCAGCTTCATGAGTAAGTACGGCCCGTTTTGTGGAGGCAGGGTGTTAGTAAACCGTTAGGAAAAAATAGGCGAGTATCACAGCAGAAATATGATAGGAAATGAATTAATGAGAGGAATTACGAGAAATCAAGAAGGGAGAAGGAAGAAGTGAGGAGTGGGAGGGAGAGTGAAATTTGGAACTGAGAGAAAAAGAAAGAGTTAAGAAGAGTGAGAAGGAGTAATATAGGGAGAGTGTTCATGAAAGGTAGGAGAGAGAGAGAGAGAGAGAGAGAGAGAGAGAGAACTGTTTCAAAATACAAGAGACAAACTGGTTCCTAAAGCTGGATTAGGAGGATTACAGATAATTATATATTATTTTCCGTGTTACAACCTACACAAGTCAAAGTTTTGCAACATTTTGTTAAGGTTACTGATGCTAATTCGCTGTTCAAAAAATGGATTAGCATATTAACGTTTGAGGTGAACGTGAGTCGTTGCAGAGTTCTCGCCAGAGCAACACTTTCTTGCAGTTTGCCAGACAGTCAGATGGACCAGCCAGCCACCTGGGAAAGCCAGTTGTCTGAGGGTCAGCCAGCTTGGAGAGCCAACCAGCTACCTGGCATAACCAGCTGCCTGCTCCACTTGGCAGATACGCGCCGCTCCAGGCAAACTTGTGTAAGTTTAGCCCTGAAAAGTCTTTCCCAAGGGTCTACCTAAAAACAATGAAGATAAACTCACTCACTCTCTCTCTCTCTCTCTCTCTCTACACACACACACACACACTCACACGCACATATATATATACATATAAATATATATATTATATATATATATATATATATATATAATATATATATATATATATATATATATAATATATATATATATATATATATATATATATTATTATATATATATATATATATGTATATATATATATATATATATATATATATATATATATATATATTATATATATATATATATATATATATGTAGGTAGTAGGTTTGTAGACAGCAACCACCAGGGAAGTACTACCATCCTGCCAGATGACTGTGAAACAAAAACCTGTAAGTGTTTTACATGATGGTAGGATTGCTGGTTTCTTTTTCTGTCTCATAAAGACGCTAGATAACAGGGATATCTTGCTACTCCTACTTACACTTTGGTCACACTTCACAGACACGCACATGCATATATATATACATACATCTAGGTTTTTCTCCTTTTTCTAAATAGCTCTTGTTCTTCTTTATTTCTTCTATTGTCCATGGGGAAGTGGAAAAGAATCTTTCCTCCGTAAGCCATGCGTGTCGTATGAGGCGACTAAAATGCCGGGAGCAATGGGCTAGTAACCCCTTCTCCTGTAGACATTTACAAAAAAAGAGAAGAAGAAAAACTTTATAAAACTGGGATGCTTAAATGTGCGTGGATGTAGTGCGGATGACAAGAAACATGATTGCTGATGTTATGAATGAAAAGAAGTTGGATGTCCTGGCCTAAGAGAAACAAAGCTGAAGGGGGTAGGGAGTTTCATGGGGGGAAATAAATGGGATTAAATCTGGATATCTGAGAGAGTTAGAGCAAAGGAAGGGTAGCAGTAATGTTAAATGATCAGTTAGGGAAGGAGAAAAGAGATATGAATGAGTAAAATTTCAAGAATTATGTGGATTAAAGTAAAGGTTGGATGCGAGAAGTGGGTCATAATAAGCGTGTATGCACCTGGAGAAGAGAGGAATGCAGGGGGAAAAGAGAGAGATTTTGGGAGATTTAAGTGAATGTTTTAGGAGCCTTTGAACCAAGTGAAAAGGGGTAATTGGGGTAGGGGGACCCTGAATGCAAAAAGTAGGAGAAACTTTTAGAGAGGGTGTGGTAGGTAATTTTGGGGGTTGCCAGGTTTTAAATGATAATGGGAGCCCTTTGATTGAACTTTGTATAAAAAGGGGGTTTAGTTATAGGTAATACATTTTAAGAAAAGAGGATAAATAAGTATACAAGATATGTAGGGCGAAATGACAGTAGTTTGTTGGATTATGTATTGGTAGTAAAAGACTGTTGAGTAGACTTCAGGATGTACATGTTTATAGAGGGGCCCCCAGATATATCAGATCACTTTCTAGTTGTAGCTACACTGAGAGAAAAAGGGTAGATGGGATACAAGGAGAATAGAAGCATCAGGGAAGAGAGAGGGAAGGTTTATAAACTAAAAGAGGAGGCAGTTAGGGTAAGATATAAACAGCTATTGGAGGATAGATGGGCTAATGAGAGCATAGGCAATGGGGTCGAAGAGGTATGGGGTGGGTTTTAAAAATGTAGTTTTTAGAGTGTTCAGCAGAAGTTTGTGGTTACAGGAAATGGGTGCGGGAGGGAAGAGGAGCGATTGGGGGAATGATGATGTAAAGAGAGTAGTAAGGGAGAAAAAGTTAGCATATGAAAGTTTTAAAAAGTAGAATTTGGTGCAAGGAGGGAAGAGTTATGGAGAAAAAGAGGGGAGGGTTAAGAGAGTGGTGAAGCAATGTAAAAAGAGAGCAAATGAAGAGTGGGTGAGATGTTATCAACAAATTTGTTGAAAATAAGAAAAAGTTTTGGAGTGGATTAACAAGTTAAGAAAGCCTAGAGAACAAATGGATTTGTCAGTTAAAAAAGGAGAGGAGAGTTATTAAATGGAGAGTTAGAGAAAATTGAGAAGATGGTGGGAATATTTGAGGAATTGTTAAAATTTTTGAAGATAGGGAAGCTGTGATTTCGTGTATAGGGCAAGGAGGAATAACATCTTGTAGGAGTGAGGAAGAGCCAGTTGTGAGTGTGGGAAGTTCGTGAGGCAGTAGGTAAAATGAAAGGGGGTAAGGCAGCTGGGATTGATGGGATAAAGATAGAAATGTTAAAAGCAGGTGGAGATTAGTTTTGGAGTGGTTGGTGCAATGATTTAATAATGTATGGAAGAGGGAAGGTACCTAGGGATTGGCAGAGAGCATGCATAGTTCCTTTGTATAAAGGCAAAGGGGATAAAAGAGAGTGCAAAAATTATAGGGGGATAAATCTGTTGAGTATACCTGGGAAAGTGTATGGTAGAGTTTTTTTAATTGAAAGAATTAAGAGTAAGACGGAAAATAGGATAGCAGATGAACAAGGAGGCTTTAGGAAAGGTAGGGGGTGTGTGGGAAAACCCGGTGTTTACAGTGAAACATATAAGTGAACAGTATTTAGATAAGGCTAAAGAGGTCTTGGGCATTAGGATTTGGAAAAGGCGTATGACAGGTGGATAGGGGGGGAATGTGGCAGATGTTGCAAGTGTAAAGGTGTAGGAGGTAGGTTATGAAAGCAGTGAAGAGTTTTTACGAGGATAGGGGAGGCTCAAATTTTGAGTATGTAGGAAAGAGGGAAATTTTTTCCCCGTAAAAGTAGGCTTAGACAAGGATGTGTGATGTCACCGTGGTTGTTTAATTTTATTTATAGATGGGGTTTTTAAGAAAAAGTAAATGCGAGGGTCTTGGCAAGAGCCCTGAGTTAAAAAAATAAAGAAACACACACAAAGTGGAGTTGTCACAGCTGCTCTTTGCTGATGACACTGTGCTCTTGGAAGATTCTGAAAGAAGTTGCAGAGATTAGGTGGATGAATTTGTAGGGTGTGGGAAAGAAGAAAATTAAAGGTGAATGCAGGAAAGAGTAAGGTTTATGAGGATAACAAAAAGATTAGGTGATGAAAGATTGAATATCAGATTGGAGGGAGAGAGTATGGAGGAGGTGAACGTATTCAGGTATTTGGGAGTGGACGTGTCAGCAGATGGGTCTATGAAAGATGAGGTGAATCATAGAATTGATGAGGAAAAAGAGTGAGTGTGCACTTAGGAGTCTGTGGAGACAAAGAACTTTGTCCTTGGAGGCAAAGAGGGGAATGTATGAGAGTATAGTTTTTACCAAAGCTCTTATATGGGTGTGAAGCATGGGTGATGAATGTTGCAGCGAGGAGAAGGCTGGAGGCAGTGGAGATGTCATGTCTGAGGGCAATGTGTGGTGTGAATATAATGCAGAGAATTCGTAGTTTTGGAAGTTAGGAGGAGGTGCGGGATTACCAAAACTGTTGTCCAGAGGGCTGAGGAAGGTTGTTGAGGTGGTTCGGACATGTAGAGAGAATGGAGCGAAACAGAATGACTTCAAGAGTGTATCATCTGTAGTGGAAGGAAGGCGGGGTAGGGTCGGCCTAGGAAAGGTTGGAGAGAGGGGGTAAAGGAGGTTTTGTGTGCGAGGGGCTTGGACTTCCAGCAGGCATGCGTGAGCGTGTTTTGATAGGAGTGAATGGAGACAAATGGTTTTAATACTTGACGTGCTGTTGGAGTGTGAGCAAAGTAACATTTATGAAGGGGTTCAGGGAAACCGGCAGGCCGGACTTGAGTCCTGGAGATGGGAAGTACAGGTGCCTGCACTCTGAAGGAGGGGTGTTAATGTTGCAGTTTAAAAACTGTAGTGTAAGCACCCTTCTGGCAAGACAGTGATGGAGTGAATGATGGTGAAAGTTTTCTTTTTCGGGCCACCCTGCTTGGTGGGAATCGGCCAGTGTGATAAAAAAAAATATATATATAATATATATATATATATATATATATATATATTATTATATATATATATATATATATATATATATATATATATATATATATATATATATAGATAGATAGATAGATAGATAGACATAGATAGATAGATAGATACATAGATAGGTAGGTAGATAAACAGATAGATATAAGTAATGAGAGTGATGACAGAGACACGGAAGTAGTGGTGGGTGGCCGGATCACTGCAGACGGAGGGTGGAGCCTCCACCACAGCTTGCACTGCATTTCTCACACTGGATTACCACTTTAACATAAACATGCCAACGAGGAGCTGACAACCTGAGAAAACACTAACGCTGCATTTATTTTCCTCTCCCAAACATCACGCAAGCAGCGCTGCCTTGGAGCGTGAATCAGGCTCAGCAATTTTTGCACCGTGTACAACATGTACTTTATACCTTGTATGCTGAGTGTGCTTGCGTATCTGTACACTGCACTCGGTCGAGTCAGACCTTCCAAGAGTGAAATTAAGCTGAATTGGTGCAGGTGAGAGTGAGTAAATGAATGCAGGTAAGAGTGTGTAAGCGGCAGCTGCATTTGTGAAAGATTTATCAGTGGCGCTCTGAAGATAATTAAGCAGTATAATGTGGATATTTTCACACACACACACACACACACACACACACACACACACACACACACACATAGGGCCATACCTCGCTATGACGAAGTCTTTCACACAGACACAGAATCCAAACACCTCTGCGATCAAACACAAAATTCTATACTCTCACGTAACCAAACACACACAACATATTAAAAGCAAACACCGTGCATGTCAGGTATGATGGCTGCCCTAGTGCATAAAAATATGTGTGTTTGGTATAGGTTGTCAAGTGTTTGTTGGGAAGACACACGTGTTTGCTGGTGAAGAGGCATGTGTTTAGTTGGTGCATTCTCAGGTGTTTAGTTGATGCGGAGGCGACGAGTGTTTAGAAGAAGTAACACTAAAGAAAATGTTAATCCCTGAGACACACACACACACACACACACACACCACACACACACACACACACACACACACCACACACACACACACACACACTCACACACACACACACACACACCACACACACACACACACACCACACACACACACACACACACACACACACACACACACACACGCACCTCAGTATGTAAATACTGTGAGAAATACACAGCTATGAATATATATACACTGTTGCTGGAGTATGTCACAGCTAACCCATAAACAGGAGTTAGAGCTATTAGGGTAACGTGTCGAGCCACTCTTACCAGCGAAGATGATAAAGAGCCATGAGGGTCAGAAACACAGGCGATTTCCATTCACAATCTGTGGTCTACTTTTGAAGCATGTCTTATACACGGTATTCCCCTTGCAACCTCAGTTACTTCCAGCGATCAACTTGGGTACCTACTATCCCTCCTGACCTCCTCCTACCTTACCGTAAACAAAAAAAAATAACGCGTGATAAGTATTCCCAAAAGCTATGGGATACTTAGGATCCATTTTCTTTCTGGTATAATTCTTTAAGACAATATACACCACGACCGGCTGCTATCACGAACAGTCAGGTGTAACAAATTTGATACCTTTTCCTATATTACAATGCCACTAAGAGTTAGGATGCAGTTGTGGTCACATATTTAAAGTGAATTATATAATATTTATTGAGTTGGTGTATTCGTAGAGGGTAATACGAGACATGATAACTAAGAATACTTCTAATACTGTGCGAGGTTGGTAATATCGAGTAATCATGTCATGTTTCGCACTTTGTAGAGTTTGTCAAGTCACGTTTCGCTCTGTGTAGAGCTTATCAAGACATGTTTCGGGCTATAAAGAGTTTTATCTAGTCATGTTTTATTTTGTGTAGAGCTTTGCCAAGTCCTGTTTCGCACTGTGAAGAGCTTCATTGAGTCTTATTTCACTTTGCACAGAGCTTTGTAAGTCATGTGTCCCTCTGTTGAAAGCGTTATCAACTCATATTTTTGCTCTGTATGGAGCTTTGTAAGTCACGTATCGCTCTGTTTAGAGCTTTATCAAGTCATATTTTCCCTTCCTGTATTGTTTCATCAAGTCAATGACTTGATAAAGCTCTACAGAGAGGGGGAAATGTTGTCCCAGTAAAAGCGTGCTTTGCAAAGTATGATTTTTTCTGTTATTGTTGTCAGTAATAATCCATCTAGTACCCAGGCTGTCAGTGGTGATTATGTCGAATCAATTCTGACGCACGGATAGCATCGTATGCTATCCGTTTGAGAGTGGTATTGGATAAACGTGTTATAGTGCAGATGATTTGAGTGGGAATTGGCAGGAGGGGGGAATTAAGGGTTAAAAACTAGGGGAATTAGAAGAGTGGCCGGAGCGGTGTTGGACGGCAGGGATGCTTTCACCATCTCTCACCTGGTCTCATCTCTACGAGAAGAGGTACACTGACTGACAGTGAATAAGGTTATGCGGACGATGGCACCCTCTTCTGAGACCCTCCTGAGGCTAGTCTCAATGAGCTGGAAGATTTGTGAGTATGGTCAAATTGAATGGGGAGGATTTGGAGCCCTGGCATCGCGAAGCCGTGGATGGAGCCTTCAAGGATCTGTGGAATCCACGTTTTCCTACGGGATTTTCCAGCTGCAGGAACGGAGGATTCTTGTTATGATCTGTAATAAGTTGATGTCCTGCCTGAAAGACCTGTGAATCTTTCTTTGTATCAGCCAGCGGAACTGGTAACCAATTTATTGCGCACTAACCTCATACACTGCATATATATATATATATATATATATATATATAATATATATTATATATTATATAATATATATATATATATATATATAATATATATATATATATATATATATATAAATATATATAAGAACATATGAAGTGCCGAATAGGCAGAACTTGCTATCTATGCTTAAATAGCAACGCTCATCTTCATATAGACAAACAAAATTTTGTATGTATGCAATTATTTTGCCAAATCATTCTGAACCTAACGCAAAAAATATATATTTCGACAATCGTGTCTGACTTTAGAAAAATTAAAT
This sequence comes from Cherax quadricarinatus, assembly GCF_026875155.1. Lineage (NCBI taxonomy): Eukaryota > Metazoa > Arthropoda > Malacostraca > Decapoda > Parastacidae > Cherax > Cherax quadricarinatus. Next base: position 111,664,671 of record NC_069400.1, on the reverse strand, counting down.
TATTGTAAAATAATCTAAAATATCATATATTTAGTTGGGTAAGGCTAAAATAAATTGTTCTTGTTGTAATAAGGTTAGGTAAGTTTTCTAAGATTCTTTTGGTGCAAATTTATAAATTTTTACATCAACATTAATAAAAAAAATATATCTTTAAACGTATAAGAGAAAATTTTTGAAAGGACTTAATTTTAAATGAGTTCTTGCTAATTGACCAGTTTTACATATTCGGCACGACATATATATATAAATCCTTTATTATTGTTTGAATGTTGGAATGTCTTTTTCAGTCGGCTATATTTTTATCATTTCATCTTCAGCGAGAAAGTTGAGTGCGTGTCGAGGGAGCGTTGATAGTGTCTAAGGTGTCGAGGGAGCGTTGATAGTGTCAAGGAATGTTGATGGTATCTATACGAGCTAGGGATTTGGCACTATCATGTGTAACAATGCCACCTGTGTATGTACATTGTAGCTGGTGGTATCTGGGTGCTGCCATGGAAGATCTTACACCGTGTAGTGAATAAAATCTTTGCTACCATCCATAGGCAGTAAATTAATACACTCCAGCATGAATGCGTGTGTGTACTATGGTCGAACTTCATGTGTTGACAGCGATGTTGGCAGGACAGGTGTGTAGACGGTGGAGTATCTATGCTCACGTCAGTAGTCAGAGTTATCTTACGAGAGTTTCCCTTGCTAGCTATAATGAACTGTCAGTTCATTATACAGTGGGTTAGGTTCCACCTACACTGAGTAGGCTCTTCAGGTGAGTACATACAGCAGCCTAGGCTGTGTTTCATAACTCACGCTCCTCTAAATTCTCACTTGCATTTTCAGATATATTTTGAATATTTTTCTCCCCGTTGGAGTAATGTAGATGTTAACTGTAGTTACCTGATACATTTTTATTTTATATAAATTGTTATTGTTATTTTTGTTATTGCTAATGATGATATCGTCGTTGTTGTTTGAAAGAGTTAATGTATTTTTCTCACACTGGTAGTCTGAGCCTCACACTGGTAGTCTGAACCTTCACACTGGTAGTCTGAACCTTCACACTGGTAGCCCTGAACCTTCACACTGGTAGTCTGAACCTTCACACTGGTAGTCTGAACCTTCACACTGGTAGTCTGAACCTTCACACTGGTAGTCTGAACCTTCACACTGGTAGTCTGAACCTTCACACGGTACCCTGAACCTTCACACGGGTAGCCTGAACCTTCCACTGGTAGTCTGAACCTTCACACTGGTAGTCTGAACCTTCACACTGGTATCTGAACCTTCACACTGGTAGTCGGGAAACCTTCACACTGGTAGTCTAAAACCTTCACCTGGTAGTCTGAACCTTCACACTGGTTCTGAACCTTCACACTGGTAAGCCTGAACCTTCACACTGGTAGTCTGAACCTTCACACTGGTAGTCTGAACCTTCACACTGGTAGTCTGAACCTTCACACTGGTAGTCTGAACCTTCACACTGGTAGCCTGAACCTTCACACTGGCAGTCTGAACCTTCACACTGGTAGTCTGAACCTCACACTGGTAGTCTGAACCTTCCCCACTGGTAGGTTCTAAACCCTTCACAACTGGTAGCTGAACCTTCACACTGGTATCTGAACCTTCACACTGGTAGCCTAAACCCTTTCACACTGGTAGTCTGAACCTTCACACTGGTAGTCTGAGCCTCACACTGGTAGTCTCAACTTTCACACTGGTGTCTAAACCCTTTCACACGGGTAGTCTAAACCCTTCACACTGGTAGTCTGAACCTTCACACTGGTAGTCTGAACCTTCCACACTGGTAGCCTAAACCCTTTCCCACACTGGTAGTCTGAACCTTCACACGGTATCTAAAACCTTCACACGGGTAGTTTGAACCTTCACACTGGTAGTCTGAACCTTCACACTGGTAGTCTGAACCTTCACACTGGTAGTCTGAACCTTCACACTGGTAGTCTGAACCTTCACACTGGTAGTCTGAACCTTCACACTGGTAGTCTGAACCTTCACACTGGTAGTCTGAACCTTCACACTGGTAGTCTGAACCTTCACACTGACAGTCTGAACCTTCACACTGGTAGTCTGAACCTTCACACTGGTAGTCTGAACCTTCACACTGGTAGTCTGAACCTTCACACTGGCAGTCTGAACCTTCACACTGGTAGTCTGAACCTTCACACAGGTAGTCTGAACCTTCACACTGGTAGTCTGAGCCTCACACTGGTAGTCTGAACCTTCACACTGGTAGTCTGAGCCTCACACTGGTAGTCTGAACCTTCACACTGGTAGTCTGAACCTTACACTGGTAGTCTGAGCCTCACACTGGTAGTCTGAACCTCACACTGGTAGTCTGAACCTCACACTGGTAGTCCAAAAGCCTCACACTGGTAGTCTGAGCTTCACACTGGAAGTCTGAACCTCACACTGGTAGTCTGAGCCTCACACTGGTAGTCTGAAACTCACACTGGTAGTCTAAACCTTCACCCCGGTAGTCTGAACCTCACACTGGGTAGTCTGAACCTCACACTGGTAGTCTGAACCTCACACTGGTTTCTAGCCTCACACTGGTAGTCTGAACCTCACTTTGGGTAGTCTAAAACCTTCACACTGGTAGTCGGGAAACCTCACATTGGTAGTCTGAACCTTCACAACTGGAAAGCCCTGAACCTCACATTGTAGCCCTGAACCTTACACTGGTAGTCTGAACCCTCACATTGGGTAGTCTAAACCCTTTCAAACTGGAAGTCTGAACCTCACACGGGGTACCTAAACCTCACACGGTAGTCTGACCTCACACTGGTAGTCCTGAACCTCACACTGGAAAGTCTGAACCTTCACACTGGTAGTCTGAACCTCACAATGGTAGTCTGAACCTTCACACTGGTAGTCTGAACCTCACATTGGAAGTCTGATCCTTCACACTGGTAAGTCTGAACTTCACCTGGTAATTTTGAACCTTCACACTGGTAGTCTGAACCTTCACACTGGTAGTCTGACGTCACATTGGAAGTCTGATCCTTAAACACGGGTTTTAGCTGAACCTTCACACTGGTAATCTGAACTCACACTGGTAATATGAACCTTCACACTGGTAGTCTAAGCCTTCACACTGGTAGTCTGAACCTTCACACTGGAAGTCTGAACCTTCACACTGGTAGTCTGATCCTTCACATTGGTAGTCTGAACCTTCACATTGGTAGTCTGAACCTTCACAATGGTAGTCTGAACCTTCACATTGGTAATCTGAACTTTCACACTGGTAGTCTAAGCCTTCACACTGGTAGTCTGAACCTTAACACTGGAAGTCTGAACCTTCACACTGGTAGTCTGAACCTCACATTGGTAGTCTGAACCTTCACAATGGTAGTCTGAACCTTCACATTGGTAATCTGAACTTTCACACTTGTAGTCTAAGCCTTCACACTGGTAGTCTGAACCTTAACACTGGAAGTCTGAACCTTCACACTGGTAGTCTGAACCTTCACATTGGTAGTCTGAACCTCACATTGGTAGTCAGAACCTTCACACTGGTAGTCTGAACCTTCACACTGGTAGTCTGAACCTTCACACTGGTGGCCCTGAACCTTCACGCTGGTAGTCTGAACCTTCACATGGTAGTCTAAACCCTTCACACGGGAGTATGAACCTTCACATTGGTAGTCTGAACCTCACATTGGTAGTCAGAACCTTCACACTGGTAGTCTGAACCTTCACACTGGTAGTCTGAACCTTCACACTGGTGGTCTGAACCTTCACGCTGGTAGTCTGAATCTTCACATTGGTAGTCTGAACCTTCACACTGGTAGTATGAACCTTCACATTGGTAGTCTGAACCTTCACACTGGTAGTCTGAGCCTCACACTGGTAGTCTGAACCTCACAGTGGTAGTCTGAACATTCACACTGGTAGTCTGAACCTCACATTGGTAGTCTGAACCTTCACACTGGTAGTCTGAACCTAAACTTTGGGTAGTTTGATCCTTCACACTGGTAGCCTGAACCTTCACACGGAGTCTGAGCCTCACACTGGTAGTCTGAACTTCACATTGGTAGTCTGATCCTTCACACTAGTAGCCTGAATCTTCACACTGGTAGCCTGAACCTTCACACTGGTAGTCTGAACCTTCACACTGGTCGCCTGAACCTTCATATTGGTAGTCTGAACCTTCACACTGGTAGTCTGAACCTCACATTGGTAGTCTGATCCTTCACACTGGTAGCCTGAACCTTCACACTGGTAGTCTGAACCCTCACACTGGTAGTCTGATCCTTCACACTTGTAGTCTGAACCTTCACACTGGCAGTCTAAGCATTCACACTGGTAGTATGAATCTTCACACATGTAGTCTGAACCTTAATACTGGTAGTTTGAACCTTCACACTGGTAGTATCAACCTTCACACTTGTAGTTTGAACCTTCACACTGGTAGTCTGATCCTTCACACTGGTAGTCTGAACCTTCACACTGGTAGTCTGAGCCTCACACTGGTAGTCTGAACCTTCACACTGGTAGTCTGAACCTTCACACTGGTAGTCTGAGCCTCACACTGGTAGTCTGAACCTCACACGGGTAGTCTGAACCTCACACTGGTAGTCTGAGCCTCACACTGGTAGTCTGAGCTTCACACTGGAAGTCTGAACCTCACACTGGTAGTCTGAGCCTCACACTGGTAGTCTGAAACTCACACTGGTAGTCTGAACCTTCACACCGGTAGTCTGAACCTCACACTGGTAGTCTGAACCTCACACTGGTAGTCTGAACCTCACACTGGTAGTCTGAGCCTCACACTGGTAGTCTGAACCTCACATTGGTAGTCTGAACCTTCACACTGGTAGTCTGAACCTCACATTGGTAGTCTGAACCTTCACACTGGTAGTCTGAACCTCACATTGGTAGTCTAAACCCTTTTTACACTGGTAGGTTCTGAACCCACATTGGTAGTCTGAACCTTCAAACTGGAAGTCTGAACCTCACACTGGTAGCCTAAACCTCACACTGGTAGTCTGAACCTCACACTGGTAGTCTGAACCTCACACTGGTAGTCTGAACCTTCACACTGGTAGTCTGAACCTCACAATGGTAGTCTGAACCTTCACACTGGTAGTCTGAACCTCACATTGGAAGTCTGATCCTTCACACTGGTAGTCTGAACCTTCACACTGGTAATCTGAACCTTCACACTGGTAGTCTGAACCTTCACACTGGTAGTCTGAACGTCACATTGGTAGTCTGATCCTTCACACTGGTAGTCTGAACCTTCACACTGGTAATCTGAACCTTCACACTGGTAATATGAACCTTCACACTGGTAGTCTAAGCCTTCACACTGGTAGTCTGAACCTTCACACTGGAAGTCTGAACCTTCACACTGGTAGTCTGATCCTTCACATTGGTAGTCTGAACCTTCACATTGGTAGTCTGAACCTTCACAATGGTAGTCTGAACCTTCACATTGGTAATCTGAACTTTCACACTGGTAGTCTAAGCCTTCACACTGGTAGTCTGAACCTTAACACTGGAAGTCTGAACCTTCACACTGGTAGTCTGAACCTTCACATTGGTAGTCTGAACCTCACATTGGTAGTCTGAACCTTCACAATGGTAGTCTGAACCTTCACATTGGTAATCTGAACTTTCACACTTGTAGTCAAAGCCTTCACACGGGTAGCCCTGACCTTTAACACTGGGAAGTCTGAACCTTCACACTGGTAGTCTGAACCTTTCACATTGGTAGTCGGGAACCTCACATTGGTAGTCAGAACCTTCAAAAACGGTAGTCTGAACCTTCACACTGGTAGTCTGAACCTTCACACTGGTGGTCTGAACCTTCACGCTGGTAGTCTGAACCTTCACATTGGTAGTCTGAACCTTCACACTGGTAGTATTAACCTTCACATTGGTAGTCTGAACCTTCACACTGGTAGTCTGAGCCTCACACTGGTAGTCTGAACCTCACAGTGGTAGTCTGAACATTCACACTGGTAGTCTGAACCTCACATTGGTAGTCTGAACCTTCACACTGGTAGTCTGAACCTCACATTGGTAGTTTGATCCTTCACACTGGTAGCCTGAACCTTCACACTGGTAGTCTGAGCCTCACACTGGTAGTCTGAACTTCACATTGGTAGTCTGATCCTTCACACTAGTAGCCTGAATCTTCACACTGGTAGCCTGAACCTTCACACTGGTAGTCTGAACCTTCACACTGGTCGCCTGAACCTTCATATTGGTAGTCTGAACCTTCACACTGGTAGTCTGAACCTCACATTGGTAGTCTGATCCTTCACACTGGTAGCCTGAACCTTCACACTGGTAGTCTGAACCCTCACACTGGTAGTCTGATCCTTCACACTTGTAGTCTGAACCTTCACACTGGCAGTCTAAGCATTCACACTGGTAGTATGAATCTTCACACATGTAGTCTAAACCCTTTAATACTGGGTAGTTTGCGACCTTCACACGGGTAGTATTCAACCTTCACACTTGTAGTTTGAACCTTCACACTGGTAGTCTGATCCTTCACACTGGTAGTCTGATCCTTCACACTGGTAGTCTGAACCTCGCACTGGTAGTCTGAACCTTCACACTGGTAGTCTGATCCTTCACACTGGTAGTCTGAACCTCACACTGGTAGTCTAAACATTCTCACTGGTAGTATGAACCTTCACACTGGTAGTCTGAACCTCACAATGGTAGTCTGAACCTTCACGCTGGTAGCCTGAACCTCACACTGGAGGTCTGAACCTTTACACTGGTAATCTGAACCTTCATACTGGCAGTCTGAATCCTTACACTGATAGTCTGAACCTCATATTGGTAGTCTGAACCTTCACACTGGTAGTCTGAACCTTCTCACTGGTAGCCTGAACCTCACGCTGGTAGTTAGAACCTTTACACTGGTAATCTGAGTTTTCACACTGGTAGCCTGAATCTTCACACTGGTAGTCTGAACCTTCACACTGGTAGTCTGAACCTCACATTGGTAGTTTGAATCTTCACACTGGTAGTCTAAACCTTCACACTGGTAGTCTGAACCTCACATTGGTAGTTTGAATCTTTACACTGGTAGTCTAAACCTTCACACTAGTAGTCTGAACCTCACATTGGTAGTTTGAACCTTTACACTGGTAGTCTGATCCTTCACACCTGTAGTTTGAACCTTCACACTGGTGGTCTGAACCTCACATTGGTAGTTTGAATCTTCACACTGGTAGTCTAAACCTTCACACTGGTAGTCTGAACCTCATATTGGTAGTCTGAACTTTCACACTGGTAGTCTGAACCTTCACACTGGTAGTCTGAACCTTCACACTGGTAGTCTAAACCTTCACACTAGTAGTCTGAACCTCACATTGGTAGACTGAACTTTCACACTGGTAGTCTGAACCTTCACACCGGTAGTCTGAACCTTCACACTGGTAGTCTGAACCTCACGTTGGTAGTCTGAACTTTCACACTGGTAGTCTAAACCTTCACACTGGTAGTCTGAACCTTTACACTGGTAATTTGAACCCTGCGTATACTGCATGAGGCTCCTTTTCTCTCGCAAATAAGGAGGTTCATGCTGAGGATAGCAGTGTGCCAGGAGGCTGAAGATGGCTTTACGACCTATGAAGCTTTCTCAAGATTATGTTTATGTGGTGAGTGGCTCGCTGATGTTTTTTCCAAGATGTGTGTGCGAGACGGTGCTGAGGGGCTATGTTTCTCACACGGCTTCGTGGAATGTTCAAGACAGACAGAGAGAGAGAGAGAGAGAGAGAGAGAGAGGAGAGAGAGAGAGAGAGAGAGAGAGAGAGAGAGAGAGGAGGGCGAGAGAGAGACAAGGGTTACGTCAGGAAAGGTTTGCCAGGAAACTGGACAAGTGTTTCCTGACGCGGGTCTTAGACACATGATGACCCACCGCTGGAGCTTTTGGCCATCTGTCCGAGGCCTTCCGCTGGCTTACCGTTCTACTCCTTTAAAAATTGTGGTTATGATTTTAATCGTGTTACTATATATAATATATATATATAATATATATATTATATATATATATATATATATATATAATATAAAAATTTATATATATATATATATATATATATATATATATATATATATGGGTTTTGGTAGACAGCAACCACCCGGGGAAGTACTCCCGGGTCCTGCCAGATGACTGTGAAAAAAAAACCTGAAAACTGTTTTGCATGTTTGTAGGATTGCTGGTTTCTTTTTCCGTCTCATAAACCCCCAGATAACGGGGATATCTTGCTACTCCTACTTACACTTTGGTCACACTTCCGACACGCAAGCATAATATATATACAAAAATCTAGTTTTTCCCTTTTTTTAATACTCTTGTTTTTTTTATTTCTTCTATTGCCATGGGAAGTGGAAAAAATCTTTCCCCCTAACCCAGGGTCTATGAGGCGAAAAAAAGCCGGGGAGCAATGGGTAAAACCCCTTCTCCTGTTCTTTTACTAAAAAAGAGAAGAAGAAAAACTTTATAAAACTGGGGGTTTAAATTCGGGATGTATGCGGATGACAAGAAACAGATGATTGCTGAGTTAAATAAAAGAAGTTGGATGTCCTGGCCCAAGCGAAACAAAGCTGAAGGGGGGTAGGAGATTTTTCAGGGGGGGGAAATAAATGGGTTAAATCTGGAGTATCTAAGAGTTAGAGAAAAGGGAAGGGGTAGCAGAAAAGTTAAATGATCATTTTGGGAAAGGAAAAAGAGAATTGAATTTAAAATTCAAGAATTATTGGTTAAAAGTAAAGGTTTGGTGCGAAAAGTGGGTCTAATAACGTTATGCCCCGGGGAGAAGAGGGGAAATGCAAGGAAGGAGAGATTTTGGGAGATGTTAAGTGAATGTAAGGCCTTTTAACCAATGAGAGAGTAATTGTGGAGGGACCTAATGCAAAGTAAAAACTTTTAGAGAGGGTTAGGTTTAAATTTTGGGGGCCAGGGTAAATGATAATGGGAGCCCATTATTTAATTTGTATAGAAAAAGGGGGTTTTGTTATAGGTAATACATATTTTAAGAAAAAAAGGATAATAAGTAACAAAATATGATGTAGGGGGAAAAGATAGTATTTGTTGGATTTTATTGGTTTAAAAAAAAGCTGTTGAGGAACTTTGGATGTACAGTTTATAAAGGGGCCACAATATATCAAACACTTTCTGTTTAGTACTGAAGAAAAGGTAATGGGAACAAAGGGAATAGAAGCATCAGGGAAGAGAGAATGAAGGTTTTTAAACTAAAAGAGGAGGCAGTTAGGTAAAATAAACACTAGGAGGATAAATGGGCTAATGAGACATAGGCAATGGGTCGAAGAGGTATGGGGTAGGTTTTAAAAATGTAGTGTTAGAGTGTTCAGCAGCTTTGTGGTTACAGTGAAAGTGGGTGCAGGAGGGAAGAGGAGCGATTGTGGAAATTGATGGATGTAAAGAGATGTGAAGGGAGATAAAAGTAGCATAGGAGAAGTTTTACAAAGTAAAGTGATGCAAGGAGGGAAGAGTATATGGAGAAAAAGAGAGAGGTTAAGAGAGAGTGGTGAAGCTTGAAGCAATGTAAAAAGAAAGCAACATGAGAGGAGTGGGTGAGATGTTATCAAAAATTTTGTTGAAAATAAGAATAAGTTTTGGAGTGAGATTAACAAGTTAAGAAGCCTAGAGAACAAAGGGATTTGTCAGTTAAAAATAGGAGAGGAGAGTTATTAAATGGAGAGTTAGAGGTATGGAAGATGGAGGGATATTTTGGGAATTGTTAAATGTTGATGTAAGATAGGGCAGCTGTGTTTCGCTGTTAGGGGAAGGAGGAGTTACATCTTGTAGGAGTGAGGAAGCAGCCAGTTTGTATGTGTGGGGAAGTCGTGAGGCAGTAGTAAAATGAAAGGGGGTAAGGCAGCCGGGATTGATGGGATAAAGATAGAAATGTTTAAAAGCAGGTGGGGATATAGTTTTGGAGTGGTTGTTGCTATTATTTAATAAAAGTATGGAAGAGGGTAAGTTACTAGGATTGGCAGAGAGCAATGCATATTTCCTTTGTATAAAGTGCAAAGGGGATAAAAGAGAGTTGCAAAAATTATAGGGGATAAGTCTGTTGAGTTGTTCTGTAAAGTGTTTATGGTTTGGTAGAGTTATAATTGAAAGAAATTAAGAGTAAGACGGGGGAGAAATAGGATAGCAGATGAACAAGGGGCTATAGGAAAGGTAGGGGGTGTGTGCGACCAGGTGTTTACAGTGAAACATATAAGTGAACAGTATTAGATAAGGTTAAGAGGTCTTTGTGGCATTTATGGATTTGGAAAAGGCGTTTGGACAGGGTGGATGGGGGGCATTGGCAGATGTTGCAAGTGTATGGTTATGTAGGAGGGTAGGTTACTGAAAGCAGTGAAGAGTTTTTACGAGGATAGTGAGCTCAAGTTAGGTATGTAGGAAAGAGGGAAAATTTTTTCCCCAGTAAAAGTAGGCCCTTAGACAAGGATGTGATGATGTCACCGTCTTTGTTTAATATATTATATAGATGGGGTTGTAGAGGGGGGGGAAGTAAATGCGGGGGTCTTGCAAGGGCGTGGAGTTTTAAAAAGATAATGAATCACACACAAAGTGGTGAGTTGTCACAGCTGCTCTTTGTGTGACACTGTGCTCTTGAGGAGTTCTGAAGAGAAGTGCAGAGATTGGTGGATGAATTTGGTTAGGGTTGTGCAAAAGAAGAAAATAAAGGTGAATACAGGAAAGAGTAAGGTTATGAGGATACAAAAAGATTAGGTGATGAAAGATTGAATATCAGATTGGAGGGAAGAGAGTATGGAGGAGGTTGTGAACGTATTCAGATATTTGGGAGTGGGAGTGTCAGCGGTGGGTCTATGAAAGATGAGGTGAATCATAGAAATTGATGAGAGGAAAAAGGTGAGTGGTGCCACTTAGGATTCTGTGGATGACAACGAAGAACTTTGTCCTTGGAGGCAAGAGGGGAATGTATGAGAGTTATAGTTTTACCAACGTCTTATATGGGTTGTGAAGCGTGGGTGATGAATGTTGCAGCGAGGTAGAAGGCTGGAAGGCGTGGAGATGTCATGTTGAGGGCATTGTGTGGTGTGAATAAATGCAGGAGAATTCGTAGTTTGGAAGTTAGGAGGAGGTGCGGGATTACCAAAACGGTTGTCCAGAGGGCTGAAGGAAGGGTTGTTGAGGTGGTTGCCCCTCCCCCACCCCCAAGATTGTGTCTCCATGCGCGAAAACAGATGACCTTCAAGAGTGTCAGTCTGTAGTGGAAGGAGGCGGGGTAGGGTCGGCCTAGGAAAGGTTGGAGGGGAGGGGGTGTTAAAGGAGGTTTTTGTGTGCGAGGGGCTTGGACTTCCAGCAGGCATGCATGAGCGTGTTTGATAGGAGTGAATGGAGACAATGGTTTTTAATACTTGACGTTGCTGTTGGTGTGTGATGCCAAAGTAACATTTATGAAGGGATTCAGGGAAACCGGCAGGCCGGACTTGAGTCCTGGAGATGGGAAGTACAGGGCCTGCACTCTGAAGGAGAGGGGTGTTATGTTGCAGTTTTAAAAATCTGATAGTGTAAAGCACCCTTCTGCCAAGCAGTGATGGATCGTGGAATGATTGGTGAAAGTTTTTCTTTTTCGGGCCACCCTGCCTTGGTGGAATCGGGGGGGGGGGGGGGCCCCCAGGTGTGATAATAAAATAAAAATAAAATATATATATAATATATATATTATATTTATATATTATATTTATATATAATATATATATATATTATTTTAATATATTATGATATATATATATATATATATATATGTATGTTGTTGTGATGTATGTGAATGTGTGTGTGTTGTGTGAATGTGTGTAGTGTGTGTGTGTGTGTGTGTGTGTGATGTGTGTGTGTGTGTGTACTCAACCTAGTTGTACTCACTAGTTGAGGTTGCGAGGGTTCGAGTCCGAAGTCCTGGCCCCGCCTCTTCACTGATCGCTTCTAGGTCACTCTCCTGAGCCGAGTGGCTTTTCATACCTTGCTATGTATGGATCTGGCCTCCACTACATCGCTTCCCAAACTATTCCACTTTACTGACTACTCTGTTGGCTAGAAATACTTCCTAACATCCCTGTGGGATTTCATCTGTGTGTGTGTGGTGGTTTGTGTGTGTGTTGATGTAGTGTTGTATGTGTGTGTGTTTGTGTGGGTGTGTTGTGTGTGCGTGTGTGTGCGTGTGTGTATGTGTGGGTGTGTTGTGTGTGTGTGTGTGTGGTGTGTGTGGTGTGTGTGTCTGAGTGTGTGTGTGTGTATGTGTGTGTGTGGTGTGTGTGTGTGTTGTGTGCGTGTGTGTGCGTGTGTTATGTCATGTGTGTGTTGTTGTCTGTGTGTGTTGTGTGTGATGTGTGTGTGTGCTGTGTGTGTGTGTGTGTGTGTGTGGTGTGTGTGTGTGTAGTGTGTGTGTGTGTGTGTGTGTTGAGAGAGAGAGAAAGAGGAGAGAGAAGCCAGGTGCTGATAGTGATACTCTTCCTGCGTACTCCTCTTTGTGTCCTTTACAGACGCCACCACGGTGAGATGTGTTCCCTTGCGTTGAAACGTTCTATGTGTGTACGTCTCTGCTCATGCGTCAAATGCCTTGACACAAAAAAGTCATGTAATTAGACAAAGCTTCTGGATGTACCTTGTTATCCATCCGAGGAAAAGAACCATAAAATCTCTCACGCACGGGTCAAAAGACCCAGTGTATATAAATATATATATATGTACTATATACATATATAAATTACTATACATATACATATATATATATATTATACAACATTCATATATATTATTATATATATTTATATATATATATATATATATTATATATATATATATATATATATATATATATATATATATATATATTATATATTTGTAGGGATGTAACACATTTTTATTTCTCCTACCACAGCTTCTGTTGTAATCCTTCCGTCAATACTTGTTGTACATTCCATCGCTTTATTTTTTCAATCTCTACAGTTATTGTTGGTATTACTCATCATTTCGTCAGTCGCCTTCACTGTTCAAATTCTCCTCCAATCATTGTGTGTATCCCCCCTTATCTTCCTCTTTCAGTCCTCGTCCAATAATCTCGTGTATCCCTCATCTTCCTCTTCCAATTCTCGTCCAATAATCTTGTGTATCCCTCTCGGTATCCCTGACCCATCCACAACAGCAGCAGACATTTTTCTGTTATATTTAAGTAAGGCAGGAAACAGTTTTTATGGATCCCTTTATGCCTTCAAAATAGCGAGAGGAATCCGAACCTTTATAGCTCCAAAATAGCGAAAGGAATCCAAACATATTTCACCTGAGAACTGTGTGGGAATGTCGACAATTTTTCCATTGAAGTTGGACCACCTCGTTCGTCGCTTTTCTCAGGAAGTTCAAGTCCGCTTGTTTACTTTCCTGTGACAGGTGACACGGCCTACTTCTCTATACATAAACAAAGTAAACAACGCTGGGTTCTCAGTCTTCCGAAAATATTTGACTTGACGTGAAAAATTTTTCGAGGCCATCACGAGAAAAGAAATTCCCTCCCCCTTCTTCCCTTCCTCCCCACCTCGCCCCTTCCCCTAACCTCCCCCTCATCATCATCGTTACCTTTTCCGCTGTTGTCCTCCCGTCCATCATTATCGCATTCACTGTTTCTCTTTACATTGTCTTCTCCTCTCTATTTTTTTCCTTGGTTCCTGATTGGTTATTTTCATCACTTGTGGAACATTAGCTAATTGGAAAACTTTTTTTTTTGTGTATATGTGTAATAAAACTATATAAAAATACTGTAAATTCTGTTGGTACATTCTTTATTGCTGTTTTATTGTGGTTCTTATTAGATGGACATCTGGGACTTGTCCCTTCCTTGAGCAGAGTACATACGACACACGCGCAGGAGGCTGTGACTCGACCCACTGCAACCTAATAGATGGAGTACACACACGCATAAAGAAAAACACGTAAACCATAGGGTACTGTATACCTGTATATACGACAGTAGAAGAAGAAATTTATGAGTGAGCTGGACACATACGAAGATAAAGCAGAAAATCCACACAAGGTACCTAAAAAGAATGTCATGTGGATACTGAGGAGAGAGAGAGAGAAAGAGAGAGAGAGAGGAGACGAGAGTGAGAGAACCAAAGACGAGAGGAGAGGACTGAGAGAGAGGGTGAAGAGGAGAGAGAGAGAGAGAGACGACGTTGAGGTGAGATAGGAGAAGAGAGAGAGAGAGAGGAGAGAGAGACGAGAGAGAAGAGAGAGAGAGAGAGAGGAGAGAGGACGCGAGAGTGAGGAGAGAGAGAGAGAGAGAGAGAGAGAGAGAGAGAGAGAGAGAGAGAAGAGAGAGGAGAGAGGAGAGAGAGAGAGAGAGAGAGATGATGAGGAGAGAGAGAGAGAGAGAGGAGAGAGAGAGAGAGAGAGAGAGAAGAGGAGAGAGCAAAAGCACTTATCTGAGCCCATAATAAAATCCATGCTAAATCAATGCACCCACTAGGATAAATACCAGAGATCTGAAGACTGTGAATACGGTTCTTGTAATTTAAGGGAGCCAAATGGAAGGTTTTAAACTCAGAAATCGCTGACATGTAAAGTCAGGGAGCTGAAAATCAAACCGAGAGTGGTGTAAGACTGGTCAGACAAGTGGCTACCTGTCTGTAAAAGTCACAGTTGGCATTTATAGAGAAGCTCTTCGTTTTGTCAGTGCTCCAGATCAACAAGTCTTGAATCATTAGTCAGCCGATGTATACCTGGAGTATACCTGGAGTATACCTGGAGTATACCTGGAGTATATCTGGAGTATACCTGGAAAGTGTTCCGAGGGTCAGCGCCCCGCGACTCGGTCTGTGACAAGTTGAATAATTTTCTCTATTGGCTCTCTGCTGTTTATTCCATCATCTTTATATTCCAGACTGCGTCCACTCATTGTGTATATCCCCTAAACCAATCATTTCGTATATTCCGTCAGTTTCCTGATTCAATCATGGTCCAATCATTGCATGTATCCTCTCGCCTTTCTTATTCAATCCTCATCCAGTTATTGCGTGTATCCTCAAATCTTCCGTATTCAATCTTCTTCCAATCGTTGCTTATATCCCCTCACCTTCCAATTCCAATCATCTTCCAATAATCATTGATTCTTGCAATTTTTTTTTACCGGATTTTAAAACCCTATCCGTGTACGATGGTCATTAAAGCTAAAGTCTCCTGTGAACCAGCAGTCACGGATGCTTTAACTCCCAAAATATTTTAATGTTAAAGGAAACTCTCAAAGTATGTATACCAAGAAACATCTCTCTCTATGCATACACCATTAGTTAATCATACATGATCATAATCAAGTAATACACATGACTATGTCTCTTTCTAATCCTAAAATAGAATTCCAGATATTTTCGCGTTTCGAAGTCACAGTCACCCTGAGACAGAAACTATCACGTTATGGAACTAATAAACCCTACGATCTTCAGACGTTCACAGCTAATTTCTTCAGTTTTATCATTGATTCTTGCAATTTTTTTTTACCGGATTTAAACCCTATCGATGATACGATGGTCATTAAAGCTAAAGTCTCCTGTGAACCAGCAGTCACGGATGCTTTAACTCCCAAAATATTTTAATGTTAAAGGAAACTCTCAAAGTATGTATACCAAGAAACATCTCTCTCTATGCATACACCATTAGTTAATCATACATGATCATAATCAAGTAATACACATGACTATGTCTCTTTCTAATCCTAAAATAGAATTCCAGATATTTTCGCGTTTCGAAGTCACAGTCACCCTGAGACAGAAACTATCACGTTATGGAACTAATAAACCCTACGATCTTCAGACGTTCACAGCTAATTTCTTCAGTTTTATCCCCAGTCTTTCCCGACCAGTATCTTCAGTTTTCTCCTTGACAAATGCTGTTGTCTTCCACGTTATTAATGTTCAGCGACTATGTATTAACGAGTGGGAGATTTAGCCTTTATAGTGGACTATTTTATGAATAGTCAGCTCACTACTGGCTCGTAATCTTGCTTACGAGAACATCAGTCTTGACCAAGTATCATCGTTATGTGGCTTGAACTGTAATAAATACCCTTTGTATTTCGTATAATGTTATTCCAGTATCAAGAAGCAATATTATGCTGGTGTTGTATAATTATATATATATATATATATATATATATATATATATATATATATTATATATATATATATATATATATATATATATATATTATATATTTAATATACGGTACAGAGGTTGGTATTCAGGTATACCAAAAATTCCGTAAGACTCAGGAGCTAAATATTTACATAATGGAAGAGGGACTTAGGTGACCTGAGGCACCTTACTGCTTAGTGTGGTACAGTTTGTGGTACAGTTTGTGGTACGCCGTAAAGAGTACCATGATGGTACACGTCACAGTAAGGTGAATCTCGTGAGTGACTGATGATAATGAAATTAATCCTCTCACAGTTACTGTATTATTCAACACAAGAATATACAAAAATATATAAAATATGCATGAATATACAAGGATTTATAAGGATATACAAAAATAAACAACAAATAATACAAGAATGTGTATGGATATATAAGACTATAAAATATACAAAAATATAATAAAAAAATATACTGTGCAATCTTCAGATTGCAATTCAATATGCAATGTTCTACCAGACATGGAGTAAAGGGAAGGAGGAAGAAAAGGAGAGAAAGAGAGGGAGAGAAAAGCAGGAGAGGAAAAAGGGGGAATGGAGAATGGACGAGAGGGTGGGAGGGAGAATGTTAAAGGTGAGAGAAGGAGATAAAATGAGGGACAGCAAAGGAAGAAGGAAAGAAGAGAGGGAAGGATTAAGGGAAGGATGGAAGGTTGAGAATATCGGCGAGGTAATAAGAGTGATGAAGATATATCGACAGACACTTACTGCCCAGACCCAAATAAATGTCCAGATGTGTAGGGGTCAACGAGGAATTAGTAGGAGTCAACGAGGCATTAGTAACTGGCTAACGAAGCATTAGTGGGGCAAAAAGACATTAGTAAAGTCAACGAGCCTCGTCAGTGGAAGCAAAACGGCGCTGCTATTGCCTTAAAACTAATTACATAGTTTGACTTGTTTTGATTTGATTAAATAAACATAACTTTCATGGGAGAAGAACTGCTCAAAGACACAATTGGTCAAATGATAACTACATGTTTTCACAACCCATTTAGACCTGTTTATTTACATTTATTAAGATTTATAGTGACAGTTTACAGTTCATTTCCGTACATTGTAATAGCATCTACAGTGTTACTCTGAATAATTTTATCACTGACAATTAAAAACAAAATTCTCTTCTCATATCAAGAACCTTCGTTTGTTTTAGGACAGCCAGAAAATAATTGTGATGGCGTCGTTTTGCATTATCTCTAAGGGTCGCAGAGAAATTTCGTTAGCTGACAGTGGCGGGCCATTATATGGTTAAGACCAGGGTCGGGAAATATTTCTCCTGACGAACCCTATCTAACCTGACCTTACCTGACATTGATATGGGCGTAGCACAATCAATTAAGGGTCTAATATAGACTATTTACATTGGCACTATAGCTGAGATTACAGCTAGCAACAGTTCTGACAGCATGGGAAGCGT
>NC_069400.1:111597039-111642039 GCF_026875155.1 Cherax quadricarinatus | reverse complement strand
GTCCCTTTATTTGTTCTCTTTTCCCTACCTGATCCTAACATTCCCTTCACCCTTACTTTATCCACACGTTCCCGTCATTCCTACCTCATCCACATGTTCCCTTCACCACTTCCTCAGTCACACATTCCCTTCGCCTCTATATGTTTCCCTTACTTCCTTTCCCCCTCCCCTGCCTCCTCTACCTCCCCCCTTCCCCTGCCTCCCCAGCCTCCCCTACACTCAAGCCCTCAGGGACTTCAAGGATTATCAAATTATCTTCAAAGGCGTAGGTGATCGTCGAATAATTTCAGGAGAGAAAGTGAATTATGCTCTTGTTAAGAGAGTTCTGGTAGCCTTATTAAGAGTGTTTTGGGAGCCTCATTAAGAGTGTTTTGGGAGTTCAATCAAACACCTTAACTACTGGGAACGCTTGGAAGCACATGACTTGTACTCCCTGGAGCGCAGGCGAGAGAGATACATCATAATCTACACCCGGAAGACCCTGGAGGGACTGGTCCTTAATCTGCACACAGAAATCACTCCCTGCAAAAGCAAAAGACTTGGCAGGCGATGCAAAATACCTCTAGTGAAAAGTAGGGGCGCCATTAGTACACTAAGAGAAAACACAATAAGTGTCTGGGGCCCAAGACTGTTCAACACCAACCAGCCATAAGAGGAATTACCAACATTCCCCTGGTTGTCTTCAGGAGGGAGTTGGACAGATACCTAAAGTCAGTGCCAGATCAGCCAGGCTGTGGATTGTACACTGGACTACATGCGGCCAGCAGTAACAACTTCGTTGATCAGGCCTTCATCTACCAGGATGCCTGGTTCTGGACCGGGCCGCGGGAGCGTTGGTCCCCGGAATACCCTCCAGGCAGACTCCAGGTAGGTAGCCTTATTAAGAGTGTTTTGAGAGCTTTATTAAGAGTGTTTTGAGAGACTTATTAAGAGTGTTTTGAGATCCTTATTAAGAGTATTTTGAGAGCTTTATTGAGAGTGTTTTGAGAGACTTATTAAGAGTGTTTTGAAAGCCTTGTTAAGAGTGTTTTGAGAGCTTTATTAAGAGTGTTTTGAGAGACTTATTAAGTGTTTTGAGAGCTTTATTAAGTGTGTTTTGAGAGACTTATTAAGAGTGTTTTGAGAGCCTTATTACGAGTGTTTTGAGAGCATTATTAAGAGTGTTTTGAGAGCTTTATTAAGAGTGTCTTGAGAGCCTTATTAAGAGTGTTTTGAGAGCTTTATTAGGAGTGTCTTGAGAGACTTATTAAGAGTGTTTTGAGAGCTTTATTAAGAGTGTTTCGAGAGACTTATTAAGAGTGTTTTGAGAGCCTTATTAA
The DNA here is from genome assembly GCF_026875155.1 of Cherax quadricarinatus. Taxonomy (NCBI): domain Eukaryota; kingdom Metazoa; phylum Arthropoda; class Malacostraca; order Decapoda; family Parastacidae; genus Cherax; species Cherax quadricarinatus. The sequence goes on along the minus strand of NC_069400.1, from coordinate 111,640,720 downwards.
GAGTGTTTTGAGAGCCTTATTAAGAGTGTTTTGAGAGCTTTATTAGGAGTGTCTTGAGAGACTTATTAAGAGTGTTTTGAGAGCCTTATTAAGAGTGCTTTGAGAGCCTTATTAAGAGTGTTTTGAGAGCCTTATTAAGAGTGTTTTGAGAGCCTTATTAAGAGTGTTTTGAGAGCCTTATTAAGAGTGTTTCGGAGCCTTTTTTAAAAGTGTTTTGAGAGCCTTATTAAGAGTCTTTTGAGAGCCTTATTAAGAGTGTTTTGAGAGCCTTATTAAGAGTGTTTTGAGAGCCTTATTAAGAGTGTTTTGAGAGCCTTATTACGAGTGTTTTGAGAGCCTTACTACGAGTGTTTTGAGAGCCTTATTACGAGTGTTTTGGGAGCCTTATTAAGAGTGTTTTGAGAGCCTTATTAAAAGTGTTTTGAGAGCTTTATTAAGAGTGTTTTGAGAGCCTTATTAAGAGTGTTTTGAGAGCCTTATTTAAAAGTGTTTTTGAGAGCTTTATTAAGAGTGTTTTGAGACCCTTATTAAGAGTGTTTTGAGAGCCTTATTAAAAGTGTTTTGAGAGCCTTATTAAGAGTGTTTTGGGAGCCTTATTAAGAGTGTTTTGAGAGCCTTATTAAGAGTGTTTTGAGAGCTTTATTAAGAGTGTTTCGAGAGCTTTATAGAGAGTGTTTTGAGAGCCTTATTAAGAGTGTTTTGAGAGCCTTACTAAGAGTGTTTTGAGAGCCTTATTAAAAGTGTTTTGAGAGCCTTATTAAGAGTGTTTGAGAGCCTTATTAAAAGTGTTTTTTAGAGCCTTACTAAGAGTGTTTTGAGAGCTTTATTAAGAGTGTTTTGAGAGCCTTATTAAGAGTGTTTTGAGAGCCTTATTAAGAGTGTTTTGAGAGCCTTATTAAAAGTGTTTTGAGAGCCTTATTAAGAGTGTTTTGAGAGCCTTATTAAGAGTGTTTTGAGAGCCTTATTAAGAGTGTTTTGAGAGCCTTATTAAGAGTGTTTTGAAAGCATTATTGAAAGTGCTTTGAGTGCCTTATTAAGAGTGTTTTGAGAGCCTTATTAAGAGTGTTTTGAGAGCCTTATTAAGAGTGTTTTGAGAGCCTTATTAAAAGTGTTTTGAGAGCTTTATTGAGAGTGTTTTGAGAGCCTTATTAAGAGTGTTTTGAGAGCCTTATTAAGAGTGCGTTGAGAGCCTTATTAAGAGTGTTTTGAGAGCATTATTAAGAGTGTTTCGAGAGCCTTATAGAGAGTGTTTTGAGAGCCTTATTTAGAGTGTTTTGAGAGCCTTGTTAAGAGTGTTTTGAGAGCCTTATTAAAAGTGTTTTGAGAGCCTTATTAAGAGTGTTTTGAGAGCCTTATTAAGAGTGTTTTGAGAGCTTATTAAGGGGTGTTTGAGAGCCTTATTAAGAGTGTTTTGAAAGCCTTATTGAAAGTGTTTTGAGAGCCTTATTAAGAGTGTTTTGAGAGCCTTATTAAGAGTGTTTTGAGAGCCTTATTAAGAGTGTTTTGAGAGCCTTATTAAGAGTGTTTTGAGAGCCTTTTTACGAGTGTTTTGGGAGCCTTATTAAGAGTGTTTTGAGAGCCTTATTAAGAGTGTTTTGAGAGCTTTATTAAGAGCGTTTCAAGAACCTTATAGAGAGTGGTTTGAGAGCCGTATTAAGAGTGTTTTGAGAGCATAATAGAGAGTGTTTTGGGATCCTTATTAAGAGTGTTTTTGAGGCTTTAATACGGGGTGTTTTGAGAGCCTTATTTAAGAGTGTTTTGAGAGCCTTATTACGAGTGTTTTGAGAGCCTTATTAAGAGTGTTTTGAGAGCCTTACTACGGGTGTTTTGGGAGCTTTATTAAGAGTGTTTTGAGAGCCTTATAGAGAGTGTTTTGAGAGCCTTATAGAGAGTGTTTTGAGAGCCTTATTACGAGTGTTTTGGGAGCTTTATTAAGAGTGTTTCGAGAGCCTTACGGAGAGTGTTTTGAGAGCCTTATTAAGAGTGTTTTGAGAGCCTTATTAAGAGTGTTTTGAGAGCCTTATAGAGACTGTTTTGAGAGCCTTATTAGAGAGTTTAAGATTCCTTGAAGAATGTTCATGACGCTATAGCCAGAACACAGGCTTGCTGAACACTGTTCATGAGAATTATGGGAGCATTGAACACCTCCAGCGTAAGCGGTGTTCCGTGCATTAAATTTAATGAAGCGGTGTTCCGTACGTTACTGGAGAAGTATTCCGTGCATTAAAGAAGTGGAGAAGTGTACCTTTAAGAAGTGCAATATATTCTTTGCTTACCGGAATATATTCTTCAGCATTTAGCAGCATATTCTCCGACTCCTGAAGAAGAATATCCTGAGAAGTATGTTCTGTAGCTTCAGGAAGTATGTTCTGTAGTTTCAGGAAATATGTTCTGTAGCTTCAGGAAGTATATTCTGTAGCTTCAGGAAGTATGTTCTGTAGCTTCAGGAAGTATGTTCTGCAGCTTCAGGAAGTATGTTCTGTAGCTTCAGGAAGTATATTCTGTAGCTTCAGGAACTATGTTCTGTAGCTTCAGGAAGTATATTCTGTAGCTTCAGGAAGTATGTTCTGTAGCTTCAGGAAGTATGTTATGTAGCTTCAGGAAGTATATTATGTAGCTTCAGGAAGTATGTTCTGTAGCTTCAGGAAGTATGTTCTGTAGCTTCAGGAAGTATATTCTGTAGCTTCAGGAAGTATGTTCTGTAGCTTCAGGAAGTATATTCTGTAGCTTCAGGAAGTATGTTCTGTAGCTTAAGGAAGTATATTCTGTAGCTTCAAGAAGTATATTCTGTAGCTTCAGGAAGTATGTTCTGTAGCTTCAGGAAGTATGTTATGTAGCTTCAGGAAGTATGTTATGTAGCTTCAGGAAGTATGTTATGTAGCTTCAGGAAGTATGTTCTGTAGCTTCAGGAAGTATGTTATGTAGCTTCAGGAAGTATATTCTGTAGCTTCAGGAAGTATGTTCTGTAGCTTCAGGAAGTACATTCTGTAACTTCAGGAAGTATGTTCTGTAGCTTCAGGAAGTATGTTCTGTAGCTTCAGGAACTATGTTCTGTAGCTTCAGGAAGTATATTCTGTAGCTTCAGGAACTATGTTCTGTAGCTTCAGGAAGTATGTTCTGTAGTTTCAGGAAGTATGTTATGTAGCTTCAGGAAGTATGTTCTGTAGCTTCAGGAACTATGTTCTGTAGCTTCAGGAAGTATATTCTGTAGCTTCAGGAAGTATGTTCTGTAGCTTCAGGAAGTATGTTCTGTAGCTTCAGGAAGTATGTTCTGTAGCTTCAGGAAGTATGTTCTGTAGCTTCAGGAAGTATGTTATGTAGCTTCAGGAAGTATGTTATGTAGCTTCAGGAAGTATGTTATGTAGCTTCAGGAAGTATGTTATTGTAGCTTCAGGAAGTATGTTTATGTAGCTTCAGGAAGTATGTATCTGTAGCTTCAGGAAGTATATTTTGTAGCTTCAGGAAGTATGTTCTGTAGCTTCAGGAAGTATGTTATGTAGCTTCAGGAAGTATGTTATGTAGCTTCAGGAAGTATGTTATGTAGCTTCAGGAAGTATGTTATGTAGCTTCAGGAAGTATGTACTGTAGCTTCAGGAAGTATGTTATGTAGCTTCAGGAAGTATGTACTGTAGCTTCAGGAAGTATGTTCTGTAGCTTCAGGAAGTATGTTATGTAGCTTCAGGAAGTATGTTATGTAGCTTCAGGAAGTATGTTTGTAGCTTCAGGAAGTATGTTCTGTGCTTCAGGAAGTATGTTCTGTAGCTTCAGGAAGTATGTATGTAGCTTCAGGAAGTATGTTCTGTAGCTTCAGGAAGTATGTTATGTAGCTTCAGGAAGTATGTTCTGTAGCTTCAGGAAGTATGTTCTGTAGCTTCAGGAAGTATGTTCTGTAGCTTCAGGAAGTATATTCTGTAGCGTCAGAAGTATTTTCTGAAGCTTCAGGAAGTATGTCTGTAGCTTCAGGAAGAAATGTTATGTAGCTTCAGGAAGTATGTTCTCTGTAAGGCTCAGGACAGTATGTTTCTGTAGCTTCAGAAGGTATGTTATTAGCTTCAGGAAGTAAAATTCTGTAGCTTCCAGGACGTATGTTATGTAGCTTCAGGAAGTTGTCTGTAGCTTCAGGAAGTAATGTTTCTGAAGCTCAGGAAGTATGATATGTAGCTTCAAGAAGTATAATCTTAGCTTCAGGAAGTATGTTCACTAGCTCAGGAAGTATGTTTCTGTAGCTTCAGAAGTCAGTTATGTAGCTTCAGGAAGTATGTTTCTGAGCTTCAGGAAGTAGTTCTGAGCTTCAGGGACGTAGTAGTAGCCTTTCAGGAAGTATGGTTTGTCGCTTCCAGGAAGTATGTTAATGTAGCTTTCAGGAAGTTTGTTCTGTAGCTTCAGGAAAGATATGTTATGAGCATCAGGAATAATTTCTGAGCTTCAGAAGTATGTTCTGTAGCTTCAGAAAGTATGTATGTAGCTTCAGAAGTATGTTCTGTAGCTTCAGGAAGTATGTTCTGTAGCTTCAAGGAAGTATGTTATGTAGCTTCAGGATGTATATTCTGTAGTCTTCAGGAAGTATGTTATGTAGCTTCAGAAGAATATGTTCTTGTAGCTTTCAGGAAAGTAGGGTTCTGAACTTCAGGAGTAGTATATGTAGCTTCAGGAAGTATATTCTGTAGCAACAGGCATCTGTTCTGTAGACAGAAGTAGTTCTTACTTCAGAAGTATGTTTATGTAGCTTCAGGAAGTATTTCTGTAGCTATCAGGAAGTATGTTATGTAGCTTCAGAAGTATGTTATTAGCTTCAGAAGTATGTCTGTAGCTTACAGGAAGTCAGTTCTGTTAGCTTCAGAAGTATGTAATGTAGCTTCAGGAAAGTATGTATGTAGCTTCAGGAAGTATGTTCAGTAGCTTCAGAAGTACGTTCTGTAGCTTCAGGAAGTATGTTAAGTGCTTCAGGAAGTATTTTCTGTAGCTTCAGGAAGTTGTTCTGTAGCTTCAGGAAGATGTTATGTAGCTTCAGGAAGTATGTTATGTAGCTTCAGGAAGTATGATCTGTAGCTTCAGAAGTATGTTATGTCGCTTCAGGAATAAATTCTGTAGCTTTCAGGAAGTATGTTATGTAGCTTCAGAAGTATGTTCTGTAGCTATCAGGAAGTATTGTTCTGTAGCATCCAGGAAGTCTGTTCTGTATCTTCAGGAAGTATAATCTGTAGCTTCAGGCAGTATTGTTCTGTAGCTTCAGGAAGTATGTTCAGTAGCTTCAGGAAGTAAGTATATGTAGCTTCCGGAAGTATGTTTCTGTAGCTTACAGGAAGTATGTTCTGGTAGCTTCAGGAAGTAAGTTATGTAGCTTCAGGAAGTATATTAGGTAGCTTTCAGGACGTATTTTATGTAGCTCAGGAAGTATGTTCTGTAGCTTCAGGAAGTATGTTATAGTAGCTTCAGGAAGTATATTATGTAGCTTCAGGAAGTAGTATATGTAGCATCAGGAAATATGTTACGTAGTTCAGGCATATGTTATGTAGCTTCAGAAGTATGTTATTCATGCTTCAGGAATAATTTTATGAAAGCTTCAGGAAGAATGTTTATGTAGCTCAGGAAGTATGTTATGTTAGCTTCAGGAAGTATGTTATGTAGCTTCAGGAAGTATGTTATAGCTTCAGAAGTCAGTTATGTAAGCTTCAGGAAGTATGTTAGGAGCTTGCGGAATAGTTATTTACATCAGGAGTATGTTTTGTAGCTTCAGGTAAGTAGTTATTACTTCCAGGGATGTTATGTAGCTTCAGGCAGTAAATGTTATGTACTTCAGGAAGTATGTATGTACCTTCAGGAAGTATGTTACGTAGCTTCAGGAAGTATATACCTGTAGCTTCAGGAAGTATGTTACGTAGCTTCAGGAAGTAGTTATGTAGCTTCAGGAATACGTACGTAGCTGCAGGAAGTAAATCTTCTGTGCTTCAGGAAGTATGTTACGTAGCTTCCGGAAGTATGTTATGTAGCTACAGGAAGTATGTTACGTAAGCTCAGGAAGTAGAGTTATGTAGCTTTCAGGAATATGTTATGTAGCTTCCAGGAAGTATGTAATGTAGCTTCAGGAAGTATGTTATGTAGCTTCAGAAGTATGTTATGAAGCTTCAGGCAGTATGTTACTGTAGTCTTCAGGAAAGAATGTTAGTAGCTTCAGGACAGTATGTATGTACATCAGAAGTATGTTATGTACGCCTTCAGGAAGTATGTTTTAATAGCTTCAGGAAGTATGTTCTGTAGCTTCAGGAAGAATGTTATGTAGCTTCCAGGAATAGTATGTAGCTCAGGAAGTACTGTTATGTACTTCAGAAGTATGTTTATGTAGCTTCCTGAAAGTAGGTACTGTAGCTTCAGGACGTATTTATTGTATGTTCTTAGGAAGTATGTATATGTAGCTCAGGAATATGTTATGAAGCTTCAGGAATATGATTATGTAGCTTCAGGGAAGTATGTTTATGTAGCTTCAGGAAGTATGATTTACTTCAGACTATGTAATGTAGCTTCAGAAGTATGTTCTTTAGTTCAGGAAGTATGTTATGTTAGCTTCAAGAAAGTATGTTTATGTAGCCTTCAGGAAGTATGTATGTAGCTTCAGGAAGTATTATGTAGCTTCAGGAAGTAATCCTGTAGCTTCAGGTAGTATGTAATGTAGCTCAGGAAGTTATATACTGTAGCTCAGGAAGTATATTCTGTAGCTTCAGAAGTATGTTATGTAGCTTCAGGAAGTATAATCGTAGCTTGCAAAAAGTGAATTCCGTAGCTTTCTGAAATAATTCTGTCGCTTGAACATAATATCTTTTTTTTTAGTTTTACTGAAGTATATTCAACAAGTTATAGTTTTAAAAGACAGAATCAATTTTAGTCTTGGTTCATCTTGCTTCACATAAGTTACCGTCCGGAGGGGAGTAATTAACATCTTTCGCCAACAACCAATACTCCCAAACAATTTCGTAACACCTCCCCAACACCTCCCACCACCTCCCCAAACACCTCCCCAACACCTCCCCAACACCTCCCCAACACCTCCCCACTTCAGGAATATTTTTGTAGCTTCAGAATATGTTCTGTACTTCAGGAATATGTTATGTATAGCCGTCAGGAAGTATATTCTGTCGCTCAGGAAGTATGTCTGTAGCTTCAGGAACTATGACTGTAGCTTCAGGAGGAAGTATGTTATGTAGCTTAGGAATAATAAGCCTGTAGCTTCAGGAATATGTTATGTAAGCTTCAGGAACTATTGTTCTGTAGCTTCAGGAAGTATGTAATGTACTTCATGAAGTATGTTATGTTAGCTTCAGAACTATGTTCTGTAGCTCCAGAATTATGTGATTTAGCTTCAGAAGTATGTCTGTAGCTCAGGACCTATGTTCTTGTATCTATCAGAAGTATTATGTAGCGTCAGGAAGTATGTTTCTGTAGCTTCAGGAATATTTATTAGCTTCAGGAAGTATGTTCCTGTACTCAGGGAAGTTATGTTTATGTAGCTTTCAGAAGTATGTTTCGTAGCTTCAGGAAGTATTTATGTTAGCTTCAGAAGTATGTTCGTAGCTTCAGGAACTATGTTCTGTAGCTTCAGCAGTTATGTTAATGTAGCTTCTGGAAGTATGTTCTGTAGCTTCCCAGAAGTATGTTCGTTAGCAACAGTAAGTATGTTTTCTGCAGCTTCAGGAAGTATGTTTTATGAGCTTCAGGAATATGTTCTGTAGCTCAGAATGTTTCTGTAGCTTCAGGAAGTATGTTCTGTTAGCTCAGGAAGTATGTTAATGTGCGTCAGGAAGTATGTTATGTAGCTTCGCAGATGTTCGGTAGCTTCTGAAGTATTTATGTAAGCTTCAGGAATATTTAGTAGCTTCAGAAGTATTCTTAGCTTTCAGGAAGTATGTTATGTAGCATCAGGAAGTATGTTATGTAGCTTCAGGAAGTATTTTATTAGCGTCAGGAAGTAGTTAATAACGGCAAGGAAGTAGTATTATGTAGCATTCAGGAAGTATTGTTATGTACGTCAGGAAGTATGTATTATGTAGCCAGGAAGTATTTTTTAGCGTCAGGAAGTATGTTATGGAGCTTCAGGAAGTAGTTATTAGCTTCAGGAATATGTTAAGTCGCTTCAGAAGTACTGTTATGTAGCTTCAGAAAGTATCTGTAGCTCAGAAGTATGTATATTAAGCTTCCCGAAGTATATTCTGTAGGTTCAGGAAGTATGTTCTGTAGCTTCAGCAACTATGTTTCCTGTAGCTTCAGGAATATGTTATGTAGCTTCAGGAAGTATATTCTGGACTGTCAGAAGATATGTTCTGTAGCGTAAGAACTATTCTGTACTTCAGGAATCTGTTACGTAGCTTCAGGAAGTTGTTTATGTAGCTTCAGAACTATGTTCTGACGCAGAAGTAATGTTATGTAGCTTCATGAAGTATGTTCTTACTTCAGATCTATGTTCTGTAGCTCAGGAAGTTCTGTAACTAGGCTTCAGAACTATGTTCTGTAGCTCATGAGTATGTTAATTTTAGCTTCAGGAAGGAGTTTATGTAGTCTTCAGGAATATGTTCTGTAGCATCAGAAGTAATGTTATGTAGCTTCAGGAAGTATGTTCTGTACTTCAGAACTATTTCTGTAGTTCCGAATACTGTTCTGACTTCAGAAGTATGTTATCAGCTTCAGGAGTAATTATGTAGCTGCAGGAAGTATGTTCTGTAGCTTCAGAATTACTGTCTGTAGCTTCAGGAAGTATGTTATGTACTTCAGGAAGTATGTTCTGAGCTTCAGGAAGTATGTTATTGTAGCTTCAAGAAGTATATTTTTTGTAGCTTCAGGAATATTGTTATGTAGCTTCAGAGTATTTATTAGCTTTCAGGAAGTATGTTATGTAGCTTCAGGAAGTATAGTATGTAGCTTCTGGAAGTAGTGATGTAGGGGCCGTCAGGAAGTATGTTCTGTACTTCAGAAGTATGTTAGAGCTTTCAGAAGTATTTATGTAGCTTCAGAAGTAATGTTCTTAGCTTCAGAAGTATGTTATTAAGCTTCAAGGAAGTAATTCTGTAGCTTCAGGAATATTGTTTTATGTACTTCAGGAAAGTATGTTATGTAGCTTCAGGAAGTATGTTTCTTTAGCTTCAGGAAGTATGTTTTGTAGCTTCAGAAGTATATATGTAGCTTCAGAAAGTATTTTTTCTGTACTCAGAAGTAATGTTTATGTCGCTTCAGGAAGTATGTTGATTAGCGTCAGGAAGTATGTTTCGTAGCTTCAGGAAGTATATTTGTAGCTTTCAGGAGTATGGTTATGTAGCTTCAGGAAGTATGTTAATGTAGCTTCAGGAAGTATTATGTAGCTTCAGAATATGTTATGTAGCTTCAGGAAGTAAGTTATGTAGCTTCAGGAAGTATGTTATGTAGCTTCAGGAATATGTTAATGTAGCTTCGGAAGTAATGTTAGTAAGCGTCAGGAAGTATGTATGTAGCGTCAGGAAGTATGTTAGGTAGCTTCAGAATTAGGTTCTTAGCTTTCAGGATATGTTATGTACTTCAGAAGTATATTCTGTAGCTTCAGAAGTATGTTCTGTACCTTCAGGAAGTATGTTATGTAGCTTCAGGAATATGTTATGTAGCTTCAGGAAGTATGTTATTAGCTTCAGAAGTAATTATGAACTCAGGAACATGTTCTGTAGCTTTCAGGAAGTATGTTTCTGTAGCTTCAGGAAGTTGTTATGAAGCTTCAGGAAGTATGTTATGACTTCAGGAAGTATTTATGTAGCTTCAGGAAGTATGTTATGTACTTCAGGAAGTATATTATATGTTCGCTTCAGAACTATGTTCTGGTAGCTTCAGGAATATGTTCTGTAGCTTCAGAAGTATGTTCTGTAGCATCAGGAAAGTATGTTATGTAGCTTCAGGACAAGTATGTCTGTAGCTTCAGGAAGGTATTGATGTAGCCTCAGGATGTATTTATGTAGCTCAGGAATATGTTCTTAGCATCAGGAGTATGATTCTGTAACTTCAGAGAAGTATGTTTATGTAGCTTCGGAAGTATGTTCTTACGTCAGAAGTATGTTTATTAGCTTCAGGAAGTATATTCTTGACTTCAGGAAGTATGTTTATGTAGCTTCAGGAAGTATGTTATTAGCTTCAGGAAGTATGGTATAGTAGCTTCAGGAAGTATGTTATATAGCTTCAGGAAGTAATTATTAGCTACAGGAAGTAGGTTATGTACTTCAGAAGTATGTTATATAGCTTCAGGAAGTATAATTATGTAGCTCAGAAGTATGTTATGTAGCTTCAGAATATGTTATATCTTTCCGGAACTATAGTATGTAAGCTCAGGAAGTATGTTATGTAGCTTCAGGAAGTATGTTTATGTGCTTCAGGATGTATGTTAGTAGCTTCAGAAGTATTTATGTACTTCAGGAGTAATGTATGTATCTTCAGGAAGTATGGTATGTAGCTTCAGGAAGAATGTTTTATGTCAGCTTCAGGAAGTTAAAGTTTATGTAGCTTCAGAATATGTTATGTAGCTTCGGAAGTTTGTTAATGTAGCTCAGGAAGTATGCTCTGTAGCTTCAGAAGTATGTTTTGTTAGCCTTCATGAAGTATATCTGTAGCTTCAGGAAGAGTTCTGTAGCTTCAGTCACTATGTTCTTCTTCAGGAAGTTATGTTATGTACTTTCCAGAAGTATATTCTGTAGCTTCAGGAAGTAATGTTCTGGCGCTTCAGGAACTATGTTCTGTACTCAGGGAAGTATGTTATGTAGCTTCAGGAAGTAAGTATGTAGCTGCAGAACTAATGTACTGTAGCTTCAGGAAGTATGTTCTGTAGCTTCAGGAAGTAGGTTCTGTAGCTTAGGAACTATGTTCTGTCTTCAGGAAGTATGTATTAGCTTCAGGAAGTATGTTCTTTGCAGCAGAAGAGTTATTAGCTTCAGGAAGTTATGTTCTGTAGCTTCAGGCAGTATGTTATGTACTTCAGGAGTATGTTCTGGAGCTCAGGAGTATGTTATGTAGCTTCAGGAAGTATGTACTGTAGCTTCAGAAGTAAGTTTCAGTAGCTTCAGAATATGTTTATGTAGCTTCAGGAAGTATGTTTCTGTAGCTTCCAGGAAGTATGGTCTGTAGCTTCAGCAGTATGTTCTGTAGCTTACAGAAGTAGTTATGTAGCTTAGGAGTAGTCTGTAGCTTCAGGAGGTTATTTATTAGCTTCAGGAATTATGTTCTTAGCTTCAGGAAGTGTTCTGTAGCCTCAGGAAGTAATGTTATGGTAGCTTCAGAAGTATGTTTTCTGTAGCATCAGGAATATGTTCTGTAGCTTCAGGAAGTATGTTATGTACTTCAGAAGTATGTTATTAGCTTCAGGAAGTATGTTCTGTAGCTTCAGTAAGGATGTTATGTAGCTTCAGGAATATGTTTCTTGTAGTCTTCAGGAACTATGTTCTGTAGCTTCAGGAAGTATGTGATGTACTTCAGGAATATGTTTATGTAGCTTCAGAAGTATGGTATTTAGCTTTTCAGGAAAGTATTTATATAGCTTCAGGTATTATATTATGTAGCTTCAGGAAGTATGTTTATATACTTCAGGAAGTATATTATGTAGCTTCAGGAAGTATGTTTCTGTAGCTTCAGGAAGTATGTTATGTAGCTTCAGGAATATGTTAGGTAAGCTCAGAAGTGATGTTATGTATCTTTTCCAGGAAGTATTTGATTTAGCTTCAGGAATAAGTTTTATATACTTCAGGAAGTATATTATTAGCTTCAGGAAGTATGTTATGTAGCTTCAAAGTATGTCATGTAGCTTCAGGAAGTATGTATGTAGCCTTCAGAAGTATGTTATGTAGCTTCAGGAAGTAAGTTATGTAGCTTCAGATAGAATGTTATGAAGCTTCAGGACGTATGTTATTAGCTTCAGAAAGTATGTTCTGTAGCTTCAGGAATATGTGAGGGTAGCTTCAAATTATATTCTGTAGCTTTTTCAGGAAGTATGTATCTGTAGCTTCAGGAACTAAGTTCTGTAGCTTCCAGGAAGTATATTATTGCTTTCAGGAGTATAATTCTGTAGCTTCAGGAATTATGTTCTGTAGCTTCAGAACTAGGTCTGTAGCTTCAGGAAGTAAGTTATGTAGCTTCAGTAAAGTATGTTATGTAGCTTCAGGAACCTATGTTCGGTAGCTTCAAGGAAGTATGTTAGGTAGCTTCCGAATATGTTCTGTTAGCTTCAGGAACTATGTTCTGTAGCTTCAGGAAGTATGTTATGTAGCTTCTGGAACTATGTTTCTGTAGCGTCAGAAAGGAATTATGTAGCTCAGGAAGTATGTTCTGTAGCTTCAGTAACTATGGTCTGGTAGCTTTCTGGAAGTATGTTATTAGCTTCAGGCAGAAATGTTCAGTAGCTCAGGTGTATGTTATGTAGCTTCAGGAAGAATGAATCTTCTGTAGCGTTCCAGGAGTATGTTATGTAGCTTCAGGAAAGTATTTTCTGTAGCTTCAGAAGTATGTTCTGTAGCTTCAGAAGTATGTTTATGTAGCTTCAGGAAGTATGTTCTGTAGCTTCCTTTAGCAGGAAGTAGGTGCTGTAGCTTCAGGAAGAATGTGATGTAGCTTCAAGGAAGTATGTTATGTAGCTTCAGAAGTATGTTCTGTAGCTTCAGGAAGGATTTAAGTAGCTTCAGAAGTATGTTCTGTACTTCAGGAACTATGTTTCTGTAGCATCAGGAAGTATGTTATTGCAGCTTCAGGAATATGTTCTGTAGCTTCAAGAAGTATGTTATGTAGCTTCAGGAAGTAATGTTCTGTAGCTCAACGAAACTAAATGTTCTGTAGCTTCAGGAAGTATGTTATTAGCTTCAGGAAGTATGTTCTGTAGCTTCAGGAAGTATGTTTTTATGTAGCTTTCAGGAAGGTATGTTCTGTAGCTTCAGAAGTATGTTAATGTAGCTTCAGAAGTAATTTCTGTAGCTTCAGAAGTAATGTTCTTAGCTTCAGGAATTTTATGTTGTAGCTTCAGGAAGTATGTTCTTACTGCAGGAAAGTATGTTCTGTAGCTTCAGAAGTATGTTATGTAGCTTCAGGAAGTTTTGTATGATAGCTTCAGGAAGTTATGTTATTAGCGTCAGGAAGTAGGTTATATAGCTTTCAAGGAATAATATTATGAAGCTTCAGAAGTATGTTAGGTAGCTTCAGAAGTATGTTATGTAGCTTCAGGAAGTATTTATGTAGCTTCAGGGAGTATGAGTATTAGCTTCAGGAAGTATGTTAGTAGCTTCAGGACTAATTTATTTAGCTTCAGAAGTATGTTATAAAACAATAAGCGTCAGGAAGTATATTATGTAGCTTCAGGAATATGTTATGTAGCTCAAAGTAGTTATTAGCTTCGGAAGTATTTTAGGTAGCTTCAGGAAGTATGTTATGGAGCTTCAGAATATGTTATGGAGCCTTCAGAAGTATGTTATGTCCGTCAGAAGGATGTAATGTAGCTTCAGGAAGTATGTTTTATGTACTTCAGGAAGTATTTATGTAGCTTCAGGAGTATGTTTAATGAAGCTTCAAAAGTATGTTCTGGAGCTACAGGAATATGTTATGTAGCTTCAGGAAGTATAATTCTGTAGCGTCAGAAGTAATGTTCCTGTAGCTTCAGGAACTATGTTCTGTACTTCAGGAAGTAATGTTATGTAGCTTCAGGAAGTATATTCTGTAGCTTCAGAAGTATGTTCATGTAGCTTCAGGAACTATGTATCTGTACTCAGAATATGGTATGTACTTTTTCCCCCCCCCCCATGAAGTGTTTATGTAGCTTCAGGAACTATGTTCTGTAGCTTCAGGAAGTATGTTATGTAGCTTCAGAAGTATGTTCTGTAAGCTGTCAGGAACTATGGTCTGTAGCTTCAGAAGAATGTTTATGTAAGCTATCCGGAACTATGTTCTGTAGCTCAGGAAGTAGGTCTGTAAGCTTCAGAAGTATGTTCTGTGCTTCAGGAACTATGTTCTGTAGCTTCTGGAAGTATGTTTGTAGCTTCCGGAAGAGGTTCTTAGCTTCAGAAGTATGTTATGTAGCTACAGGAAGTATTTCTGTACTTCAGGATAAAGGTATGTTATGTAGCTTCAGGAAGTATGTTCTGTAGCTTCAGAAGTAATGTCTGGTAGCTTCAGGAAGTAGGTTAATGTAGCTTCAGGAAGAATGTTATGTAGCTTCAGAAGTATGTTCCTGTAGCTTCAGGAAGTATGTTTATGTGCTTCAGGAAGTAAGTTCTGTACTTCAGGAACTATGTTCTTATCTTCAAGGAAGTATGTTATGTAGCTTCAGGAAGAATGTCTGTAGCTTCAGGAAGTATGTTTTATGTAGCTTCAAGGAACGTATGGTTCTGTAGCTTCAGGAACTATGTTTCTGTAAGCTTCATGAAGGAATTTTATGTAGCTTCAGAAGTATTTCTGTAAGCTTCAGAAGTATGTTAATGTAGCTTCAGAAGTATGTTCAGTAGCTTCAGAAGTATGTAATTTAGCTTCAGAAGTATGTTCTGTAGCTTCAGGAATATGATCTGTAGCTTCAGGAAAGTATTTATGTACTCAGGAAGTATGAATTTATGTACTTCAGGAAGTATGTTCTGTAAGCTTCAGAAGTATGTTACTAGCTTCAGGAAAGTATGTTGTGTAGCTTCAGGAATAAGTACTGTAGCTTCAGGAAGGTATGTTACGTAGCTTCAGGAAGTTGGTATGGTAAGCTTCAGGAAAATGTTCTGTAGCTTCAGGAAGTATGTATGTAGCTTCAGAATATTTTTTGTAGCCTTTTTTTTGTTCAGGAAATATGTTCTGTAGCTTCAGAAGTATGTTATGTAGCTTCAGGAAGTATGTTCTGTAGCTCAGGAAGTTATGGTTCAGCAGCCCTAATCAGGAAATGTTTATGTAGCTTCAGAAGATTATGTAACTTCTGGAAGTACTGTTATGTAGCTTCAGACGTATGTTATGTAGCTTCCGGAAGTATGTTAATGTAGCTTTTTGGAAGTATGTTAATGTAGCTTCCGAAGTATGTTTATGTAGCTTCAGGAAGTATGTTATGTAGCTTCAGGAAGTATGTTCTATGTACTTCAGAAGTATGTTTCTTACTTCAGGAAGTATGTTTCATAGCTTCAGGAAGTATGTTATGTAGCTTTCAAGAAATAAATTCTGTAGCTTCAGAAGTATGTTATGTAGCTTCAGGAAGTATGTTCTGTAGCTTCATGAAGTATGTTTCTGTAGCTTCAGGAAGTATTTATGTAGCTTCAGGAAGTATATTCATGTAGCTTTCAGGAGTATGTTCTGTAGCTCAGGAAGTATGTTCTGTAGCTTCAGAAGTAATGTTATGTAGCTTCAGGAAGTAATGTTCTGTAGCTTCAGGAAGAATGTTCTGTAGCTTCAGGAAGTATGTATTATGTAGCTTCAGAAGTATGTTATGTACTTCCAGTGAAGTATGTTATGTAGTTTCAGGAAGTAGGTTCTGTCTCCCCCTACCCCCCCCCGCATCAGGAAAGTATGTTCGTAGCTTCAGGAAAGTATGTTCTGTAGCTCAGGAAGATGGTTTGTAGCTTCAGAAGACTGTACCACCCCCCTGTAGCTTTCAGGAAGTATGTTTCTGTAAGCTTCAGAAGTATGGATATGTACTTCAGGAAGTAATATTCTGTAGCCTCAGGAAGTTATGTTATGTAGCTTCGGCAAGTATGTTCTGTAGCTTCAGGGAAGTATGTTTCTGTACTTCAGGAAGTATGTTATGTAGCTTCAGGAAGTATATTCTGTAGCTTCAGAAGTATGTTTCCTTTAAGCTTCAGGAAGTATGTCTGTAGCTTCAGGAAGTATGTTATGTCGCTTCAGGAAGTATGTTCTGTAGCTTCAGGATATGTATGAGCTTTCAGAAAGTATGTTACGTAGCTTCAGGAAGTATGTTCTGTTGCTTCAGGAAGTATGTTTCTGTAGCTTCAGGAAGTATGTTATGTAGCTTCAAGAAGTATCATAAGTAGCTTCAAGGCAGTAATGGTTCTGTAGCTTCAGGAAGTATGTTCTGTAGCTTCAGGAAGTATGTTATTAGCTTCAGGAAGTATGTTCTGTAGCTTCAGGAAGTATGTTCTGTAGCTTCAGTAATATGTTAGGTAAGCGCAGGAATATGTTATGTAGCTTTCAGGAAGTATGTTATGTAGTTCAGGAATATTTTATGTACTTCAGAAGTATATATTCTGTAGCTTCAGGAAAGTATGTTATGTGCTTCAGGAAAGTATGTTCTGTAGCTTCAAGAAGTCGTTCTGAAGCTTTTCAGGAAGTATGTTTAATGTAGCTTCAGGAAGTATATTCTGTAGCTTCTGGAAGGATGTATCGAGTAGCTTCAGAAGTAATGTTTCTGTAGCTTCAGGAAGTATGTCTGTAGCTTCAGAATAAGTTTTGTAGCTTCAGAAGTAAATTCGTAGCTACAGAAGTATGTTTCTGTAGCTTCAGGAAGTCCATTTATGTAGCTTCAAGAAGTATGTTATGTAGCTCAGAAAGTAGTTCGTACTTCAGGAAGTATGTTCTGTACTTCAGGAAGTATGTTGTTAGCTCAGGAAGTAAGTTTAGGTAGCTTCAGAAGTAGTTATGTAGCTTCAGGAAGTATGTTATGTAGCATTCAGAAGTATGTTCTGTACTTCCAGGAAGTATGTTCTGTAGCTTAGCAGGAAGTCATTTATGTAGCTTCAGAAGATGTTTCTGTAGCTTCAGAAGTAATGTTTCTGTAGCTTCAGGAGTAATGTTAAGTAGCTTCAGGAAGTATTTTCGTAGCCTTCAGGAAGTATGTATGTAGCTTCAGGAAGTATGTCTGTAGCTTCAGGAAGTAATGTTTCTTAGCTTCCAGAAGTATGTTAGGTAGCTTCAGAATATATTCTGTAGCTCAGGCAGTATGTTCGTAGCTTCAGGAAGTATGTTCTGTCGCTTCAGAAGTATGTATGTCGCTTCAGGAAGTATGTTCGTTAGCTTCAGGAATATGTTATATGTACTTCAGGACAGTACGTTATGTAGCTTCCAGGAAGTATGTTCTGTAGCTTCAGAAAGTATGTTCTGTAGCTTCACGGAAGTATGTTATTACTTCAGGAATTATTTATTGTAGCTTCAAGAAGTATGTTCTGTAGCTTCCAGGAAGTATTTCTGTAGCTTCAGAAAATGTTCTGTAGCTTCAGGAAGTATGTTCTGTACTTCAGAAGGTATGTTCTGTAGCTTCAGGAGTAAATGTTTTGTAGCTTCAGAAGTATGTTAATGTAGCTTCAAAGTATGTTCTGTACTTCAGGAAGTATGATTATGTAGTTTTTTCTCAGGAAGTATAATCTGTAGCTTCATGAAGTAGTTTTATGTACTTCAGGAAGTATGTTCTGTAGCATCAGGAAAGTATGTTCTGTAGCTTCAGGCGTATTTATGTCGCTTTCAGGAAGAATATTCTGTTACTTTTCAGGAAGTAATGTTCTGTAGCTCAGGAAGTATGTTCTTGTAGCTTCAGGAAGTCTTTATGTAGCTACCAGAAGTTAGTTCTGTAAGCTTTCAGGAAGTATGTTCGAGCTCAGGAAGTATGTATATGTAGCTTCAGGAAGTATATTCGGTAGCTTCACGGAAGGTATGTTTATGTAGCATCAGGAAGAATAGTTCTGGGTAGCTTTCAGGAATCGATCTGTAGCTTCCGGAAGTATGTTATGTAGCTTCAGGAAGTATATTCCGTAGCTTCAGAAGTATGTTCTCTAGCTTCAGGAAGTCTGTTCTGTAGCTTCGGAAGTATGTTATGTGCTTCAGGAAGTATTTTTCTGTAGCCTTCAGGCAGTATGTTCTGTAGCTACAGAAGTATGTTTATGTAGTCTTCAGGAAGTTGTTATGTAGCATCAGGAAGTATGTTTAAGTAGCTTCAGGAAGTTGTTTTATGTCGCTTAGGAAGTATGTTTATGTAGCTTCAGAAGTATTTCTGTAGCTTCAGGAAGTATGTTTCTGTAGCTTCAGGAATATGTTTATGTAGCTTTTCAGGAAGTATGTTCTGTAAGCCTTCAAGGAAGTATGTTTCTGTACTTCAGAAAGTAATGAAGTAGCACAGGAAGTATATTCCTGTAGCTTCAGGCAGTATGTTATGTAGCCTCAGGAATTAATGTTCTGTGCTGAGGAAGTAATGTTCTGTAGCTTCGGAAAGTATGATTATTAGCTCCGGAAGTAGGTTCTGTACTTCAGGAAGTATTTGGGGATTTTTCTGTAGCTTCAGGAAGTATGTTTCGTAGCTTTAGGAGTATGTTATGTAGTCTTTCAGATTATTTCTGTAGCTTCAGGAAGTAGTTTTATGTAGCTTCAGGAAGTATGTTATGTAGCTTCAGGAAGTATTTATGTAAGCTTTCAGGAAGTAATGTTCTGGTAGCTTCAGGAAGTATGTTCTGTAGCTTCAGGAAGTATGGTATAATAGAAGCTTCAGAAGTATGTTCTGTAGCTTCAGAAGATATGTAATGTACTTCAGGAAGTATGTTATGGTAGCTTCCGGAAGTATTTCTGTAGCTTCACAGGAAGTATGTTTCTGTCGCTTCAGGAAGTATGTTTTGTACTGCAGGAAGTAGTTCTGTAGCTTCAGAAGTATTTCTGTAGCTCAGGAAGTATGTTATGTAGTTTCAAGGAAAGTATATTCTGTAGCCTTCACAGGAAGTATGTTCTGTAGCTTCAAGAAGTATTTCTGTTGCTCGCTGAAAGTAATGTTATTGTAGCTTCAGGAAGTATTTCTGTAGCTTCAGGAAGTATGTTATGTACATCAGAAGTATGTTATGTAGCTTCAGGAAGTTGTTCCTGTGCTTCATGAAGTATGTTCTGTAGCTTCAGGAAGTATGTTATGGAGCTTCAGGAAGTAACTTATTAGCTTCAGGAGTATGTTCTGTAGCTCAGGAAGTAATGTTCTGTAGCTTCAGAAGTATGTTTGTAGCTTCAGGAAGCATGTTCAGTAGCTTCAGGAGTATGTTCTGTAAAGCTTCAGGAAGTAAATGGTTATGTAGCATTCAGGAAGTATGTTTATGTAGCTTCAGAAGTATTATTAGCTTCCAGGAAGTATTATGTAAGCGTCAGAAGTATATTCTGTAGCTGTCAGGATGTAAATGTTATGTAGCTTCAGAAGTATGTTCTGTAGCTTCAGCAGTATGTTTCTGTAGCTTCAGGAAGTATGTTTAATGTAGCTTCATGAAGTATAATCTGTAGCCTTCAGGAAGTATTTCTGTAGCTTCGGAAGTAGTTCGGTAGCTTCAGGAAGTATGTTCTGTAGCTTCAGGAAGTATGTAATGTAGCCTTTCAGGAATATATTCTGTGTTTCAGAAGTATGTTCTGTAGCTTCAGAAGTAATGTTATGTTAGCTTCAGGAATATGTTTATGTAGCTTCAGAAGTATGTTCTGTAGCTTCAGAATATGTTTTCTGTAGCTTCAGAAGTAAGTTATGTAGCTTCAGGAGTATGTTTATGTAGCTTCAGGAATATGAATGTAGCTTCAGAAGTATGTTATGTAGCTTCAGGAAGTAGTTTCTGATAGCTTCAGGAAGTTATGTTCTGTAGCTTCAGGAATAAGTTATGTACTTCAGGAAGTATGTATTCTGTAGCTTCAGGAAGTATGTTCTGTACTTCAGGAAGTAAGTTATGTACTTCAGGAAGTATAATCGTACTTCAGGAAGATATGTTAACAGCTTCAGGAGTCTATTCATGTACTTCAGAAGTTGTTCCTGTAGCTTCAGAAGTATTTATGTAGCTTCAGGAAGTATATACTGTAGCTTCAGGAAGTATAGGTCTGTAGCTTCAGGAAGTATGTTCTGTAGCTCAGGAAGTATGTTATGTAGCTTCCGGAAGAATGTTCTGTAGCTTTCAACGGCGTTTTATGTCGCATCAGGAAGAACGTTATGTAGCTTCAGAAGTAAGTTTCTGTAGCTTCAGCATAGTTCCTGTAGCTTCAGGAAGTATGTTATGAGCTTCAGGAAGTATTTATGTAGCTTCAGAAGTCTGTTTTCTGTAGCTTCAGGCAGTATGCTCTGTAGCTTCAGGAAGTATGTTAAGGTAGCTTCAGGAATATGTTCTGTAGCTTCAGGAAGTCTGTTCTGTTCAGCTTCAGGAAGAAATTGTTATGTAGACTTAGGCATATATGTTTATGTAGCTTCAGGAAGTATGTCTGTAGCTTCAGGAAGTATTTTATGTAGCATCAGGAAGTATTATTCTGTAGCTCAGGAAGTAAATGTTCTGTAGCTTCAGGAGTATGTTCTGTAGCTACAGAAGTATGTTCTGTAGCTTCAGGAAGTATGTTCTGTAGCTTCAGGAAGTATATTCTGTAGCGTCAGAAGTATTTTCTGAAGCTTCAGGAAGTATGTCTGTAGCTTCAGGAAGAAATGTTATGTAGCTTCAGGAAGTATGTTCTCTGTAAGGCTCAGGACAGTATGTTTCTGTAGCTTCAGAAGGTATGTTATTAGCTTCAGGAAGTAAAATTCTGTAGCTTCCAGGACGTATGTTATGTAGCTTCAGGAAGTTGTCTGTAGCTTCAGGAAGTAATGTTTCTGAAGCTCAGGAAGTATGATATGTAGCTTCAAGAAGTATAATCTTAGCTTCAGGAAGTATGTTCACTAGCTCAGGAAGTATGTTTCTGTAGCTTCAGAAGTCAGTTATGTAGCTTCAGGAAGTATGTTTCTGAGCTTCAGGAAGTAGTTCTGAGCTTCAGGGACGTAGTAGTAGCCTTTCAGGAAGTATGGTTTGTCGCTTCCAGGAAGTATGTTAATGTAGCTTTCAGGAAGTTTGTTCTGTAGCTTCAGGAAAGATATGTTATGAGCATCAGGAATAATTTCTGAGCTTCAGAAGTATGTTCTGTAGCTTCAGAAAGTATGTATGTAGCTTCAGAAGTATGTTCTGTAGCTTCAGGAAGTATGTTCTGTAGCTTCAAGGAAGTATGTTATGTAGCTTCAGGATGTATATTCTGTAGTCTTCAGGAAGTATGTTATGTAGCTTCAGAAGAATATGTTCTTGTAGCTTTCAGGAAAGTAGGGTTCTGAACTTCAGGAGTAGTATATGTAGCTTCAGGAAGTATATTCTGTAGCAACAGGCATCTGTTCTGTAGACAGAAGTAGTTCTTACTTCAGAAGTATGTTTATGTAGCTTCAGGAAGTATTTCTGTAGCTATCAGGAAGTATGTTATGTAGCTTCAGAAGTATGTTATTAGCTTCAGAAGTATGTCTGTAGCTTACAGGAAGTCAGTTCTGTTAGCTTCAGAAGTATGTAATGTAGCTTCAGGAAAGTATGTATGTAGCTTCAGGAAGTATGTTCAGTAGCTTCAGAAGTACGTTCTGTAGCTTCAGGAAGTATGTTAAGTGCTTCAGGAAGTATTTTCTGTAGCTTCAGGAAGTTGTTCTGTAGCTTCAGGAAGATGTTATGTAGCTTCAGGAAGTATGTTATGTAGCTTCAGGAAGTATGATCTGTAGCTTCAGAAGTATGTTATGTCGCTTCAGGAATAAATTCTGTAGCTTTCAGGAAGTATGTTATGTAGCTTCAGAAGTATGTTCTGTAGCTATCAGGAAGTATTGTTCTGTAGCATCCAGGAAGTCTGTTCTGTATCTTCAGGAAGTATAATCTGTAGCTTCAGGCAGTATTGTTCTGTAGCTTCAGGAAGTATGTTCAGTAGCTTCAGGAAGTAAGTATATGTAGCTTCCGGAAGTATGTTTCTGTAGCTTACAGGAAGTATGTTCTGGTAGCTTCAGGAAGTAAGTTATGTAGCTTCAGGAAGTATATTAGGTAGCTTTCAGGACGTATTTTATGTAGCTCAGGAAGTATGTTCTGTAGCTTCAGGAAGTATGTTATAGTAGCTTCAGGAAGTATATTATGTAGCTTCAGGAAGTAGTATATGTAGCATCAGGAAATATGTTACGTAGTTCAGGCATATGTTATGTAGCTTCAGAAGTATGTTATTCATGCTTCAGGAATAATTTTATGAAAGCTTCAGGAAGAATGTTTATGTAGCTCAGGAAGTATGTTATGTTAGCTTCAGGAAGTATGTTATGTAGCTTCAGGAAGTATGTTATAGCTTCAGAAGTCAGTTATGTAAGCTTCAGGAAGTATGTTAGGAGCTTGCGGAATAGTTATTTACATCAGGAGTATGTTTTGTAGCTTCAGGTAAGTAGTTATTACTTCCAGGGATGTTATGTAGCTTCAGGCAGTAAATGTTATGTACTTCAGGAAGTATGTATGTAGCTTCAGGAAGTATGTTACGTAGCTTCAGGAAGTATATTCTGTAGCTTCAGGAAGTATGTTACGTAGCTTCAGGAAGTATGTTATGTAGCTTCAGGAATACGTACGTAGCTGCAGGAAGTAAATCTTCTGTGCTTCAGGAAGTATGTTACGTAGCTTCCGGAAGTATGTTATGTAGCTACAGGAAGTATGTTACGTAAGCTCAGGAAGTAGAGTTATGTAGCTTTCAGGAATATGTTATGTAGCTTCCAGGAAGTATGTTATGTAGCTTCAGGAAGTATGTTATGTAGCTTCAGGAAGTATGTTATGTAGCTTCAGGAAGTATGTTATGTAGCTTCAGGAAGTATGTTATGTAGCTTCAGGAAGTATGTTATGTAGCTTCAGGAAGTATGTTATGTAGCTTCAGGAAGTATGTTATGTAGCTTCAGGAAGTATGTTTGTAGCTTCAGGAAGTAGTTATGTAGCTTCAGGAAGTAGTTATGTAGCTTCAGGAAGTATGTTATGTAGCTTCAGGAAGTATGTTATGTAGCTTCAGGAAGTATGTTATGTAGCTTCAGGAAGTATGTTATGTAGCTTCAGGAAGTATGTTATGTAGCTTCAGGAAGTATGTTATGTAGCTTCAGGAAGTATGTTATGTAGCTTCAGGAAGTATGTTATGTTAAGTTTATGTCTTCAGGAAGTATGTTATGTAGCTTCGGGAAGTATGTTATGTAGCTTCAGGAAGTATGTTCTTTAGCTTCAGGAAGTATGTTATGTAGCTTCAGGAAGTATGTTATGTAGCTTCAGGAAGTATGTTATGTAGCTTCAGGAAGTATGTTATGTAGCTTCAGGAAGTATATTCTGTAGCTTCAGGTAGTATGTTATGTAGCTTCAGGAAGTATATTCTGTAGCTTCAGGAAGTATATTCTGTAGCTTCAGGAAGTATGTTATGTAGCTTCAGGAAGTATATTCTGTAGCTTGCAAAAGTGAATTCCGTAGCTTTCTGAAATATATTCTGTCGCTTGACAGAATATATTTTTTTAGTTTACTGAAGTATATTCAACATGTTATAGTTAAAGACAGAATCAATTTTAGTCTTGGTTCATCTTGCTTCACATAGTTATCGGCCGGAAGTAATTAACATCTTTCGCAAACAACCAATATTTCCCAAACATTTTCGTAACACCTCCCCAACACCTCCCCAACACCTCCCCAAAACACCTCCCAACACCTCCCCAACACCTCCCAACACTCCCCAACACCCCCTAACACCTCCAACACCTCCCCAACACCTCCCAACACCTCCCCAACACCTCCCCAACACCTCCCCAACACCTCCCAACACCTCCCAACACCTCCCCAACACCTCCCCAACACCTCCCAACACCTCCCAACACCTCCCCAACACCTCCCCAACACCTCCCAACACCCTCCCCAACACCTCCCCAACACCTCCCCAACAACTCCCCAACACCTCCCAACACCTCCCCAACACCTCCCACAACCTCCCCAACACCTACCCAACACCTCCCAACACCTACCCAACACCTCCACCAACACCTCCCCAACACCTCCCAACACCTCCCCAACACCTCCCCAACACCTCCCAACACCTCCCCAAACACCTCCCCAAACACCTCCCAACACTCCCCAACCTCCCCAACACCCCCAACACCTCCCCAACACCTCCCAACGCCTCCTCCAACACCTCTCCCAACACCTCCCAACACCTCCCAACACTCCCAACACCTCCCAACACCCCCCCAACATCCCAACACTCCCAACACCTAACCCAACACCTCCCCAACACCTCCCACACCTCCCAACACCTCCCAACACCTCCCCAACCTCCCCAACACCTCCCAACACCTCCCCAACACCTCCCAACACCTCCCCAACACTCCCCAACACCTCCCCAACACCTCCCCAACACTTCCCCAACACCTCCCCAACACCTACCCAAACACCTACCCAACACCTACCCAACACCTCCCCAACACCTCCCAACACCTCCCCAACACCTCCCAACACCTCCCCAACACCTCCCAACACCTCCCCAACACCTCCCCAACACCTCCCCAACACCTCCCCAACACCTCCCCAACACCTCCCCAACACCCCCAACACCTCCCCAACCCCTCCCAACACCTCCCCAACACCTCCCCAACACCTCCCCAACACCTCCCCAACACCTCCCCAACACCTCCCAACTCCTACCCAACACCTACCCAACACCTACCCAACACCTACCCAACACCTACCCAACACATACCCAACGCCTCCCCAACATCTTCCAACATCTCCCAACACCTCCCCAACACCTACCCAAAACCTCCCCAACATCTCCCCAACACCTCCTCAACACCTCCCCAATACCCCCCCAACACCTACCCAGCGCCTCCCCAACACCTCCTCAACGCCTTCCCAACACCTCCCCAACACCTCCCCAACACCTCCTCAACACCTCCCCAACACCTACCCAGCGCCTCCCCAACACCTCCCCAACACCTCCCCAACACCTTTCCAGCGCCTCCCCAACACCTCCTCAACGCCTCCCCAACACCTCCTCAACACCTCCCCAACACCTCCCCAACACCTACCCAACACTCCCCAACACCTCCCCAACACCTACCCAACACCTACCCAACACCTCCCCAACACCTACCCAACACCTCCCCAACACCTCCCCAACACCTCCCCAACACCTACCCAGCGCCCCCCCAACATCTTCCCAACATCTCCCCAACACCTCCCCACACCTACCCAAAACCTCCCCAACATCTCCCCAACACCTCCTCAAACACCTCCTCAATACCTCCCCAACACCTACCCAGCGCCTCCCCAACACCTCCTAAAACGCCTCCCCAACACCTCCCCAAACACCTCCCCAACACCTCCTCAACACCTCCTCAACGCCTCCCAACACCTCCTCAACACCTCCCCAACACCTCCCCAACACCTCCCCATCACCTCCCCAACCCCTCCCCAACACCTCCCCAACACCTCACCAACACCTCCCCAACACCTCCCCAACACCTCCCCAACACCTCCCAACACCTCCCAACACCTCCCCAACACCTCCCCAACACCTCCCCAACACCTCCCAACACCTCCCAACACCTCCCCAACACTTTTCATCTCCCCCACACGTCACCTAACTCCTTCAAGATTTCATTAGAGTCACACACAAACACATCTGGGTCGCTGACCCTTTCTCTAATAAATATCCCAACAAGATATATTAAGGCATCAAGAGTCTCCATCTTCTGTTGGTTTTCTCATACTTTCTCCCACACACTGTTCACTCTATGTGGCATTGTCTCACTCACCTTGTCTCTCTCTCTCTCTCTCTCTCTCTCTCTCTCTCTCTCTCTCTCTCTCTCTCTCCTCTCTCTCCCCTCTCTCTCTCCCTTCACACACACACACACACACACATCTTCTTGGACTGCAAGAAGGCCTTTGACACAGTTCCTCACAAGAGATTAATGCAGAAACTAGAGGATCAGGCGCGTATAACAGGAAGGTCACTTCAATGGATCAGAGAATACCTGACAGGGAGGCAACAACGAGTCATGGTACGTGATGAGGTGTCAGAGTGGGCACCTGTGACGAGCGGGGTCCCACAGGGGTCGGTCCCAGGACCAGTGCTATTTTTGGTATATGTGAATGACATGATGGAAGGGATAGACTCAGAGGTGTCCCTGTTCGCAGATGATGTGAAGTTAATGAGGAGAATTAAATCAGATGAGGATCAGGAAGGCCTTCAAAGAGACCTGGACAGACTGAACACGTGGTCCAGCAACTGGCTTCTTGAATTCAACTCAGCCAAATCCAAAGTCATGAAGATTGGAGAAGGGCAAAGAAGACCGCAGACGGAGTATAGGCTAGGTGACCAACGACTGCAAACCTTGCTCAAGGAGAAAGATCTTGGCGTGATTATAACACCGAACACGTCTCCGGAAGCATACATCAACCAGATAACTGCTGCAGCATATGGGCGCCTGGAAAACCTGAGATTAGCATTCCGAATCTTTCAAGGCACTGTACACCGTGTACGTCAGGCCCATACTGGAGTATGCAGCACCAGTTTGGAACCCGCACCGGGTCAAGCGCGTTAAGAAATTAGAGAAAGTGCAAAGGTTTGCGACGACATTATTTTCAGAGCTAAGGGGAATGTCCTACGAAGAAAGGTTGAGGGAAATCGGCCTGACGACACTGGAGGACAGGAGGGATAGGGAAGACATGATAACGACATACAAAATACTGCGTGGAATAGACAAGGTGGACAGAGAAAAGATGTTCCAGAGAGGGGACACAGAAACAAGGGGTCACTCTTGGAAGCTGAAGACTCAGATAAGTCATAGGGACGTTAGGAAGCATTTCTTCAGTTACAGAGTGGTCAGGAAGTGGAACAGTCTGGCGAGTGATGTCGTGGAGGCAGGTACCATACGTAGTTTTAAGACGAGGTATGATAAAGCTCATGGACAGGAAAAGAGAATACCTATTAGCATTCAGTGAAAAGGCGGGGCCAGGAACTGAGCATCGACCCCTGCAACTACAATTAGGTGAGTACAACTAGGTGAGTACACACACACACACACACACACACACACACACACACACACACACACACACACACACACACACACACACATAATTGTATAAAATACAGACCATAAAAGGGAAGAATTGAATTGAAATTTAAAATATATGTCAAGGTTAAAAACCTTTTAAAATTAAAACTGTTGTAGAATTGAAACTTACATTGAATAAAAATGGAATCCCTTTTTTGTGTAACCTTTTACATTCCGGCTGCATAAACTTTAAATACCAAAAACCCTTCTCCCCCTTTTCCTCATCACCCCCCCCTTACCCCCCACATGTTTTTTTTCTCTCTCCTCGCGCTCCCCCCCTTTCCCCCATCCTCTCTCTCTCCTCCTCTTCACCTCCCTTCTCCCCTCTTTCCTTTTCCTCTCCTCTCCTTCGCTACGTAACGGGAATTTTAAATTCATTTTGGGCAAAAAAACCCAAATTTTTCATTTTAAATTTTATCACCCTCTTTTTTTTGGAACGCTGCAATATTTTGCTGCGTTGCCAAAATTAACTTTTTTTCAATTATCAAAAAAAAAAGACAGAAAAAAAACATTAAACAACACGGGGTTTCGGGGAGCTTCCCCGGGGGTATTTAAATGAATTTAAACGGAGTTAAATCTGAGAAAGGGGTTTGGGAAATTGGTTTTGGGGGGTTGAGGGTGGGGGTGGTATTGGGGGGTGGGGGGGGTTTTGAGGGTTGGGTAGTGGGTGGGGGTTGGGGGGTGGTTGGGGGTTTGTGGTTTGTGGGGGGGGGGGGTGGTTGTTGGTTGAGGGTGGGTGGGGGGGGTTGGTGGTTTTGGTGGTGGTTTGGGGGGGGGGGTTTGTGGTGGGGTGGGGGTGGGGGGGTGGTTGATGGGGGTTTGGGGGTGGTTTTGGTGGTGGTGGGGGGGTGTTTGGGGGGGGTTGGGTTAAATGGGTGGGGTGGTGGTGGTGGTTGGGGGATGGGGTTGGTGTTGGGTGGGGGTTTTGGGTTGTGGGGGGAGGGGGGGTGGGGGTTTTGAAAAAGGGGTGGGGTGGGGGGTGGGGTGGGGGTGGGGGTGGTGGGGGTGGGGGTGGGGGTGGTGGGGTGGGGGGGGGGTGAGGGTGGTGGTTGTGGGGGTCGTGGAAAGTGGGGATGGGGTTTGGTAGTGGGGGTTTTTGGTGGGGGTTTGGTATTGTTGTGGGGGTTTGGCGGGGGGGTGGTGATAAGGTGGGGTTGTTGGTGTTTGGGGGTGGTGGGGTGGGGGGGTGATAAGGGGGTGGTGGTTTTGATTGTGGTGGTGGGGGGATAAGGGTGGTGGGGGTTGGGTAAATATTGGGGTTTTTGGGGGGATTTTCCCCTGCTACTTTTCCCTTTGCTTTTTTTGGGACGAAACAGCTATTTTCTACTGCGCTGTTTTTGGTTGTCTTTGGCTGCTGCTGCGGGCGCTGTTTGCTGCGTGCTGCCTGCTTGCTGCTGCTGCTGCGCTGTGCTGCCCTGCGCTGCTGCTGCTGCCTGCTGCGCTGCTGCTGCTGCTGCGGCCCTCGCTGCGCCCCTGCGGCTGCTGCCCTGCTTGCTGCTCCCTTGCTGGCTGCGCTCTGCTTGCTGCTGCTCCTGCGCCTGCGCTCCTCTGCGCGGGCGTTTCCTCCCTCTCCCCTGCTCCCTGCGCTGCTCTGCGGCTGCTGCTGCGCTGCGCTGCTGCGTGTGCTGTTTGCCCCCCTGCGGCGCTGCGCGGCTCCCTGCTGTTTTCCTGTTTGGTTTGCTCCCCCTGCTGCTGCTGCCCCCTGCTGCGGCTGCGGGTGCTGTTTGCTGCGTTTGCTCCGCTGCTGCGCTGCGCGGGCTGCGCTCCTGCTTTTGCTCCCTGCTCCCCTGCGGGCTCTGCTGCTGGGGCTGCTGCTCTGCTGTCCCCTGCTGCGGCTGTTGCTGCTGCCTGCTGCTGCGCTGCTGCGGGCTGCTCGCGGCTGCTGCTGCTGCTACGCCCTCCCACAGCGCCCTGCAGTACTGACGTAAATTTTTCTTAAAATCGGGGGTTCAAGAAAACGAGTCGGTCGGGAAATTTGCGGAATCGGGCCTCTGAGCGGGATTAAAACTCTCTAAATTTCAGAACCTAAAAAAAAAAAAGGGGTTTGAACTTTTTGGACGGTGTTTATGGGGGTGTGTTGTGTGTGTTGTTGTGTGTTTTGTGTTGGTGTGTTTTGGGTGTGTGTGTGTGTGTGTGGGTGTGTTGGGGGGTGTGGGTTTTGTGTTTTGTGTGTGGGGTTGGGGGTTTTGTGTGTGGTGTTTTGTGTGGGTGTTCGGTATGTGCGGGGGGACCAAAAATTTTTTCCCCCCTTGCGTTTTTAAAATTTACTGTCATTTTAGATTTTTGGGCGGAAAGCCAAAAAGAGAAAAACTTTGCAAAAAAGTCACGAAACTAATGTTAATGTCCCCTTTTGGTTTATACTGAAAGTGGGGAGGGGGAAAAAAAAGGGGAAGAGAAGAGGAAGAGGAGGAGGAAGAGGAAAAGAGGGGGAAAGAGGAGGAAGAGGAGGAGAGGGGGAAAAAAGGGGAGATAGGTTGGGGTACAAGATCGGGTATTAATGTACACTTTTTACTTACCGGGGTTTAGTACTGTTTCTTTTACCCCGGGTAAAAATGTTTTTGGTTCTGGTGAGGTGGGGTGGTATCCCCTTTGGGAAAGGGTGGTGGTATACGGGTTAAAGGGGGTGTGGGGTAGTGGGGGTAAACTGTGTGGTGGGGGTGGTATACGGGGAAAATGGTGGGGGGAAATTCTGGTGGGGGTGGGGGTGGTTTTATACGGTGATGGGGGTTTGGGTGGTTTATACTGGGATGGTGGGGGGGTGGTAAAACGGGTGAGGGTGGTGTGGATCCTGGTGGTTGGGTGGTGGTAACGGGTTATGGGGGGTGGGGGGGTTAACTGGGATGGTGGTGGGGATACGGGTGGTGGTGGTGGGGGTGGGGGTATCCCGGGTGATGGTGGGGGTATACTGGTGATGGGGGTTTGGTATACTGGGGGTGGTGTGGGGGTTTGGTGTTGGGGGTTTATACGGGTGTTTGGTTGGTGGGGATACTGGGGGGGGTGGTGGTTTACCTGTGAGGGTTGGGGTGGGGGTTGGTATACGGCGATGGGGTGGGGGTAAACTCGGGGTGGGGGTGGTGGGGTAACTGTGATGGTGGGGGTGGTATCCCGGGTGGTGGTGGTGGGGGGTTTGGCATTTTTGGTTTGATGGTGGTGGGGGTAAACTGGTGATGGGGGGGTGGTGGAATACGGTGAGGTGGTGGTGGGTAAACTGTGATGGTGGTGGGGTAAAACTGGGATGGGGGTGGTGGTATACGGGGATTGGGGTGGGTGTGGGGGTTTGGGGTGGTGGGGTTATACTGGGATGGTGGGGGTGGTGGGGGGTGGGTTTGGAAACCTGGGGATGGGGGTGGGGTGGTGGGGTGGGGTATACGGGGAAAGGTGGGGTGGGGGTGGGGGTGGTATACTGGGAGGGTGGGGTTTAAAACTGGTGTGGGGTGGGGGTGGTGGTGGGGTATACGGTGTGGTGGTGGAGTTACTGTAAAAGGTTGGGGTGGTGGTGGGGGTGGTGGTTGTCCCCGGGTGATGGGGTTTTGGTTGGGGGTAACGGGCGATGGGTGGGAAAACCGTGGTGGGGTGGGTTGAATCCTGGATGGGGGTGGTGGTAAAAGGGTGGTGGGGGGTTGGTGGGCATACTGTGTTTGGGTAGTAACGGTGATGGTGGGGGTATACGGGTGATTAAAGGTGGTGTGTAATCCTGGGGAATGGGGGTTGGGGGTAAAACTTTTGGGGTTTTTGGGGGTATACGGGAGGGTGTTTGGTGGGGTGGGTTTAACCCGGTGATGGTGGTGGGGGTTTTAAGGGTGAGGGGGGTGGTTATACTGGAAGGGTGGTGGGGGGTTTTCGGGTGGGGGTGGTTTTGGTATCCCTGGTATGGGGGTGGAGGGGGGTGGTAAACGGGGTGATGGGGGTTTGGGGTAACTGGTGGGGTGGGGTTTAAAAACGGGTAAAGGTTTTGGGGGTTTACTGTGGGGGTGGTGGAAATACTGGGGGTGGGGTTTTGTGATGGTGGGTGGAATACGGGTTTAGGTGGGGGTGGAATACGGGGGTGGTGGTGGTGGTATACTGGGGGTGGTGGGGGTATACTGGTGATGGGGGGTGGGGGTTTAAAACGGTATGGTGGTGGGGTGGGGGGGGTGGTGTTCCCCCGGGGTGATGGTGGTGGGGGGGTTGGGGTGTATACTGTAGGGTTTTGGGGGGTTTGTATACTGGGGGGTGGTGGGGGTGGTGGGGTGGTGGGTGGTGTTTTCTGGTGAGGGGTGGTGGTGGGGGGAATACTGGTGATGGTGGTGGGGGTGGTGGTAACGGTGTGGTGGGGGTGGTTTTATACTTTATGGGGGTTTTTGGGGTTTGGTAAACGGGGTGATGGTGGTGGTGGGGGGTATTATACGGGTAAGGGGGGGGTGGAAATACGGTGATGGTGGTGGGGTGGGGGTTTATAACGGGTGATGTGGTGGTGGTGGTATCGTGATGGTGGGGTGGTGGTGGTGGAATACTGGTAGGGTGGGGGTGGTGGTGGTAAAACGGGTTGATGGTGGTGGGGTGGGGTGGTATACGGGTTGAGGGTTGAAGTATACGGTGAGGGTGGTGGGGGGTGGGGGGGGGTTACTGGTGATGGTGGGGGTGGTTTTATACTGGTGATGGGTGGGGGGGTATACTGGGGGGTGGTGGGGTGGGGGTTTGTGGTGGGTATACGGGTGAGGTGGGTGGTATACGGGTGTGGTGGGGGGTGGGGGGGAAATACGGGTTTAATGGGGGTGGTGGTATACTGGGGGTGGGGGGGGTATACGGGTGATGGGGGTGGGGGTGGGTATACGGGGATGGGGGTGGGGGTGGTGGATACTGGGATGGGGGTTGGGGTTACGGGAGGGTGGGGTTTTGGTGGTGGTATCCCGGGGGGTGGGGTGTGGGGTGGTATACGGTGATGGTGGGGGTGGTAACGGGGAAGGGGGTGGTGGGGGTATACTGGTGATGGTGGGGGTGGCATACGGGTAAAGGTGGGGGTTTATACTGGGATGGGGGTGGGGGTGGTAAAACTGTAAAGGGGGTGGGAAATGTGATAGGGGGTGGGGGTTGGGGGTTGGGGTGTATACTGGGATAGGGTGGGGGTGGGGGAGGGGTGGGGGTAAAAACCGGGTGAGTGGTGGGGGGTGGGGGGTGGAAAACGGGTGTGGTGGGGGTTGGGGGTATACTGGGGGTGGTGGTGGGGTGGTGGGGTGTGGTGTGGGGGTTTAACGGGTGTGGTGGGGGTGGGGTGGTTTTGGGGGTTTTCCCGGGGTGAGGGTTTGGTGTGGTAAAACTGTATGGTGGTGGTGGTGGGGGTAAAACTGGTGATGGGTGTGGTGGGGGTATAGGGTGAGGGTTTGGGGGGTTTGGTATAGGGGAAAATGGGGGGGGGGTGGTGGGGGTGGGGGGGGGTATGCGGGTGAGGGTTTGGTTTTTGGGGAATACGGTGTGGGGGTGGGGGTGGTGGTAAAAACAGGTGATGGTGGGGTTGGGGGTTGGATACTGGTGAGGTGGGGGGTGGGGGGGTGGGGGTATAATTGAAGGGGTTGGGGGTGGAATACTGGTGATGGGGGTGGGGGTTTATATTTGGTAATGGTGGGTGTTGGTGGTTTTAACTGGTGTTTGTGGTGGGGGTGGTGGAAATACTGGTGGGGGTTTTGGGGTGGAAACCCGGTAAAGGTGGGGGTGTGGGGGTGATGGGGGTGGGGTGGTATACTGGTGGGGGTGGGGGTTTGGGGTGGGTTTGGGGGTGGGGGTTTTATACGGTGAGGTGGTTGGTGTGGTGGGAACTTAAATTGGGGTTTGGGGGTGGTGGCCCCCTGGATGGTGGGGTGGGGGTGGTATACGGGTGAGGGTTGGGGTGGGGATACGGGGGATGGTGATGGTGGTGATGGTGGTGGTGGGGTGGTGGAAAACGGGGGATGGGTTGTGGTGGTGGGGGTTTATACGTGATGGGGGGGTGGTGGGGGAAAAACGGGGAAAGGGGGTGGGGGTGGTGGTGGTATCTGGTGATGGGGTGGGGGGGATACTGGTGTTTGGGGGTTGGGGGTGGGGGTATACGGTGTTTGGTGGGGGTTTGTGGGGTATACGGTGATGGTGGGGGTGGTGGGGGGGGTATACTGGGGAGGGTTTTGGTGGTGGGGGGGGTTTTTAAACGGTATGGTGTGGGTGGTGGTGGTGAAATACGGGTGAGGGTGGGGGTTTGGTGGTGGTGGGGTGGTATACGGGTAGGGGTGGTGGTGGGGTGGTGTTATTTGAGGTGGGGGTGGGGGTTGGGGTGTATCCGGGGTGAGGGTGGGGGTGGTGGGGGTTATACGGTTTAATGGGGGTGGGGGTGGGGGTTGGGGGGGTGGATACTGGTGGGGTGGGGGGGTGGTGGGGTGGAAAACTTTTGTGTGGGGGGGGGGGGTTTAAAAAACTTGGGGGTAAAACGGGGGTGGGGGGTGGGAAAAACGGGTGATGGTGGGTGGTGTGGGGGTTTAAAATTTGGGGTGGTGGGGGTGGGGGTGTGGTAACTGGTGATGGTGGTGGGGGTTGGTGGGGGGAAACGGTAAATGGTGGTGGTGGTGGGGGTTGGGGGTGGTATACGGGTGAGGGTGGGGGTGATGGGGGGGCGGGGGAAAGGGAAAAGGAATGAGGTTTGTGGAAGTGATGGGGGGGGTCATGAAAGAGTGGGGGGGGAGGGGGGAAAGGGTGTCCCCCCCTTTTAAAGGAAAACCGGGGCCCATCTCGCGCAGGGGTGCGACAACGGTACCTGCTCGTCTTCCCACAGGGGGTGAAACCCCACGGGTACCGGGTTCATATCATCTGTTATTCCCCAGACATCAGTACTGTTTTCTTACAACAAATAATTAAAAAGCACCTAACATGTATAATCCAGTCTAAGCTATCAGTCTAAGCTATCAGTCTAATCTATCAGTCTAATCTACCAGTCTAAGCTATCAGTCTAAGCTATCAGTCTAAGCTATCAGCCTAAGCTATCAGTCTAAGCTATCAGTCTAAGCTATCAGTCTAAGCTATCAGTCTAAGCTACCAGTCTAAGCTACCAGTCTAAGCTATCAGTCTAAGCTATCAGTCTAAGCTACCAGTCTAAGCTACCAGTCTAAGCTATCAGTCTAAGCTATCAGTCTAAGCTACCAGTCTAAGCTACCAGTCTAAGCTATCAGTCTAAGCTACCAGTCTAAGCTACCAGTCTAAGCTATCAGTCTAAGCTATCAGTCTAAGCTACCAGTCTAAGCTACCAGTCTAAGCTATCAGTCTAAGCTACCAGTCTAAGCTATCAATCTAAGCTATCAGTCTAAGCTACCAGTCTAAGCTACCAGTCTAAGCTATCAGTCTAAGCTATCAGTCTAAGCTATCAGTCTAAGCTACCAGTCTAAGCTACCAGTCTAAGCTATCAGTCTAAGCTATCAGTCTAAGCTATCAGTCTAAGCTATCAGTCTAAGCTATCAGTCTAAGCTATCAGTCTAAGCTACCAGTCTAAGCTATCAGTCTAAGCTATCAGTCTAAACTATCAGCCTAAGCTATCAGTCTAAGCTATCAGTCTAAGCTATCAGTCTAAGCTATCAGTCTAAGCTATCGGTCTAAGCTGCCAGTCTAAGCTATCAGTCTAAGCTATCAGTCTCAGCTATCAGTCTAAGCTCTCAGTCTAAGCTATCAGTCTAAGCTACGAGTCTAAGCTATCAGTCTAAGCTATCAGTCTAAGCTATCAGTCTAAGCTATCAGTCTAAGCTATCAGTCTAAGCTATCAGTCTAAGCTACTAGTCTAAGCTATCAGTAAGCTATCAATCTAAGCTATCAGTCTAAGGTATCAGTCTCAGCTATCAGTCTAAGCTACCAGTCTAAGCTATCAGTCTAAGCTATCAGTCTAAGCTATCAGTCTAAGCTATCAGTCTAAGCTATCAGTCTAAGCTATCAGCCTAAGCTATCAGTCTCAGCTATCAGTCTAAGCTATCAGTCCAAGCTATCAGTCTAAGCTATCAGTCTCAGCTATCAGTCTAAGCTATCAGTCTAAGATACCAGTCTAAGCTATCAGTCTAAGCCATCAGTCTAAGCCATCAGTCTAAGCTATCAGTCTAAGCTATCAGTCTCAGCTATCAGTCTAAGCTATCAGTCTAAGCTATCAGTCTAAGCTATCAGTCTAAGCTATCAGTTTAAGCTATCAGTCTAAGCTACCAGTCTAAGCTATCAGTCTAAGCTATCAGTCTAAGCTACCAGTCTAATCTATCAGTCTAAGCTATCAGTCTAAGCTACCAGTCTAAGCTATCAGTCTAAGCTATCAGTCTAAGCTATCAGTCTAAGCTATCAGTCTAAGCTACCAGTCTAAGCTATCAGTAAGCTATCAATCTAAGCTATCAGTCTAAGCTATCAGTCTCAGCTATCAGTCTAATCTATCAGTCTAAGCTATCAGTCTAAGCTACCAGTCTAAGCTATCAGTCTAAGCTATCAGTCTAAGCTATCAGTCTAAGCTATCAGTCTAAGCTACCAGTCTAAGCTATCAGTCTAAGCTATCAGTCTAAGCTATCAGTCTAAGCTATCAGTCTCAGCTATCAGTCTAAGCTATCAGTCTAAGCTATCAGTCTAAGCTACCAGTCTAAGCTATCAGTCTAAGCTATCAGTCTAAGCTACCAGTCTAAGCTATCAGTCTAAGCTATCAGTCTAAGCTATCAGTCTAAGCTATCAGTCTAAGCTATCAGTCTAAGCTATCAGTCTAAGCTATCAGTCTCAGCTATCAGTCTAAGCTATCAGTCTAAGATACCAGTCTAAGCTATCAGTCTAAGCCATCAGTCTAAGCCATCAGTCTAAGCTATCAGTCTAAGCTACCAGTCTAAGCTATCAGTCTAAGCCATCAGTCTAAGCCATCAGTCTAAGCTATCAGTCTAAGCTATCAGTCTCAGCTATCAGTCTAAGCTATCAGTCTAAGCTATCAGTTTCAGCTATCAGTCTAAGCTATCAGTCTAAGCTATCAGTCTAAGCTATCAGTCTAAGCTATCAGTCTAAGCTATCAGTCTCAGCTATCAGTCTAAGCTATCAGTCTAAGCTATCAGTCTAAGCTATCAGACTTTGCTATCAGTCTGCCACAGTAGACTGCTAACGTAATTCAGTAAGAAAGCGTTGCTTCAGTTTGCAATCTTCTTTATACATAAGAACATAAGAAAGAAGGAACACTGCAGCAGGCCTACTGACCCATGCGAAGCAGGTTTGTGTAGGTGAATTCAACCTAACTTAACCTGCCTACCCTAACTTAGCCTACCCTAACGTAACCTAACCTAACCTAATCTAACCTAACCTAACCTAACCTAACCTAACCTAACCTAACCTAACCTAACCTAACCTAACCTACCCTAACCTAACCTACCCTAACCTAACCTAACCTAACCTAACCTACCCTAACCTAACCTAACCTAACCTAACCTAACCTAACCTAACCTAACCTAACCTAACTTAACCTAATCTAATCTAACATAAAGTAGCATAACATTACGTAATCTAGTCTTCTCTAAGGAAAGGTAATATCACGGAATATTATCTTCCCTAACATATTCTAACGTAATGCAATCTAATGTACCTTAACCTAACCTAACGTAATCTAATCTACCTTAACCTAAGCAGACTAACCATAATCTAATATATTCAAGCTTAACATCTCCTAACCTAACATAACTTAACCTAATCTACATTAACTTAATTTAAACAAAAATCCAGTACGTAATTAATATCAGAATTTAACACAAATTTATTCGCAGAGTGAAGGTGAAAAAAAGTCAATGGAAGACATTTATAAATTACTATTCTAATATTTATGATTTAGTTCGGTTTTGGTTATTGTGCTTGTTAGGAGAAATTAGAAATGTTCGCGTGACACAGATGACGGTTATGACTCACAAAATCAAACACGATTGCAAACAAACTATACCACGGGTGGGGATAGAACCCGCGATCAGAGAGTCTCAAAACTCCAGACCGTCGTGTTAGCCACTGGACCAGCTAGCCACAATAAGATTCATC
This sequence comes from Cherax quadricarinatus, assembly GCF_026875155.1. Taxonomy (NCBI): domain Eukaryota; kingdom Metazoa; phylum Arthropoda; class Malacostraca; order Decapoda; family Parastacidae; genus Cherax; species Cherax quadricarinatus. The sequence goes on along the minus strand of NC_069400.1, from coordinate 111,603,900 downwards.
CAACTAGGTATATTTCTACACAATAGGAAGGTTAGCATAGGCACTAGTTTATCTATGGTGTAGAAATATTCCTAGTTGGATGAATCTTATTGTAGCTAGCTGGTCCAGTGGCTAATGCGACGGTCTGGATTTTTGAGACTCTCTGATCACGGGTTCTAACCCCGCCCTTGGTGGGGTTTATGATGGTCATGTAATGATCCACTCAGTAGAATTTTCATTCCCATGACGAGGCGTCGTCACAGGGGGCGTTAACCCCAGGAACCCTCTCCAGGTATGGCTTTCCATACTATGACTCAAATTGTATTATACCAGGGCATTTCCATGCCCTCATATTATTAGATTAATTAATTAAATGTATTGAAATTAAGTAATTGCTTCAACAGCTGTTAGGAAGAGAATGTACTTACTTCATGCACCGAGTGCCACCTTCTAGTGTTGTTAGTGCCAGTGGACTGTCCTGATGAGGTAGTTGCCATTCAAGATTGATGGACTGACCACATCGACTCAAGGTTGAGGGACTGATTACCTCATTCTCCTCCTGTTCTTCAAGTTTCTCCTTTGTATGGACTGATGAAGTCACTGTGTGGCGAAACGTTTCCTCAATAAAGATACCTAAGAGTTGTACATGTGTCTAATTTATCAACGTGTCGGTTCACTGAACCATTCATCTACAGCATGGCTGTTGCAACAGCCAACTCCTGTACCTTATAAGAACATAAGACTGGAGGGACACTGCAGCAGGCCTGCTTGCCCATACTTGCTAGGTCCTTCTCAAACTCAATCCTTCCAATCCACAAGAACATAAGATGAATAACAAAAAAGGCACAATACCGTGACTGGAACGATACACAAATAACCCGCAAATAAAAGAGAGAAGCTTACGACGACGTTTCGGTCCGACTTGGACCATTGACAAAGTCACACTAACCAGAGGTGGAGCGGGGACGCTATATATAGGCAGGAAAGGGTGGTGGGAGTAGAGTAGTGTAAAAGAGTTTAAAAATACCACAAAATGAAAAAAAACCCAATGCACAACCCCCCGGGAAACACCCCCCGGGGCTTCGCCTTCCACCCGGCCACTGGATGGCGAAAGGGATAGGACAAACACAACACAAAAAAGCTTGCATAATCACAAAAATCCCTCAAAATTGTGGCGTTGAGATTTTTGGGTTTTCTTAAAAAATGCAAAGACAGATGTTTTTGGGTTAATGTTTGCTCCCACGGCTGAAAGTCTGCAATCTCTGCTCGCATTTAAAATTTCTAAGTCCGAAATGCATAAAATTTCGGAACTACGTCATATATCGTAAAAAAAAAAAAAAACACGGACCTTTCACTCTTTGAATATATTTTAAATAAAAAAAATGCCAAAAATTTCCAGTGTTTTTTTTTAGCAAAAAAAAACGTAAATTTTTCTCGTAAAAATTTTCCGTTTTTTTTTTGGGCTGCAAACTTTTAAAACGTTTCCTCAGGTTTTTTTCCTTTTTTTTTTCCTCTGGGGAAAAATTGCCTCGAATTGTGTGTTATTTTCACGGCAGGTTCATAGAAGCTTCCTTTGTCGTTGTTTTTATGCAAAAAGGGGAAAATTTAATAAAAATAATAAAATGATGTGATGAGTGATGATGGTGAGATGATTTATGATGATGTATGTATAAAAAATGATAAAAATAATAATGTAATAATAAAAATTTATAATAATAATATTAATAATAAAAATAAGATGATGATGGATGATGATGATGTATAATAATGAAAAAAATGATAATAATAAAATAAAAATATTAATAAAATAAGATGATGATGATGATGATGTATGAGTGTGATGAAAATGAGATTTGAGATAAAAAAAAAATATTTAATTTTTAAAAAATAATTTTTGTTAAAAATAAAAATAAAATAATGATGATGATGATAATAAATTAAAAAAATAATAATAATAAAAAAATATAATATGAGATGATGAGATGGATGTGAGATGATAATAATAAAGATAATAATAATAATGATGAAAAATTTTAAAAAAATAATAATAAAATAATAATGATTGTGGGTATGTGATGATGTTTATATGATGAATGATGAATGTTGTTGATGATGATGATGATGATGATGATAATGTTTAATTGAAAGAAATGATTGAGGGTGATATGAGATGATGATGGGATGGGATGTAATGAAAAATTTTGATGATGATGGATGACGATGAGATAAATAAATAATAATTAAAAAATAATAAGATAATAATAAAGATAATAATAATAATAATAATAAAAAAAATAAAAAAGAGGAGTGATAAAGTGATGTAATAATATAATGTGATGTTTATGATGAGTAAAAATATTAAAAAGATAATAATAATAAGATGTGTAAAAAATATAATTATAATAAAATAATAATAATAAGATGATGATGATGTTTTTGGGTGATGAGATGAGTTATTAAAAATAAGAAAAATATTTAAAAATTATAATAATAAAATTGGTGTGATGGGGGATGAGAAATGATGCGATGAGATGATGATGATGATGAGATATGATAATTTTAATAATAATAAAATAATAATAATAATGAAATATAATAATAAAAATAATAATAATAATAAAATAGTATAGATATGTGAGAGAAATTAATAATAATTTTAAAAATGATAAAATAATAAAATGATTTATGTGAGATTGAATGATGGATGATATGTGACATCACTCTTTTATCACATCCTCATCACATCATTCATCTCATCATCATCATCTCTTAAAATACAAAATATAAAAAACAAAGCGCAGCAGCCTGTCAGAGGGGAGGAACTTAATTTCCTGCAACTACCAGTAAGACAATTAAGAAATAAATGAATCGCCCTTCGGGGTATTTTTTTGGGAACTCTTCTTCGATTTTTTTTTTTTAAGAAGATTCTGATGTTCACGCTTATATTTGTATACAGGGGAAAAATATTGAGTCCCATTTATTGAATAATTATTTTTCTTATTTATTTATTGGTTATATATTTTTTTCATGTTTTAAAAAATTCCCGTTTTCCGGGGTTGTAAAATTTTCCCCTATCTAAGTTAAATTATTGGGCAGGTTTGATGAATGGTTTTTTTTAAAAAAACGACAAATTTGAAGGTTGAGAACATGACAAATGGGAATTTATTTGGAACGTTTTTCCCCCACATGGCTTTTGTCCATAAAAGGGAAGGGGTAAAGGGGAAGGGGGAGAATGAGGTAATCAGTCCCCAAACCCGGAGTGGTGTTCAGTCCTCAATTTGTAGAGTACAGCAAGGGCCTAACGTGGCTTTTACTGTAGGGGGTGACGGGGAAAAAGAGGAGGGGGGTCTAGTGTACCCCTCCACTTTTGAAGAGGCTTCGTCCCAAATTGAACAAGTTTTTGAAAAAATTCTTTTTTAACAAGATCCCATGAGGCAGGGTTCTGACTTGTGTAAAAGGTTTGAAAAACCCCACAAGTTGAAGATTGAGACACTTATGCGCATATGGGAAAACTTTATTCAGGAAACGTTTCGCCACACAGTGGTTTTTCATCAGTCCAATACAAAGAGGAAGGCGTAAGGAGAGGCGAAACGTTTCCTGAATAAAGATTCCCATATGCTGCATAAGTTTTCTCAATTTTCAATTTGTCGGTTTTTCAAACCATTCATCACAACTGTCAGACACTGCGCATCATGGGATCTTGTTACAAAGAATTCTTCAACACTTGTTCAACCTTTGGACGAAGACCTATTTCGACTAGTGGATGGTACCACTATGACCCCGCCTCCATCTTCTTCACGTCACCTCACTACAGTATATAAGCCACGTCTACGGCCCTATGCTGTACATTCTACAAGATTGATGGACTGAACACATCGACTCCAGGTTGAGGGACTGATTACCTCATTCTCCTCCTCTCCTTACGCCTTCCTCTTTGTATTGGACTGATGAAGCCACTGTGTGGCGAAACGTTTCCTGAATAAAGATTCCCATATGCTGCATAAGTGTCTCAATCTTCACATTGGGCAGGTTGGCAGACTGGTCAACTCACTCCCATATATGGTCAAAAAACATACAATAGCCAGATACAATTACCAGGAAAGTAACTGTTTTTATTTCGGTTTCGGGGCTGGTATCCGCCCTCAAAAATATTGTTATGGTTTTTCAGAAATATTTAGCGAAATGTTTGAGAACTAGATGTAAATTTTGTTCATTTTTCTGTTTCCAATTGAACGACGAAGTAATTATGGATGAATATACGCTAAAAAATGGGCAGGAGACAGAAAGGTGAGGTAGAGTGGAAGCGGAGAGCAAACGGATTTGTCAGAAGGTACAGATGCTGGGTTGGGAAGTATTGTGAGTCGGATGCTGAGATTTCTCGACCACGCCTTCACTCATGCAGATAGATTTCACGCTGTTTACTTTATCAGCAAGAGGAAAAAAATCCGCCGCTCAAAGAAAATACGGGGAATGCAAAGATCGGCTTTTAAACGATAGAATAGAAATTTTATGAAGAGTATTCCAGTGTGGTCTCGAGAAATGCTGGGGGAAAGGAAGGGGAGAGAAACCCCCCAAAATCACAAAAGTGAAGAACTTCGTAAAAAAACTGGAGTAGTATTATCTGTATACAGAGCTAGGAAAAATTCCCCAATTTGACCAAAAGTTGAAAAGAATGATAAAAGCTACGAAGATAGAGAATTTTGGGACAATGAAAAAGATCGTGTAGGGGCATTCAAGGGGAAGTGCTTTTGAAAAGATACAACCGAAAAATTCCCAGACGATGTAAATTTTGGGGAAAAACCCAGAAAAAACAAGAAAAGGTTTTTCATTCTTATTCCCTTAAATTGAAGAAGTGTAAGCCACGTGAGTCGAAACCCGGGGGTGATGACACCACTTATAAAAAAAACAAATAACCCGCACATAGGAGTTTTAAACAACTTTGAGTTTTGGGTTGCCCGGGATCATTTAAATGACACAAAACAAAAGGGGGTGGGAGAGCCAGGAACACGGGCTTATTTGTATTGACCAGTCACGCTTTTGTGTCTTCCCATTTTAAAAACAAAAACTAAGTCAACGGAAATATTTAAAGTCACAAGCGCTTAAACACAGGGGGGAACGAAGCACCGGGCCACAAGACTTTTCTTAATAAGAGTCATTTTACCTTGATAAAAGAATGCAAAATTATACAAATTTAAAAGGCGTTTCACATAAGGCTTTGACGTACTAAGTGACGCAGAGGTCGCCCTGTATGCTAAACAGATTGAGTCTAAAAGAGAAGGTGGCGTCATAGGCCCCTCGGAAACTTCTCTGGGAACGGGGGTCAAAATTGATTTGACATTTCGGGATGTAGTGACAGTGAAGTGTGTCCCCCCAAACTGCTTTAAAAATTTTTAAAATTCGCCCTTTTCCCAAACACAGTTTAAAAATCTGCGTTGAAATAAGTGATTCTCAAAACCCCATACACAAAACATCCCAAGTGTCTATACAGTGCTCAGAACCTGTAACTACAATTGCTGTGCTACCTACTAACATTATACTACTACAAAAGACGAATATATAAAAATATTTAAAATATATATATATTATATAAAATATATATTTATATATATATATATATATTTATATTTAAAAAATTTAAAATATATTATATAATATATTTATATAAATATATATATAATTATATATATATTTATTATTAATTTATTTTATATAAAAAATTTATTTTTTAATATATTTATATTTTTAAAATATATATTTTTATATTTATATATATATGTATGTATAAATAATATAATATATTTTTAAATTTTATATATATTATACATTTAAAATTTTTAAATAATTATTATATATATATTTTTAATATATATAAATTATATATAATATATTATATGTGTATTATACTATAATATTTTTAAATTATATTATTATATAAAAATAATTATATATAAAAAAAATTATATATATATATATTTTATATTTAAAATATTAATATATTAATTATTTTATATTATTTTTAAAATTTATATATATATATATTAAGATTATACATATATATATTATATAATATATATATATATATTATATATATAAAATATTATAATATTTAATGTTTATATTTTTTTTTTTTTTTTATCCACCGGCCGTTTCCCCACCAAGGCAGGGGGGGCCCAAAAAGAAAAACTTTCCCCATATTCACTCCCACTGCTTGTAAAAGGGGCTTTCACTACAGTTATTAAACCCCAAATTTAAACCCCCTCCTTCAGGTGCAGGCACTGTATTCCCCTCTCCCGGGCCAAGTCGGGCCCCCCGGTTTTTCCCGAATCCCTTCTAAATGTTCTTTTCTCACACCCAACAGAATAAAATATTAAAACATTTTTCTCCCTTCACTCCATAAACACCTCAGAGCCTTTAACAAACCCCCCGCCCCCAAAAACCTTTTCCCCCTCCCCCACCCTCCTACCACCCCCCCCCGCCCCCTTTTTTCCCCACTACAAGCACCTTAATCACACCTTTCCTCACGCCCCCACCTCAACCCCTTCCTCAACCCTCTGGGCATTTTGGTTCCCCCCCCTTCCTAACTTCCAAAACAACCTCTTTTTCACCCCACACTTGGGCCCCCCAGAATTTTCATCCCACGCCTCCCCCTTCTCCTCGCTGCAAAATTTATCCCCACGCTTTAACCCATATAAGACGTTTGGGAAAAAATTTTCTATACATTCCCCTCTTTTTCCTCCCAAAGGGCAAAGTTCTTTCTCCACAGACTCCCAAAGGGACCATCACTCTTTTTCCCTCATAAAAACTTTTTTACCTCATCTTTCATAGACCCATCCGCTGACCGTCCACTCCCAAAAATCTGAATACGTTCACCCCCCCATACTT
>NC_069400.1:111509539-111587039 GCF_026875155.1 Cherax quadricarinatus | reverse complement strand
GTAGGTTTAAAAATGTAGTGTTAGAGTGTTCAGCAGAAGTTTGTGGTTACAGGAAAGTGGGTCAGGAGGGAAGAGGGCGATTGGTGGATGATGATGTAAAGAGAGTAGTAGGGAGAAAAAGTTAGCATATGAGAAGTTTTTACAAAGTAGAAGTGATGCAAGGAGGGAAGAGTATATGGAGAAAAAGAGAGAAGTTAAGAGAGTGGTGAAGCAATGTAAAAAGAGAGCAAATGAGAGAGTGGGTGAGATGTTATCAACAAATTTTGTTGAAAATAAGAAAAAGTTTTGGAGTGAGATTAACAAGTTAAGAAAGCCTAGAGAACAAATGGATTTGTCAGTTAAAAAATAGGAGAGGAGAGTTATTAAATGGAGAGTTAGAGGTATTGGGAAGATGGAAGGAATATTTTGAGGAATTGTTAAATGTTGATGAGATAGGGAAGCTGTGATTTCGTGTATAGGGCAAGGAGGAATAACATCTTGTAGGAGTGAGGAAGAGCCAGTTGTGAGTGTGGGGGAAGTTCGTGAGGCAGTAGGTAAATGAAAGGGGGTAAGGCAGCCGGATTGATGGGATAAAGATAGAAATGTTAAAAGCAGGTGGGGATATAGTTTTGGAGTGGTTGGTGCAATTATTTAATAAATGTATGGAAGAGGGTAAGGTACCTAGGATTGGCAGAGAGCATGCATAGTTCCTTTGTATAAAGGCAAAGGGGATAAAAGAGAGTGCAAAAATATAGGGGGATAAGTCTGTTGAGTGTACCTGGTAAAGTGTATGGTAGAGTTATAATTGAAAGAATTAAGAGTAAGACGGAGAATAGGATAGCAGATGAACAAGGAGGCTTTAGGAAAGGTAGGGGGTGTGTGGACCAGGTGTTTACAGTGAAACATATAAGTGAACAGTATTTAGATAAGGCTAAAGAGGTCTTTGTGGCATTTATGGATTTGGAAAAGGCGTATGACAGGGTGGATAGGGGGGCAATGTGGCAGATGTTGCAAGTGTATGGTGTAGGAGGTAGGTTACTGAAAGCAGTGAAGAGTTTTTACGAGGATAGTGAGGCTCAAGTTAGAGTATGTAGGAAAGAGGGAAATTTTTTCCAGTAAAAGTAGGCCTTAGACAGGGATGTGTGATGTCACCGTGGTTGTTTAATATATTTATAGATGGGGTTGTAAGAGAAGTAAATGCGAGGGTCTTGGCAAGAGGCGTGGAGTTAAAAGATAAAGAATCACACACAAAGTGGGAGTTGTCACAGCTGCTCTTTGCTGATGACACTGTGCTCTGGGAGATTCTGAAGAGAAGTTGCAGAGATTGGTGGATGAATTTGGTAGGGTGTGCAAAAGAAGAAAATTAAGGGTGAATACAGGAAGAGTAAGGTTATGAGGATAACAAAAAGATTAGGTGATGAAAGATTGAATATCAGATTGGAGGGAGAGAGTATGGAGGAGGTGAACGTATTCAGATATTTGGGAGTGGACGTGTCAGCGGATGGGTCTATGAAAGATGAGGTGAATCATAGAATTGATGAGGGAAAAAGAGTGAGTGGTGCACTTAGGAGTCTGTGGAGACAAAGAACTTTGTCCTTGGAGGCAAAGAGGGGAATGTATGAGAGTATAGTTTTACCAACGCTCTTATATGGGTGTGAAGCGTGGGTGATGAATGTTGCAGCGAGGAGAAGGCTGGAGGCAGTGGAGATGTCATGTCTGAGGGCAATGTGTGGTGTGAATATAATGCAGAGAATTCGTAGTTGGAAGTTAGGAGGAGGTGCGGGATTACCAAAACTGTTGTCCAGAGGGCTGAGGAAGGGTTGTTGAGGTGGTTCGGACATGTAGGAGAATGGACCGAAACAGAATGACTTCAAGAGTGTATCAGTCTGTAGTGGAAGGAAGGCGGGGTAGGGTCGGCCCAGGAAGGGTTGGAGGGAGGGGTAAAGGAGGTTTTGTGTGCGAGGGGCTTGGGACTTTCAGCAGGCATGCGTGAGCGTGTTTGATAGGAGTGAATGGAGACAAATGGTTTTTAATACTTGACGTGCTGTTGGAGTGTGAGCAAAGTAACATTTATGAAGGGATTCAGGGAAACCGGCAGGCCGGACTTGAGTCCTGGAGATGGGAAGTACAGTGCCTGCACTCTGAAGGAGGGGTGTTAATGTTGCAGTTTAAAAACTGTAGTGTAAAGCACCCTTCTGGCAAGACAGTGATGGAGTGAATGATGGTGAAAGTTTTTCTTTTTCGGGCCACCCTGCCTTGGTGGGAATCGGCCGGTGTGATAATAAAAAAAAAATAATATATATATATATATATATATATATTATATTATATATATATATATATATATATTATATGCAAAACAACCACTCTGAAAGAATAGAGAAATTCCAAGCGCTTTCGTGACTACTCACATTATCAAGAAACTATATAGTTCCTTGATAATGTGAGTAGTCACGAAAGCGCTTGGAATTTCTCTATTCTTTCAGAGTGGTTGTTTGCATATTTTGAAATCACCTGTTTACTGTGATCTTATTGCATATATATATATATATATATATATATATATATATATATATATATATATTATTATATATATATTTTATATATATATATATATATATATATATATATATATATATATATATATATATATATATATATATATATATATTATTACCACAAAACGAGTGTATCTCTCAGTGTGTATACACTGGAGGGTGTGTAACCCTCAGTGTATATACAGAGGGAGATGTGTACCACTCAGTGTATATACACTGGGAGATGTGTACCACTCAGTGTATATACACTGGGAGATGTGTACCACTCAGTGTATATACACTGGGAGATGTGTACCACTCAGTGTATATACACTGGGAGATGTGTACCACTCAGTGTATATACACTGGGAGACGTGTACCACTCAGTGTATATACACTGGGAGATGTGTACCACTCAGTGTATATACAGTGGGAGATGTGTACCACCCAGTGTATATACACTGGCAGATGTGTACCACCCAGTGTATATACGCCACAGGTCTGTCACTGTTATAACAAATTAACGGTAACAAATGTATATTGCTAAACAAATAAAAAATAAAAACATAGACACAGGTCGCAGAAGAAGCTTTAACTGGGACAACATTTCTCTCCGTGTAGAGCTTTATTATGATTCCTTCTATAAAGAGCTTTATTAAGTCGTGTTTCGGCCTGTGTAGAGCTTTGTCAAGTCGTGCTCCCCTCTGTGTAGAGTTTTGTCAAGTCGTGTTCCCCTCTGTGTAGAGCTTTGTCAAGTCGTGTTTCTCTCTGTGTAGAGTTTTGTCAAGTCGTGTTTCTCTCTGTGTAGAGCTTTGTCAAGCCGTGTTTCTCTCTGTGTAGAGCTTTGTCAAGTCGTGTTTCTCTCTGTGTAGAGCTTTGTCAAGTCGTGTTCCCCTCTGTGTAGAGCTTTGTCAAGTCGTGTTTCTCTCTGTGTAGAGATTTGTCAAGTCGTGTTTCTCTCTGTGTAGAGCTTTGTCGAGCCGTGTTTCTCTCTGTGTAGAGCTTTGTCAAGTCGTGTTTCTCTATGTGTAGAGTTTTGTCAAGTCGTGTTTCTCTCTGTGTAGAGTTTTGTCAAGTAGTGTTTCTCTCTGTGTAGAGCTTTGTCAAGCCGTGTTTCTCTCTGTGTAGAGCTTTGTCAAGTCGTGTTTCTCTCTGTGTAGAGTTTTGTCAAGTCGTGTTTCTCTCTGTGTAGAGCTTTGTCAAGCCGTGTTTCTCTCTGTGTAGAGCTTTGTCAAGCCGTGTTTCTCTCTGTGTAGAGCTTTGTCAAGCCGTGTTTCTCTCTGTGTAGAGCTTTGTCAAGCCGTGTTTCTCTCTGTGTAGAGCTTTGTCAAGCTGTGTTTCTCTCTGTGTAGAGCTTTGTCAAGTCGTGTTTCTCTCTGTGTAGAGCTTTGTCAAGTCGCGCTTCCCTCTGTGTAGAGCTTTGTCAAGTCGTGTTTCTCTCTGTGTAGAGCTTTGTCAATTCGTGTTTCTCTCTGTGTAGAGCTTTGTCAAGCCGTGTTTCTCTCTGTGTAGAGCTTTGTCAAGTCGTGTTTCTCTCTGTGTAGAGCTTTGTCAAGTCATGTTTCTTTCTGTGTAGAGCTTTGTCAAGCCGTGTTTCTCTCTGTGTAGAGCTTTGTCAAGTCGTGTTTCTCTCTGTGTAGAGCTTTCTCAAGTCGCGCTTCCCTCTGTGTAGAGCTTTGTCAATTCGTGTTTCTCTCTGTGTAGAGTTTTGTCAAGTCGCGCTTCCCTCTGTGTAGAGCTTTGTCAAGTCGTGTTTCTCTCTGTGTAGAGCTTTGTCAAGTCGCGCTTCTCTCTGTGTAGAGCTTTATTTAGTGATGCGTCGCTCTGTGTAGAGTTTTATATGTGGCTTTTGCCTAGGATTACAAATAATTCCTCTTTTATGTTAATGTGAATATGTACGCCATTTTGTAAACTATGAGGCACTGTCAATGCCTACACCTGCAGGCACTGTCAGTGCCCACACCTGCAGGCACTGTCAGTGCCCACACCTGCAGGCACTGTCAGTGCCCACATCTGCAGGCACTGTCAGTGCCCACACCTGCAGCCACTGTTGTCTTGGCTCGGCTCAATACTCGCCCTCACAGTGCCACCTTATCTCACTGGCACCCCTGTCTTAGTGAAAGCTCATGTTGTTGGCACCCTATCGTTCTGGTTCCTCATACTAGAGGAGCCTCACCTTCCTGGCACTACATCTTACGGGCACCTCATCTTACTGGCACCCCTCATATTACTGGCACCCCATTCAGAACCCTCTCCATCACTCACACATATTGGCATACCGCCAAAGCAGGCACTTCTCTTTATTGTCACACCTTACACTTACACACACACACACACACACACACACACACACACACACACACACACACACACACACACACACATACACACATCAACCAAATAACTGCTGCAGCATATGGGCGCCTAGCAAACCTCAGAACAGCATTCCGACATCTTAATAAGGAATCATTCAGGACCCTGTACACCGTGTACGTTAGGCCCATATTGGAGTATGCGGCACCAGTTTGGAACCCACACCTAGCCAAGCACGTGAAGAAACTAGAGAAAGTGCAAAGGTTTGCAACAAGACTAGTCCCAGAGCTAAGAGGTATGTCCTACGAGGAGAGGTTAAGGGAAATCAACCTGACGACACTGGAGGACAGGAGAGATGGGGGGACATGATAACGACATACAAAATACTGAGAGGAATTGACAAGGAGGACAAAGACAGGATGTTCCAGAGATTGGACACAGCAACAAGGGGACACAGTTGGAAGGTGAAAACACAGATGAATCACAGGGATATTAGGAAGTATTTCTTCAGCCACAGAGTAGTCAGGAAGTGGAATAGTTAGTTAAGCGATGTAGTGGAGTCAGGATCCATACATAGCTTTAAGCAGAGGTATGATAAAGCTCACGGTTTAGGTAGAGTGACCTAGTAGCGATCAGTGAAGAGGCGGGGGCCAGGAGCTTGGACTCGACCCCTGCAACCTCAACTACGTGAGTACAACTAGGTGAGTACACACACACATACACACACACACACACACACACACACACACACACACACACACAACACACACACACACACACACCACACACACAAAACACACACACACACACACACAACCACACACACACACAAACACACACCACACACACACACACACACACACACACACACACACACACACACAAACAACACACACACACACACACACAACACACACACACACACACACACACACACACACACACACACACACACACACACACACCACACACACACACACACACACACACACACACAACACACACACCAACACACAACCACACACACACACACACACACACACACACACACACACACACACACACACACACACACACACACAGGAACCATGACTCGACCCCAGCAATCACAAAAAGGTGAGTACACAAACATACACACACAGTTCACTACATTTCATCAATCTATTGGAAACTAATTTCTCTCTTCTATGAATGATTCTTTCTCGATCTCTGCAATAAATATCAATGCCCGTTTAACAACAAAATAAAACCCACAATCCAGGCACTATGACTGGCACTCTCAGTGGCACTCAAAACTGATTAACTTTCTCGAAAAGGGATTTGCATTGTAAATCACGTGATAGAAATATTATTTAGAGTATCAGCAAAAAAAAAATGAAAGCGAACCAAAGTTTGTGTTTGCGACGTAAATTCACAAGAACAATATCGAAAAATCAAATGGGAAAATCTGTTTTTGTGTGAGTCAAAGATATAAAAATCTGAGTAAGAAGAGAAAAACTTCGAAGAAAACTGTCGTCTATGACACATATATATATATATATATATATATATAATAATTATATAAAATTAAAATATTTATATATATATATATATTATATATATAATATATATATATATATATATATATATAATATATTATATATATATATATATATATATATATATATATATATATATAAAGTGAACATAAAATAAGGCAATAAATAATGGCATCCCAAAAAATAAAGATTCATAGATAAACAAATGCAATTCTGAACTAGGAATAAATCGAGTCAAGTAATTTATGTAGCAGTCAGATTTTTGCTTTTTCTTTGTGAGTTCTCAATTAGACTTGAAAATAATCATTCACGAGATATTTTGGGGGGGTTTTACGCGTGTTAGGTAGAAGATGCACATATGTGTTTTTAGCACCTCAGAAACATGTGTTCTGGTGGCTTTCAGACACACTGAGAGGCACTTGTGAGAGAGGATCTAACTTCCTTAATGGTGGCGAGGAATTTAAAGCTAACTTTCCAAAAGAGAGATTTATATTAGGTTCAAAAGAACGATGGTTTTTATAGTAACTATCTAAGACGGTTTATAAAGTACTTGTCTAAGACGGTTTATATAGTACCTGTCTAAGATGGTTTATATACCTTTCTTGCACAACCTGTCAGACACTGCAGCATCAAGGAATCTTGGTTCAGAGGACATCTACAAGACCTTCAAGGCTGCTACAACTAACCCATCCCTTTGGGTAGGAGCTACTTCCACTCGGGAATCCCACCTACCAGTGACTTTGCCCTCGTCTGCTACACGTCCCTATCCACTGACGCCTATATAAGCGCCAGTCTCCTTGTCTGTGCTCCAGAATCTCTACAGCTACGGTGCTCTTCACACCAACTCCAAAACTGAGGGACTGATTACCTCATCTTTTGTATATAGTTCTACTGTCTTCTAGTTATGTCCTAGAATCTGTATTGATAAAGCCACTGGATGGCGAAACGTCTACAATAAAGATACCCAGATGAAATTGAGACACATGTGCAACATCTGGGTTTCTTTATTGTAGACGTTTCGCCATCCAGTGGCTTTATCAATACAAATTCCAGGACATAACTTGAAGACAGGAGAACTATGTACAGAAGATGAGGTAATCAGTCCCTCAACCTAGCAGTAGGTGCGAAGAGCACCGTAATCGTGGGGATTCTGAAGCAGAAGCAAGGCGCCTGACGCTTATATAGTAGCGTCAGGTGGAAATGGGACGTATAGCAGACGAGGGCATAGTCACTGGTAGGCGGGATTCCCCAGTGGAAGTAGGTCCTACCCAAAGAGATAGGTTAGTTGTAGTAGTAGTTGTTGTAGTCGTGATGGTTATGTACATGTCCTCAGAATCAAGACTCCATGATGTTGCAGTGTCTGACAAGTTGTACAAGAATGGTATACAATACCGACAAGTTGAAATTGAGACACATGTGCAACATCAGTGTTTCGTTATTGTAAACGTTTCGCCATCCAGTGGCGAAACGTAATGAGGTAATCAGTCCCCCAGTTGGGGGACTGATTACCTCATCTTCTGTACATAGTTCTCCTGTCTTCAAGTTATGTCCTGGAATTTGTATCGATAAAGCCACTGGATGGCGAGACGTCTACAATAAAGATGTAATCTGGATATTAATACAAAGTTCATGGGTCTTTTAACTCAGATTAAATATTCAGTTTTATTCTATAACTCTCGAAACTTGAGAGTTATAAACTTCTGTTTATTTATGCTGTGATGGTAGACATTGTCACTTCTTTATTGACACAATAACAATTATAGATGTCGACATTGTTGAGAAAATTTTATATATTAACTAAAGTGTGAAGAAATTTGGGCGAAAATACGAAATTCTTTTTTTTTTAATGAAAAAAAAAGCAAAGAGAAAATTCTGACAGCATAAAACGGAAATATCTTTTGATGCCAGAAATCTGGGTAAAAAAAAATGAAGGGACGTCAGGCTTTTTATTTGATATTTTATCTGTGAGGAGTAAGATGGAGAGAATCCAGTTGTGGGAGGACAGGTGTGGGGAAGTGGTGTGGTCCAGGTGTGTGGGGGTGTGGTGTGGTCCAGGTGTGTGTGGGGAGTGGTGTGGTCCAGGTGTGTGTGGGGTGTGGTGTGGTTCAGGTGTGTGGGGGAGTGGTGTGGTCCAGGTGTGTGTGGGGAGTGGTGTGGTCCAGGTGTGTGGGGGTGTGGTGTGGTCCAGGTGTGTGGGGGTGTGGTGTGGTTCAGGTGTGTGTGGGTGTGGTGTGGTCCAGGTGTGTGTGGAGGTGTGGTGTGGTCCAGGTGTGTGTGGGGAGTGGTGTGGTTCAGGTGTGTGTGGGTGTGGTGTGGTTCAGGTGTGTGGGGAGTGGTGCGGTTCAGGTGTGTGGGGAGTGGTGTGGTTCAGGTGTGTGTGGGGTGTGGTGTGGTCCAGGTGTGTGGGGAGTGGTGTGGTTCAGGTGTGTGTTGGGGGAGTAGTGTGGTTCAGGTTTTGTGGAGGAGTGGTGTGGTCTAGGTGTATGGGGAGTGGCGTGGTCCAGGTGTGTCGGGGGGGCGGTGTCGTCCAGGTGTTTGAGGGGAGAGGTGTGGTCCAGGTGTGGGAGGGGAGTGGTGTGATCCTGGTATGTGGGGGTGGTGTGGTTCAGGTGTAGGGAATGACGTGGTCCAGGTGTGTGGGGGAATGGTGTGGTCAGGTGTGTGGAGGAGGGGTGTGGTCCAGGTGTGTGGGGGTGGGGAGTCAGGTGTAAGGAATGACTGGTCCAGGTGTGTGGGGAATGGTGTGGTCCAGGTGTGTGAGGGAAAGGTGTGGTACAGGTGTGTGGGGGAGTGGTGTTGTCCAGGTGTGTGGGGGGAGTGGTGTGGTCCAGGTGTGTGGGGGAGTGGTGTGGTCCAGGTGTGTGAGGGAGAGGTGTGGTCCAGGTGTGTGGGGGAGTGGTGTTGTCCAGGTGTGTGGGGGGAGAGGTGTGGTACAGGTGTGTATGGGAGTGGTGTTGTCCAGGTGTGTGGGGGGAGTGGTGTGGTCCAGGTGTGTGGGGAGTGGTGCGGTCCAGGTGTGTGAGGGAGAGGTGTGGTCCTGGTGTGTGAGGGAGAGGTGTGGTCCAGGTGTGTGGTGGAGTGGTGTGGTCCAGGTGTAGGGAATGACGTGGTCCAGGTGTGTGGGGGAGTGGTGTGGTCCAGGTGTAGGGAATGACGTGGTCCAGGTGTGTGGGGGAGTGGTGTGGTCCAGGTGTAGGGAATGACGTGGTCCAGGTGTGTGGGGGAGTGGTGTGGTCCAGGTGTATGGGGAGTGGTGTGGTCCAGGTGTGTGGGGGAGTGGTGTGGTCCAGGCGTAGGGAATGACGTGGTTCAGGTGTGTGGGGAAGTGGTGTGGTCCAGGTGTAGGGAATGACGTGGTCCAGGTGAGTGGGGGAGTGGTGTGGTCCAGGTGTGTGGGGGAGTGTTGTGGTCCAGGTGTGTGGGGGAGTGGTGTGGTCCAGGTGTGTGGGGGAGTGGTGTGGTCCAGGTGTGTGGGGGAGTGGTGTGGTCCAGGTGTGTGGGGGAGTGGTGTGGTCCAGGTGTAGGGAATGACGTGGTTCAGGTGTGTGGGGAAGTGGTGTGGTCCAGGTGTAGGGAATGACGTGGTCCAGGTGAGTGGGGGAGTGGTGTGGTCCAGGTGTGTGGGGGAGTGGTGTGGTCCAGGTGTGTGGGGGAGTGGTGTGGTCCGGGTGTAGGGAACGACGTGGTCCAGGTGTGTGGGGAGTGGTGTGGTCCAGGTGTGTGGGGGAGTGATATGGTCTAGGTGTAGGGAATGACGTGGTCCAGGTGTGTGATGGAGTGTGTGGTCCAGGTGTAGGGAATGACGTGGTCCAGGTGTGTGGGGGAGTGGTGTGGTCGAGGTGTAGGGAATAACGTGGTCCAGGTGTGTGTCGGAGTGGTGTGGTCCAGGTGTGTGGGGGAGTGGTGTGGTCCAGGTGTAGGGAATAACGTGGTCCAGGTGTGTGGGGGAGTGGTATGGTCCAGGTGTAGGGAATGACGTGGTCCAGGTGTGTGGGGGAGTGGTGTGGTCCAGGTGTAGGGAATGCCGTGGTCCAGGTGTGTGGGGGAGTGGTGTGGTCCAGGTGTAGGGAATGACGTGGTCCCGGTGTGTGGGGGAGTGGTGTGGTCCAGGTGTAGGGAATGACGTGGTCAGGTGTGTGTCGGAGTGGTGTGGTCCAGGTGTAGGGAATGACGTGGTCCAGGTGTGTGTCGGAGTGGTGTGGTCCAGGTGTAGGGAATGACGTAGTCCAGGTGTGTGGGGGAGTGGTGTGGTCCAGGTGTGTGGGGGAGTGATATGGTCCAGGTGTAGGGAATGACGTGGTCCAGGTGTGTGGCGGAGTGGTGTGGTCCAGGTGTAGGGAATGACGTGGTCCAGGTGTGCGTCGGAGTGGTGTGGTCCAGGTGTAGGGAATGACGTGGTCCAGGTGTGTGGGGGAGTGAGGTTGTCCAGTTGTAGGGAATGACGTGGTCCCGGTGTGTGGGGGAGTGGTGTGGTCCAGGTGTAGGGAATGACGTGGTCCAGGTGTGTGGGAGAGTGGTGTGCTCCAAGTGTAGGGAATGACGTGGTCCAGGTGTGTGGGGGAGTGAGGTTGTCCAGGTGTAGGGAATGACGTGGGTTAGGTGTGTGGAGGAGTGAGTTTGTCCAGGTGTACGGAATGACGTGGTCCAGGTGTGTGGGGGAGTGGTGTGGTCCAGGTGTAGGGAATAACGTGGTCCAGGTGTGTGGGGGAGTGGTGTGGTCCAGGTGTAGGGAATAACGTGGTCCAGGTGTGTGGGGGAGTGCTGTGCTCCAGGTGTGTGGGGGAGTGATATGGTCCAGGTGTAGGGAATGACGTGGTCCAGGTGTGTAGGAGAGTAGTGTGCTCCAGGTGTAGGGAATGACGTGGTCCAGGTGTGTGGGGGAGTGAGGTTGTCCAGGTGTAGGGAATGACATGGGTTAGGTGTGTGGGGGAGTGAGGTTGTCCAGGTGTAGGGAATGACGTAGCCCAGGTGTGTGGGAGAGTGGTGTGGTCCAGGTGTAGGGAATAACGTGGTCCAGGTGTGTGGGGGAGTGGTGTGGTCCAGGTGTAGGGAATAACGTAGTCCTGGTGTGTGGGGGAGTGGTGTGGTCCAGGTGTGTGGGAGAGTGATATGGTCCAGGTGTAGGGAATGACGTGGTCCAGGTGTGTGGGAGAGTGGTGTGCTCCAAGTGTAGGAAATGACGTGGTCCAGGTGTGTTGGGGAATGACGTGGTCCAGGTGTGTGGAGGAGTGAGGTTGTCCAGGTGTAGGGAATGACGTGGTCCAGGTGTGTGTCGGAGTGGTGTGGTCCCGGTGTAGGGAATGACGTGGTCTAGGTGTGTGGGGGAGTGAGGTTGTCCAGGTGTAGGGAATGACGTGGTCCCGGTGTGTGGGGGAGTGGTGTGGTCCAGGTGTAGGGAATGACGTGGTCCAGGTGTGTAGGAGAGTGGTGTGCTCCAGGTGTAGGGAATGACGTGGTCCAGGTGTGTGGGGGAGTGAGGTTGTCCAGGTGTAGGGAATGACGTGGGTTAAGTGTGTGGGGGAGTGAGGTTGTCCAGGTGTAGGGAATGACGTAGCCCAGGTGTGTGGGAGAGTGATGTTGTCCAGGTGTAGGGAATGACGAGGTCCAGGTGTGTGGGAGAGTGGTGTGCTCCAGGGGTAGTGAATGACGTGGTCCAGGTGGTGGGGGAGTGAGGTTGTCCAGGTGTAGTAAATGACGCGGGTTAGGTGTGTGGGGGAGGGGTGTGCCCCAGGGGTAGTGAATGACGTGGTCCAGGTGTGGGAGAGACGTGTCTGAAGTTCTCCGTCATATTGAAAGTCACGTGTGTCATCATGCAAGCAACATGCAGCGTCAGTAACCTCATCATCAGCCTTCGGGCCTGCAAGACGGCTACACCTACAAAGACAGCTCCTGTTGCTGTCACCTTGGGAGCTGGAGAGAGCTTTCTGCACATGATGCCAGTCATAACAATCTACCGTTACTTACATCATTGAGTCTCTCACGGAGACTCACCCTAAGTCAGTTTGCATCGTCACAGCACCTTCAGGAGGCACACAGCATCACTGGTGATCACAGCTCCTTCAGGACACACACGCACTCAGCAACACTGTTGACCACAGCTCCTTCAGGACACACACGTACTCAGCAACACTGTTGACCACAGCTCCTTCAGGACACACACGTACTCAGCAACACTGTTGACCACAGCTCCTTCAGGACACACACGTACTCAGCAACACTGGTGATCACAGCTCCTTCAGGACACACACGTACTCAGCAACACTGGTGATCACAGCTCCTTCAGGACACACACGCACACACAGCAACACTGGTGATCACAGCTCCTTCAGGACACACACGCACACACAGCAACACTGGTGATCACAGCTCCTTCAAGACACACACGCACACACAGCAACCCTGGTGATCACAGCTCCTTCAGGACACACACGCACACACAGCAACCCTGGTGATCACAGCTCCTTCAGGACACACACGCACACACAGCAACCCTGGTGATCACAGCTCCTTCAAGGACACACACGCACACACAGCAACACTGGTGATCACAGCTCCTTCAGACACCACGCACACACAGCAACACTGGTGATCACAGCTCCTTCAGACACACACGCACACACAGCAACACTGGTGATCACAGTCCTTCAGACACACACGCACACACAGCAACACTGGTGATCACCAGCTCCTTCAAGGACACACACGCACACACAGCAACCTGGTGATCACAGCTCCTTCAGGACACACACGCACACACAGCAACACTGGTGATCACAGCTCCTTCAGGACACATACGCACACACAGCAACCCTGGTTATCACAGCTCCTTCAGGACACACACGCACACACAGCAACCTGGATCACAGTTCAGACACACACGCACACACACACCTGGTGATCACAGCTCCTTCAGGACACACACGCACACACAGCAACCCTGGTGATCACAGCTCCTTCAGGACACACACGCACACACAGCAACACTGGTGATCACAGCTCCTTCAAGACACACACGCACACACAGCAACCCTGGTGATCACAGCTCCTTCAAGACACACGCACACACAGCAACCCTGGTGATCACAGCTCCTTCAGGACACACACGCACACACAGCAACACTGGTGACCCCAGCTCCTTCAGGACACACACGCACACACAGCAACCCTGGTGATCACAGATCCTTCAGAACACACACGCACACACAGCAACACTGGTGACCCCAGCTCCTTCAGGACACACACGCACACACAGCAACCATGGTGATCACAGCTCCTTCAGGACACACACGCACACACAGCAACACTGGTGATCACAGCTCCTTCAGGACACATACGTACACAGCAACACTGTTTACCACAGCTCCTTCAGGACACACACGCACACACAGCAACCATGGTGATCACAGCTCCTTCAGGACACACACGCACACACAGCAACCCTGGTGATCACAGCTCCTTCAGGACACACACGCACACACAGCAACACTGGTGATCACAGCTCCTTCAGGACACACACGCACACACAGCAACCCTGGTGATCACAGCTCCTTCAAGACACACACGCACACACACACACACACAGCAACACTGGTGATCACAGCTCCTTCAGGACACACACGCACACACAGCAACCATGGTGATCACAGCTCCTTCAGGACACACACGCACACACAGCAACACTGGTGACCACAGCTCCTTCAGGACACACACGCACACACAGCAACCCTGGTGATCACAGCTCCTTCAGGACACACACGCACACACAGCAACCCTGGTGATCACAGCTCCTTCAGGACACACACGCACACACAGCAACACTGGTGACACAGCTCCTTCAGGACACACACGCACACACAGCAACCATGGTGATCACAGCTCCTTCAGGACACACACGCACACACAGCAACACTGGTGATCACAGCTCCTTCAAGACACACACGCACACACAGCAACACTGGTGACCACAGCTCCTTCAGGACACACACGCACACACAGCAACCCTGGTGACCCCAGCTCCTTCAGGACACACACGCACACACAGCAACCATGGTGATCACAGCTCCTTCAAGGACACACACGCACACACAGCAACCCTGGTGACACAGCTCCTTCAGGACACACACACACACACAGCAACCCTGGTGATCACAGCTCCTTCAGGACACACACGCACACACAGCAACACTGGTGATCACAGCTCCTTCAGGACACACACGCACACACAGCAACCCTGGTGACCCAGCTCCTTCAGGAACACACACGCACACACAGCAACCATGGTGATCACAGCTCCTTCAGACACACACCACACACAGCAACACTGGTGATCACACTCCACATGACAGACACGCACACACAGCTACACTGGGACACAGCAATTCCAGTGACCACAATATAACACCTCTCTCTCTCTCTCTCTCTCTCTCTCTCTCTCTCTCTCTCTCTTTCTCTCTCTCTCTCACATTGAACAAGGCTGACGGAACCACTCACTCTCCAGCAATGCAACTCACCCCTCTCATTCACTCCCACTTCACACAGCAGTGCCAAGTGAACTACATCCATCACACACAAGCCGCAACAAAATTCTGTACCGACACATACACGAATACCGCATCCAGCGAGGCGCGTGATCCGTGCGCCGTGATAGGAATGAACTAGCGACACGCACCAGATCGCTGTGATTATGCCAGGCCAGGCAACGTGGCATTATAAACACAAGGTACATTAACACGGCATTTATTTTGATGGGGGAGGGAGGGAGGAGAGGAGTTATATAGCCCCATCATTTCCTGGTAATGTTGGAGATTCACCCTGAAAAGAGCGCCGTAAAGTGAAGCAGTGGAGGTGAGCAGTGCAGCCCTTAACTAGCTACTCTGTCGTTGTTTTGTTGTTGTTGTTATTATTATTATTATTATTATTATTATTATTATTATTATTATTATTATTATTATTATTATTATTACTAGAAGTAGAAGTAGTAGTAGTGTATTATTATTATTATTGATATCTCTGTTGTTATTGTTATAGTTATTATTATTACTATGAGTAGTAGTAGTAGTAGTAGTAGTAGTAGGAGTAGTAGTAGTAGGAGTAGCAGTAATAGTATTATTAGTAGTAGTAGTAATAGTAATAGTAACAATAGAAATATTATTATTATTATTATTATTAGTTTTAGCATTATTATTATTACTAATACTACTAATAGTAGTAGTAGTAACAGTAGCAGTAGTAGTAGTAGTAATAGTAGTAGTAGCAGTAGTAGTAGTAGTAATAGTAGTAGTAGTAATAGTAGCAGTAATAGTAGTAGTAGTAATAGTAGCAGTAGTAGTAGTAATAGTAGTAGTAATAATAGTAGTAGTAGTAGTAATAATAGTAGTAGCAGTAGTAATAGTAGTAGTAATAGTAGTAGTAGTAGTAATAGTAGTAGTAATAGGGGTAGTAGTAATAGTAGTAGTGGTAGTAGTAGTAGTAGCAGTAGTAGTAGTAGTGGTGGTGATAGTAGTAGCAGAAGTAGTAGCAATATCATCTGCGACTACTAATATTTTTTCACTTCTCTCCCTTTTCTGTCTCGTGTGCCACTGCCACTACTCCCCCTACTTACTACCACCACTACTACTCCCCTACTTACTACCACCACTACTGCTCCCCTACTTACTACCACCACTACTGCCATACTTACTACCACCACTACTGCTCCATACTTATACCACCACTACTACTCCCCTACTTACTACCACATACTACTCCCCCTACTTACTACCACCACTACTGCTCCCACTAACTTACTACCACCACTACTGCTCCCACTACTTACTACCACCACATACTGCTCCCACTACTTACTACCACCACTACTGCTCCCACTACTTACTACCACCACTACTGCTCCCACTACTTACTACCACCACTACTGCTCCCACTACTTACTACCACCACTACTGCTCCCACTACTTACTACCACCACTACTGCTCCCACTACTTACTACCACCACTACTGCTCCCACTACTTACTACCACCACTACTGCTCCCACTACTTACTACCACCACTACTGCTCCCACTACTTACTACCACCACTACTGCTCCCACTACTTACTACCACCACTACTGCTCCCACTACTTACTACCACCACTACTGCTCCCACTACTTACTACCACCACTACTACTCACCCTACTTACTACCACCACAACTACTCCCCCTACTTACTTCCACCACAACTACTTCCACTACTTACTACCACCACACCTACTCCCACTACTTACTACCACCACAACTACTCCCCCTACTTACTACCACCACTACTACTCTCACTACTTACCACCACAATACTACTCCCACTACTTACTACCACCACAACTACTCCCCCTACTTACTACCGCCACTACTACACTTACTACTACTACCACCACAACTACTCCCCCTACTTACTACCACCACTACTACTCTCACTACTTACTACCACCACAACTACTCCCCCTACTTACTACCACCACTACTACTCTCACTACTTACTACCACCACAACTACTCCCCCTACTTACTACCACCACTACTACTCCCCCTACTTACTACCACCACTACTACTCCCACTACTTACTACCCACCACAACTACTCCCCCTACTTACTACCACCACTACTACTCCCACTACTTACTACCACCACAACTACTCCCCCTACTTACTACCTACCACTACTAACTCCCCCTACTTACTATCACCACAACAACTTCCCCTACTTACTTCCACCACTACTACCTCACTACTTACTACCACCACAACTACTCCCACTACTTACACCACCACTACTACTCCCACTACTTACTACCACCACAACTACTCCCCCTACTACTACCACCACTACTACTCTCACTACTTACTACCACCACAACTACTCCCCCTACTTACTACCACCAATACTACTCCCACTACTTACTATCACCACAACTACTCCCCCTACTTACTACCACCACTACTACTCTCACTACTTACTACCACCACAACTACTCCCCCTACTTACTACCACCACTACTACTCCCACTACTTGCTACCACCACAACTACTCCCCGTACTTACTACCACCACTACTACTCTCACTACTTACTACCACCCACTACTACTCCCACTATTTACTACCACCACTACTGCTCTCACTACTTACTACCACCACAACTACTCCCCCTACTTACTACCACCACTACTACTCCCCCTACTTACTACCACCACTACTACTCCCCACTACTTACTACCACCACTACTACTTCCCACTACTTACTACCACCACTACTACTCCCACTACTTACTACCACCACTACTACTCCCACTACTTACTACCACCACAACTACTCCCCGTACTTACTACCACCACTACTACTCTCACTACTTACTACCACCACTAATACTCCCACTACTTACTACCACCACTACTACTCCCACTACTTACTACCACCACAACTACTCCCCGTACTTACTACCACCACTACTACTCTCACTACTTACTACCACCACAACTACTCCCCCTACTTACTACCACCACTACTACTCCCCACTACTTACTACCACCACTACTACTCCCACTACTTACTACCACCACTACTACTCCCACTACTTACTACCACCACTACTACTCCCACTACTTACTACCACCACTACTACTCCCACTACTTACTACCACCACTACTACTTCTACTACAATTACTTCCATTACCAGCATTACCTCTACCACGTCTTCTCTACTTGCTTCGTTCTCCCCCTCGTGGTCCCGTCCCTCTCCTCCTCTCCTATATATACTGGCTCCCTCACCTTCGTGTGTTAGTGTGACTTGTTAATGGTCCTGGTCGGACCGAAACGTCGTCATAAGATTCTTTCTCCTATGTGCGGGTTGTTTATGTATTATTATTGTTATCATTATTACTATTATTATTATTATTATTATTATTATTATTATTATTATTATTATTATTATTATTATTATTGTTATTATTATTATCATAATTATCAGCATCACATTATTATGACACACTGAGACACTACCTATAGCATGGTTACAAATGCCTGGCTAAAATTAGCCTTAAATAATATATTAGTACTGTGTACGAATGGTATATAATACCGACAAGATGAGGTTAAGACACATGTGCAACATCTGGGTATCTTTATTGTAGACGTTTCGCCATCCAGTGGCTTTATCAATACAAGTTATGTCCTAGAATTTGTATTGATAAAGCCACTGGATGGCGAAACGTCTACAATAAAGATACCCAGATGTTGCACATGTGTCTTAATCTCATATTAGTACTGGACCCAAGTATATATGAATTAATATAATTCTGACATGAGATATCATATTAGGAGGTACAAGTGTTGTCGCCACAGTGAGAACTGCGTCTTATCTTCGTACGCGTTACGCCCGATTTTTTTTGTTTACGTCTCCTATCCGCCCAGGGCTTTTGAAATTGGTGATTACGATGATTCTTTTTCCATTTATTATCTTTTTTTTTTTGTTGACACATTGGTTTTTTTTTCCACCATGGAAGTGTGAAGTAATGAAGGTAATATTTGCACCAATATTCATTCAGTAGCTGTTTTGTTTGTAGTCTGCGGGTTAATATAGTGTAAATGGTTCTCCAGGACTGTGAGATCCTGACTCATCCTTCAGAGTGCAAGCACTGTATTTCCCATCTCCAGGAGTGTAAGATCCTCACTTATCCTTCAGAGTGCAAGCACTGTATTTCCCATCTCCAGGACTGTAACATCCTCACTTATCCTTCAGAGTGCAAGCACTGTATTTCCCATTCCAGACTGTAACATCCTCACTTATCCTTCAGAGTGCAAGCACTGTATTTCCCATCTCCAGGACTGTAACATCCTCACTTATCCTTCAGGGTGCAAGCACTGTATTTCCCATCTACAGGACTGTAACATCCTCACTTATCCTTTAGAGTGCAAGCACTGTATTTCCCATCTCCAGGACTGTAACATCCTCACTTATCCTTCAGAGTGCAAGCACTGTATTTCCCATCTCCAGGACTGTAACATCCTCGCTTATCCTTCAGAGTGCAAGCACTGTATTTCCCATCTCCAGGACTGTAACATCCTCACTTATTCTTCAGAGTGCAAGCACTGTATTTCCCACCTCCGTTTTTAATAGACTTCTGCAGACATATAAACCACAGACATCTAAATACATTCACTTCCCCCATAATCCCTCTGTCCAATTCTTCATTGCCTAGGGTGTTTTTGTTACTCTCACCACATTTCTCTTTTCTATATCAGTTTTAATTCTCTTCCTCTGCATACCTTCCCAAACTTTTCCATTTCCATTTGCAACTTCTCTTCAGAATTTCCCAAAAGTACCGCGTCATAAGTAAAAAGCAACTGTGGTAACTCCCACTCCATTTCAAACACCCACATCTTTCATGCCCATACATTTCCTCCCCAACACGCACACAAAACCATTCACATCATCTACAGGCCTCTCAATCACTATATTAAACAATTATGGTGACATCCCACTCCCCTGCCTAAGGTCGACGATACTGGAAAACAGTCTATATACTCTAACCTGACCCCTCACTCTCCTCATAAAACCTCTCGACCTCTTTCAACGCATTTGCAACAGCTGTTGCATTGATCCCCTATCCACCCTCTGATGTCCTTTTTCTAAAGCCATAACAGCAACATGAAGCTTCAGAGCACTGCTTAATTAGATGCTGTAAAATATAAACGACACGTCCTCAACCCTTCCTAAATCCTCCTTGATCCTACTTACCCTCCTGACCTGTAAAATAATCACTTATGTATATTTATATTTCATACTCTATATCAGAAATATTTACCAGATTTATTCCTCATTTTTTTGTATTTCCTCTTGTGTCCCCTTTATCTTTATGTATAGGAAGTATACATGCTCACTCTCTCTCTCTCTCTCTCTCTCTCTCTCTCTCTCTCTATTATTGTTTTACGAATTTTATCGATGATATCGTATGAAATCAAAACAGAAAAAGATAAAAAAAAAGTTTAAGTAACGAACGGAAATAGAAAACTAGAAAAAAAAGAAAAAGAAAAATGAATAAAAATGGAAATACGAAGGTTTCTGGATGAAATGGTAATAGCAACAAAAAATAGAAATGTGTGAGTGTGTATGTACTCCTATATGTGGTTGCAAGGATCGAGTTACAGCTCCTGGCCCCGCCTCTTCACTGGTCGCTGCTATGTCACTTACTGCTCAATGAGCTTTATCATACCTCTTCTTAAAACTGTGTATGGATCCTGCCTCCACTACATTATTTCCTAGTCTATGCCACTTCCTGACAACTCTGTGACTGAAGAAATACTTCCTAACATCCCTGTGACTCATCTGAGTCTTCAGCTTCCAACTGTGTCCCGTTGTTGCTGTGTCCCATCTCTGGAACATTCTGTCTCTGTCCAACTTGTAGATTGCTCTAAGTATTTTATATGTCGTTATCATATCCTATCTCTCCTGACCTCCAGTGTCGTCAGGTCGATTTCCCTTAACCTCTCCTCGTAGGACATACCCCTTAGCTACGGGACTAGTCTTGTTGCAACCTTTGCACTTTCTCTAGTTTCTTTACGTACCTGGTTAGGTGTTGGTTCTAAACTGGTGCTGCATACTCCAATATAGGCGAAACGTACACAATGTACAGTGTCCTGAACGATTCCTTAGTGAGATGTCAGAATGTTATCCTTAGGTTGGCTAGGCGCCCATATGCTGCAGCAGTTATTTGGTTGATGTGAGCCTCTGAAAATGTACTCGTATTATATTCACCTCAAGATCCTTTTCCTTGAATGACGTTTGTAATCTCTGGCCCCTAGACTGTACTCCGTCTGAGGTCTTCTTTGCCTTTCCCCAATCTACGACTTTGCACTTGGTGGGGTTGAACTCCATGAGCTAATTTCTGGACCAGGCCTGCAGCCTGTCCAGATCCCTTTGTAGTCTGCCTGGTTGATCTCTGGTTGAATTATCCTCATTAGCCTTATATCGTCTGCAAACAGGGACACTTCGGAGTCTATGCCTTCCGTCATGTCATTCACATATACCAGAAACAGCACCGGTCCTAGGACTGATCCATGGGAAATCCCGCTCGTCACAGGTGCCCATTCTTACACCTCGTCGTGTATCATAACTCGCTGATGTCTTCCTGTCAGGTATTCCTTGATCCATTGTAGTGCCTTCCCTGTTATCTCTGCCTGGTCCTCCAGCTTTTGCACTACTTACTGCTGTCACCCCGTCATAGAACTCGAGTAAATTTGTAACACAGAATTTCCCGTCCCTGAAACCGTGCTTGTTGTCGTTAACAAGCTCATTCCTTTCTAGGTATACCACCACTATTCTCCTGATAATCTTCTCCATGACTTTACATTCTATACGTGTCAGTGACACTGGTCTGTAGTTTAATGCTTCGTATCTGACTTCTTTTATAGAGTGGTACACATAGCGCCTCTGCTCCCTCTCTCAAGACCCATGGAGAGATGTGTGTGTGTGGTGTGTGTGTGTGTGTGTGGTGTGTGTGGTGTGTGTGTGTGTGTGGTGTGTGTGTGGTGTGTGTGGTGTGTGTGGTGTGTGTGGTGTGTGTGGTGTGTGTGGTGTGTTGGTGTGTGTGTGTGTTGTGTGTGTGTGTGTGTGTGTGTGTGTGAGTAAGTTGATACCTTGATCTCAGCAAGTGATCAAGGACTCTAAAGAAATTGGGTGTATAGGAAACTTGGTGTTGAGGGGATCAGGCATCTCGCAGCCTCCAAGTTTGTAAACAAGATGAAGAAGAAAAATGAATGCATATTGAAGATGGTGCAACTAGTGCAGCTCAGGTTATAACGACAGGTGGTGGAGTGGTGGTGGAGAGTGTTGGTGATAGTGGTGGTGTTAGTGATGATGGGTCAATATGCGATGATGGTAGAGTGCTTTCTAGGTGACGATGTGGTTGATGTTGATACTGATGATGTCTCTGTTTCTGTGACAGTGTTGGAGAGGGAGTTATTGTCTGAATTAATTGTGTTGGAGATAGTGGGGATTCCGATAGAGTGTTAATCTTAATGATAAAGAATCTTCGTCAAGTAGGAACCTTCCTGAGCCTATCACAGAGAGAGAAGAGAGAGAGAGAGAGAGAGAGAGAGAAGAGAGAGAGAGAGAGAGAGGAGAGAGAGAGAGAGAGAGAGGAGAGAGAGAGAGAGAGAAAGAGAAAGAGAGAGAAAGAGGAGAGAAGAGAAAGAGAGAGAGAGAGAAAGAGGAAAGAGAAGGAAGAAGAAAGAAAGAGAAAGAGAGAAGAGAGGAGAAGAGAGAAAGAGAGAAGAGAGAAAAAGGAAGAAAAGACAGAGGAACAGAGAGACAGAGTAGACAGAGAGACAGAGAGACAGAGAGAGAGAAAGAGCGAACGAAGAGAAGCAAAAAAAATAACGTAAAGTGACAAAACATAGAAAAAAGACAGAATGGAATACAGAAGAAGGAGAGCGGAATTAGCCAAAATGAATGTGAAACACAATGGTGAAGAGAAAGGCTGAACGACAATTTGAGAACGACATAGCAAGCAAGATCAAGTCTGAATCAAAACTGCTTCACAACAACATGAGAAGAAAAACGACAGTTGAAGACCAGGTAATTCGACTGAAGAAGAAAGGAGGAGAGCTCTCGGAAAAATGACAAGGAAGTCTCTGAAGTGCTGCACAAACGATTACAAGTGATCTCAGTAAAAACTGGAGCAATAACAGAAAGCTCAAGTGAAAAAGTGCACCAGCAGGTATTTGACATCATACACACAACAGGAGAAAAGATTCCTAATAGTGCTGAATATATCAAAGATAATTGACCTCATCGCTCTATGGCCGTGAGGTTGTGCTGCGCCTGCTCCTGCATTCGTCACTCAACCTTGGTGGAGGACGGATATTGGCGGATGAGCTAGCACCTGTTGGTAGCACTGAGTGATTTTCACAAAATGGCGCAGGCTATCAGGCGGAGAATCAACACTGTGTGTATTGAGGTGTTGAAAGGAACGGTTTATCAAACCAATGCTTCTGTTATGCTGCCTGCCATACTACGGGATACCTACTGCATCAACAACGACGATCTGTATGGTATTGCCTTAAATGGAGCAACAAGGATCTTTGTGAAATTTGTGACGGCTGCGACATATGACAAGATGGTGGAAAAATACCAAGACGTGTGTATGAAGGTTAATCCTGGTTTAGAAGTACGACTGAGGGACGTATCCAAGTATTATACTTGGGTAAAGTTACTCAATGTCCCATTTGAAGCGGATGAAAAAGATATAAAAGCAACATTCAGTGAGTATGGTGTTATACATCAAGCATCAGTTGGAAGGTGGTCTGATGGTATGTATGCTGGACTGTGTGAGGGCTCCTTTACCCTCAAAATGTCTTTGCGCAAATCTATACCATCATATGTGACACTGAGTGACTTTAGAACTCAGGTATATGTAACATATGCGGGGCAGAGACGAACCTGTAGACTGTGTGGTG
The DNA here is from genome assembly GCF_026875155.1 of Cherax quadricarinatus. Lineage (NCBI taxonomy): Eukaryota > Metazoa > Arthropoda > Malacostraca > Decapoda > Parastacidae > Cherax > Cherax quadricarinatus. The sequence goes on along the minus strand of NC_069400.1, from coordinate 111,563,185 downwards.
CCTTTGATCATATGGCAGTAATGTGTCCTCGTCGATCGACACCTGAGAAACATGGAGAGGGAAAAGGAGTGGGGAAGGAGAGAGAGGTGACGACCCAGTCTACAGGGGAGCATCTTCAAGATCATAGAACATGGAGTGAAATCGTGGAGGACAATCCGGAAGAATGTGGAACATTACCGGAGGTCTCACAGGTTATTGAGAATATGCGTATGGAGGATGAGGTGAGACGAGTGGAATTGGGTAGTCAGGTTACGGCTACAATAGACACTGTTATACAAGAATTCTTGGGTAATCAGAATGAGGACGGGACACTAAGCATGGTGTCAGATGGGAAACTTATAGGTGAGGGTGGAATGCAAGAGGTGGGTAATGTGGGTGATGGGGATATGCAATCAAAAAGGATTAGTGAGGTTGTGGTTGAAGTCCACAACGTGGAATGTGAAGATGAGGGAATGCACATAGTAGAGGCATCACGTAAGAGAGAGGCAGGGGCTTCTGATAGTGATGATGTCCTCACACCAGCGCAACGAACTGGTAAGAAACTATCAGTGGATGTGCCAAAAAAAGTAACAGGAGGGGGGGGGAAGGGGCAGAGGAAAGGTGAGGCAAAGAAAGGACAATGTGAAAAGAATGTTCAGCAAAAACGTAAGGAAACTCAAGGATATCGGTCGATTGGTAAGCCCCCGATAGCATTTTTAAGTGTCTAACATTAAATGTTAATGGCCTAAGGGCTGATGTAAAGCGTAAGATATTTAGTGATTTTATAAAGAGACTTGGAATACAAGTAATATTTTTACAAGAGCATAATTTTAGGTATGGAAGGGATTTGTTGGTAGATGGATATAAAGTTTATGCTGGGTATACTGGGAAGCTTAAGGAAGGTGCTGCTGTTTTAATAGCTTAGACCAGTCCTTTCCAATTGTTACATTGGGAAGAAGGGGGAGATGGGAGAGTAGCGAGGGTGGATGGGACATGGGGTGGAGTACGTGTGTGTTTTGTGAGTGTATACATGCCGGCGGACAGTAATAGACGTGTTAAAGAGGAATTTGTAAGGGACACACTAATTTATCATATGCGGGGTTTACCTGTTTATTCATTATTCGGAGGGGATTGGAATAGTGTGATACGTAGAAAAGATGTGGAGCCGAGGGGTGCAGGGTGTGTTTTGGGGGTCCTATGGGATGTTTTAGGGGGAGCAGGCTTAGTGGATGTGGTGAGGGAGGAAGGGTTGAACGTGGAGCATACTTATGTGAGGAGAGGATATGCGGCACGGCTAGATCGTATTTATGCTTCTCCTGGGTTACAGGTTGCTAATACAGAAACTATAAATGTAGTGTTTTCAGATCATAGAGGAGTGGTCGTGGATGTGGGATGGGGAGGTTTACCAAAGCGTTACATGAGTTATTGGAAACTTAATGTGAGATCGTTAGATGAGCTGGAGGACGGTGTTAGTTTTGTTGAGTGGTGGACAAATGAGTGGACCAAGGGGAGAAAAGGAGGTGATATACTACGATGGTGGGAGGAATATGCTAAACCAGGAATCAAAAATTTTTATATGAGGAAAGGAAAGGAGGTAAGTCAATGGAAATATGGCTTACAGAGATATTTGGAAGGGCAGTTGAAACAGTGCTATGAAGGTTTTAGTGGGGTTTATCTAGTACAAGAGATTGAGGGCATCAAAGCGCAATTGATGGAAATGCAGAATGCAAGATTTGATGGTGAGAGAATGAGAGGTGGATTGGAAGATGTTTAATGGGGAGATAAGCCATCCGCCTGTGTATTGCGGCGATTAAAGACACGACAGAGGATAATGACTATGATGAAGTTTGAAGTACATACGGATGTGGGAGGGTATACGATGGGACAGAGGTTAGTAACTACGGAAAGTATGAGTGGTTATGCTGATAAATGGTTTGAGATATATATGAGAGGGGGAAACAGGAAGATGGCAGATATGAAGATTTTAGAGAAGGGGATACAGAGAAACCTAGAGTCAGCAGATAGAGCGATGATAGAAGGGCCTATCGATGAAGAGGAAGTGTGGACGGCTTTAAAAGGGATGAGTGTCGGGAAAGCACCTGGGATAGATGGAATCCCAAATGAATTTTATTTGAGCAACTGGGATGTCATGAAGAAATTCTTGGTGCAGTTGGTGAATGTAATGAAGGATAAGGGAAGCATGAGTCTAACACAAAGGACAGGTGTAGTAGTTATGGTTCCAAAGGGGGAAGTACAGAATAGCATCCTAGATTATTGAGATTTATCATTAATGTGAGGGGATTATAAATTGTTTGCCAGGGTGTTAGGTAATAGATTGCGTAAAGTAATTGGGAAGGTTATAGATGGGGGACAGATGGGTGTGCCAGGGTGAACAATGTTTAGTGGGCATGGGAGGATAAAGGGTTATATAGAGGAGCGTAGGATGGACGGCGGAGGTGTTCTTGCTTTGGATTGGAAGGCGGCTTATGATTGTGTAGAGAGAGACACATTATGGATGATTATGAGGAGGATGGGTTTCGGTGAGGAAATTGTGCAGTGGGCGGAAACTTTTTATAGAGGTGCAGAAATACGAGTGCAAATAAATGGAAGGGTGGGGAAGATGGTTAGTATGGGTAGGGGGCTGAGGCAGGGATGCCCCATGTCTCAGATCCTATTTGCATGTCTGCAAGACCCATTATATAGGTTGATAAATGTAGGAGTAAGTGAGGGGGGGTAAGACTTAGGGGTGCTACGGGTATAGTTGGTTATGTGGATGACACGAGGGTCTTAGTGGGGGGAGAGGGAGGGGGTTAAAGAATGTAAGTAGAATTGTTGAAATATTTAGTGGAGCAACAGGTATGAGTGTTAATAGTGAAAAGTCGAAATTACTGGAGGTTGGGTCATGGGTGGGAGGGGAACTGGGAAAAAAGTATGGATGGCAGGTTGTAGAGCAGATAAAAATTTGTGGAGTATTGTACAGAGGGGCAGCGCAGGGGGCTAGAGAGGCAAATTCTAAAAGGGTAGTGCAAAGAGTATTGCTTAGGTTAGGTGGAATAAGACCGAGTGGCTTGACTATACAACAGAGAGTCATTGTAGTTAATACACTCATTTATCCTAAATTGTGGCACGTGGCTGTGGTGTACCCCTTGATGGTGAAAGATGTGCGGCAAGTGCAAAGGAAAGTTCTGAATTTTATATGGGGATATGGTTGTCATTGGCTGAGGCAGACGGTTGTAATGACACCGCTGGCAAAAGGGGGTTTAGGATTAATTCCTTTGGGTAGCAGACTGAAGAGCATGTACGTGAAGCATTGTTATCTGAGATTGGGTGGGGAACGTGGTGTCAGAGTGAGGGATGTGATGGAAGATGTGGGGCGGTGGTGGGGGGTAGGGACTTAGAGGAGTGTATGAGTATGTTGAGATACTTATTACAAGTAAGAAATCCGGAAAATGTAACGGCGTGTGTTTTGGGGAGGTTGGTAAGGTGTCAAGAGGTGTTGAAAGGGGAGACTGTTTTTTCATTATATAATTGGACACGAATCTGGGGAGACTTAAGTAAGTTACGGGTGAAGTCAAGGGTGAGGGAAACTATGTATAGGTTTTTACATGGGATTTTGCCAACTAAAGTACGACTGTATCAGATGGGAATTTTGCAGTATCAATGTTGTGTTTTGTGTGGGGGGAGGAAATAGCATATCATGTGGTGTATTTCTGTGAGCATATCGAGAGAGCACGTCTATGGTTTCGCAGTGTGTTGGATATGGTGGGTGGGAGTAGGTTAGTGGTATTAAGGGCACTGAGGTTGGATATAGAGGGAGTGGGAGATAGTGTGAGGAGGGCCATCATGTATTTAGTGGCAGATTATATCTATATATCGTGGGCGATGAGGGAGGTGGGGGAGGTGAGGGAGGTGGGGGGGAGGAACGAACAAGGGATTTAGCAGGACATTTCTATTAAACAAAGTGTATAAATGAGGTAGTGTATGGACGTAGATGGGCTATAGATTTTCCGGTATCGTATAGAGGTATGACTGTGAGAGGGTTGCGCGAATTAGTGTTGTAATGGCTGGGTGGACTGGTCTCTAAAACGGGGGAGGGAAAAATGAATTACATGGATATAGAATATCATGATTATTAAGCACTGTTTTCCTGAAAAGCGAGAGGGGGGCTTATCAATTCGATTAGGGGCTAGAATGTTGTATTTTCAACCATAGTGTGTGAAAGAGCAAGTCTGAAATTGCTCTGAAACATGTTAATAATCATCTAGAATTTGTTGAACATGACAATACGTGTTTAATAATATACATTCTTGGTATATGTAATACAAGTGTGTTACAATATCCAGTGTACAGTTATCATATTTGTTGACATTGTTCACTATAGTAAAGTTGTGTTATTATTTATATATTGTCATAAAGTGTAATAGTTGTTAGTATTTAAAAGTTCTTTGAATAGTTTTAAGATGTTGTGGAGTCTAGTGTTTGTGTTATTTTTTTTTTGCCACTGTGGAAAAGGAGGGAAGTATGGAAGTTATTACGATGGAATCATAACCACATGTAACTGCATGTGTGTACAATATATATAGCAGTTAATATTTGTATTAATTCTTTATTAAATTTCATAGTAAGCATAATTAAATTTTTTATGTATATTGTAATATATTTGAATGCTAAAAAACATATTTTTTTGTAAACTTGTGTTTAGTAAAAGGATAAAAAAACACAGGATGAGGGATATTTCATGTCAGCTCACAGATAAACGTTTAAGTGTATTGCGAATATGTAAATTCATTTTTTCTGTGGAGGACCTGCTAAGGCTTCTTTTATTTATTAATGCATTGCAATGTTTTAAACTAAAAATGATAATGTATGGAGTATATAGAACTGTTAAAGTACATGTTCACCATTGTGGTTTAGCGCAATTTTTTGAGTATAATAATAACAATAACGTAAATGTTGGGGGGGGGGGGAGTCACTAGTATTGTTTGTGCTTTGTGTCATTTTACATTATGAAAAAAAACAGTAATGGAAGCACTGTGTATTTTGCAGTAGTGTGTTAGTTATGTAGTTAAGTGTATATCAGAATTATTATGAATAGTGTTACTTAGTGGACCGGAACACACCCACTGATAATGTTACTTAGTGGACCGGAACACACCCACTGATAATGTTACTTAGTGGACCGAAACACACCCACTGATAATGTTACTTAGTGGACCGGAACACACCCACTGATAATGTTACTTAGTGGACCGGAACACACCCACTGATAATGTTACTTTTTATATATATTTATATCATATTTATATATCTAACTATCTATGTACATTGTATGAACTGTTTTAAATAAAATATAATATATATGTATTATATATATATAATTATATATATATATAATATATATATATATATTATATATATATATATATATATATATATATATATATATATATACATATATATATATATATATATATATATATATATATATATATATATATATATATATATATATATATATATATATATATTATATATATATATATATATATATATATTTCAAAGATGGAGCAACTTGACAAGGTGTCACCATGGATTGTGCGAGAGGCAGCAAAACTGCTGGCCATGACCTACAATAAACCATTGAACATGGGGGAATCAGGTACTCAGGGGCAGAACTGGAATTAAAGTTGTACATGTGTCACAAGGATGTCAGGAAGTATTTCTTAGTGTCAGGATGGTCGGGAAATGGAGAGAACTCGACGAAGTAGTGGGAGACAGACACCATGCATAGTTTTAAGATCAGGTACGATAGGACCCACGAGGGTATGAGGGAGAGAATCTGGCATGCGGCAAGTTGAGAGACGGGGCCAGGAACTAATGTCAGCATAGTTGCTGATCCCTGTGTTATATAGCATAGCATACAGTATCATCCATGTGCTTTAGATAGGAGATCCCTTTTAGGCCTGTGACTTTGTGTGACGTCACGGGATGCGCATGTGTACGTTCGTACCTCTGCCTCGGCCTCAGTCGGCGTTAGACATCCAGGCTAGGACAGGCAGAGGCTGGGCTCCATCTCCCATCATCACAGTCTGACAATATTGTTACCATCCAACAAGTGTGTCTACCTTCAACCCTCGATATCTCCATTTAAGAACCCCTACGATACTAAGACTCGACCTCTGCAGCCACAAATAGGCTAGTACACAGTAAAACACACATACATACAGTATAACAACATACATAAAATAAGCCAATTGCTCTACCAAACACAATTTTACCAATTCGATTAAAATAACTATATCAATACAATGAATAAAAACACTGTAAAAAGCTTTTCCATTTAAACTCGTATATACTGTATAAAAATCCAAATATTAAATTTGTCTGCGTTAAATATTCAATGAGCTATAAAATGACAGCCAAGAGTGACCAGATACATGACGGACTTGTGTTACCAGTCAGAGTCTCTCGCTCGGATGTAAACAAAACATTACTGGGTGAGTGCAAGCAGGTACTGACGAACTGTGGATCAAGCCTACAGCACTCCATGTATTAAATGACACATATATAGAGAGTTAGAGCAAAGGAAGGGGTAGCAGTAATGTTAAATGATCAGTTATGGAAGGAGAAAAGAGAATATGAATGTGTAAATTCAAGAATTATGTGGATTAAAGTAAAGGTTGGATGCGAGAAGTGGGTCATAATAAGCGTGTATGCACCTGGAGAAGAGAGGAATGTAGAGGAGAGAGAGAGATTTTGGGAGATGTTAAGTGAATGTATAGGAGCATTTGAACCAAGTGAGAGAGTAATTGTGGTAGGGGATCTGAATGCTAAAGTAGGAGAAACTTTTAGAGAGGGTGTGGTAGGTAAGTTTGGGGTGCCAGGTGTAAATGATAATGGGAGCCCTTTGATTGAACTTTGTATAGAAAGGGGTTTAGTTATAGGTAATACATATTTTAAGAAAAAGAGGATAAATAAGTATACAAGATATGATGTAGGGCGAAATGACAGTAGTTTGTTGGATTATGTATTGGTAGATAAAAGACTGTTGAGTAGACTTCAGGATGTACATGTTTATAGAGGGGCCACAGATATATCAGATCACTTTCTAGTTGTAGCTACACTGAGAGTAAAAGGTAGATGGGATACAAGGAGAATAGAAGCATCAGGGAAGAGAGAGGTGAAGGTTTATAAACTAAAAGAGGAAGCAGTTAGGGTAAGATATAAACAGCTATTGGAGGATAGATGGGCTAATGAGAGCATAGGCAATGGGGTCGAGGAGGTATGGGGTAGGTTTAAAAATGTAGTGTTAGAGTGTTCAGCAGAAGTTTGTGGTTACAGGAAAGTGGGTGCGGGAGGGAAGAGGAGCGATTGGTGGAATGATGATGTGAAGAGAGTAGTAAGGGAGAAAAAGTTAGCTTATGAGAAGTTTTTACAAAGTAGAAGTGATGCAAGGAGGGAAGAGTATATGGAGAAAAAGAGAGAGGTTAAGAGAGAGGTGAAGCAGTGTAAAAAGAGAGTAAATGAGAGAGTGGGTGAGATGTTATCAACAAATTTTGTTGAAAATAAGAAAAAGTTTTGGAGTGAGATTAACAAGTTAAGAAAGCCTAGAGAACAAATGGATTTGTCAGTTAAAAATAGGAGAGGAGAGTTATTAAATGGAGTTAGAGGTATTGGGAAGATGGAGGGAATATTTTGAGGAATTGTTAAATGTTGATGAAGATAGGGAAGCTGTGATTTCGTGTATAGGGCAAGGAGGAACAACATCTTGTAGGAGTGAGGAAGAGCCAGTTGTGAGTGTGGGGGAAGTTCGTGAGGCAGTAGGTAAAATGAAAGGGGGTAAGGCAGCCGGGATTGATGGGATAAAGATGGAAATGTTAAAAGCAGGTGGGGATGTAGTTTTGGAGTGGTTGGTGCAATTATTTAATAAATGTATGGAAGAGGGTAAGGTACCAAGGGATTGGCAGAGAGCATGCATAGTTCCTTTGTATAAAGGCAAAGGGGATAAAAGAGAGTGCAAAAATTATAGGGGGATAAGTCTGCTGAGTATACCTGGTAAAGTGTATGGTAGAGTTATTATTGAAAGAATTAAGAGTAAGACGGAGAATAGGATAGCAGATGAACAAGGAGGCTTTAGGAAAGGTAGGGGGTGTGTGGACCAGGTGTTTACAGTGAAATATATAAGTGAACAGTATTTAGATAAGGCTAAAGAGGTCTTTGTGGCATTTATGGATTTGGAAAAGGCGTTATGACAGGGTGGATAGGGGGCAATGTGGCAGATGTTGCAGGTGTATGGTGTAGGAGGTAGGTTACTGAAAGCAGTGAAGAGTTTTTACGAGGATAGTGAGGCTCAAGTTAGAGTATGTAGGAAAGAGGGAAATTATTTCCCAGTAAAAGTAGGCCTTAGACAAGGATGTGTGATGTCACCGTGGTTGTTTAATATATTTATAGATGGGGTTGTAAGAGAAGTAAATGCGAGGGTCTTGGCAAGAGGCGTGGAGTTAAAAGATAAAGAATCACACATAAAGTGGGAGTTGTCATAGTTGCTCTTTGCTGATGACACTGTGCTCTTGGGAGATTCTGAAGAGAAGTTGCAGAGATTGGTGGATGAATTTGGTAAGGTGTGCAAAAGAAGAAAATTGAAAGTGAATACAGGAAAGAGTAAGGTTATGAGGATAACAAAAAGATTAGGTGATGAAAGATTGGATATCAGATTGGAGGGAGAGAGTATGGAGGGTCATGTCTGAGAGCAATGTGTGGTGTGAATATAATGCAGAGAATTCGTAGTTTGGAAGTTAGGAGGAGGTGCGGGATTACCAAAACTGTTGTCCAGAGGGCTGAGGAAGGGTTGTTGAGGTGGTTCGGACATGTGGAGAGAATGGAGCGAAACAGAATAACTTCAAGAGTGTATCAGTCTGTAGTGGAAGGAAGGCGGGGTAGGGGGCGGCCTAGGAAAGGTTGGAGGGAGGGGGTAAAGGAGGTTTTGTGTGCGAGGGGCTTGGACTTCCAGCAGGCATGCGTGAGCGTGTTTGATAGGAGTGAATGGAGACAAATGGTTTTAAATACTTGACGTGCTGTTGGAGTGTGAGCAAAGTAACATTTATGAAGGGATTCAGGGAAACCGGCAGGCCGGACTTGAGTCCTGGAGATGGGAAGTACAGTGCCTGCACTCTGAAGGAGGGGTGTTAATGTTGCAGTTTAAAAACTGTAGTGTAAAGCACCCTTCTGGCAAGACAGTGATGGAGTGAATGATGGTGAAAGTTTTTCTTTTTCGGGCCACCCTGCCTTGGTGGGAATCGGCCGGTGTGATAAAAAAAAAAAAAAAAAAAAAATATGGAGGGAGGATCAAGCCTCCAACACTCCTTGTGTTGAATGACATATACATGGACGGAGGATCAAGCCTTCACACATGAAGAGTTAGCATTTCACATAAAATATAAAATAACGAAGGATTTTTTAGAATAACAATAAAAAATACCAGCTAGAATATTGCATCATTGAAGGTTTGATACAAAATATTCTTGCTCCGCAATATTACTGTCTACACATTGGTCAACAATATTCTCAACTGATTTCTTACATTCAAATGGATGTTGACAGAACGCAGATGCAACTACACAATGTAAATTGAAATAAAATGCGTTAAAAAGAAGGCGATATATATATATATGTCGTGCCGAATAGGCAGAACTTGCGATCTTGGCTTAAATAGCAACGTTCATCTTGCCATATAGGACAAGTGAAAATTTGTGTATGCAATAATTTCGCCAAAATCATTCTGAACCTAACGAAAAAAATATATTTGATTGTGTTTGTTTAGTACTAAATTATTGTAAACGTATTTAAAATATATTTAGTTGGGTTAGGCTAAAATAAATTGCTCTTGTTATAACAAGGTTAGGTAAGTTTTCTATGTTTCTTTTGGTGCAAAATTAAAAAAATTTACATTAACATTAATGAAAAAATTATATCTTTAAACGTATAAGAGAAAATTTTGGAAAGGACTTAATTTTAAATGAGTTCTTGCTAATTGACCAGTTTTACATATTCGGCACGACATATATATATATATATATATATATATATAATATATATATATATATATATATATATTATGTATATATATATATTATATATATATATATATATATATATAATGTGTTTGTATGTATTCGAGTACATACAACGAAAGGTGTTTATCTCAGTATATTTACCCTGAGTTCACTTTAATCTGTATATTCGTGAGTATTGCGTTCTTCTAAAGAGGCTAGAATGAGTCTCCTAGAGTTTACCTAGAGAGAGTTCCGGGGGTCAACGCCCCCGCGGCCCGGTCTGTGACCAGGCCTCCTTAGGTCAGTGTCCCAGGATGCGACACACACCAGTCCACTAACACCCAGGTACCCATTTTACTGATGGGGAACATAGACAACAGGTGGAAAGAAACACGTCCAATGTTTCTACTCTGGCTGGGAATCGAACCCAGGTCCTCACCGTGTGAAGCGAGAGCGTTAACCACCAGGCCACCACAGCCACTCCGGCTGTGTAAAGAGACCAGGACGAGCCTCCGGCTGTGTAAATAGACTAGGACGAGCCTCCGGCTGTGTAAATAGACCAGGACGAGCCTCCGGCTGTGTAAAGAGACCAGGACGAGCCTCCGGCTGTGTAAATAGACCAGGACGAGCCTCCGGCTGTGTAAATAGACCAGGACGAGCCTCCGGCTGTGTAAAGAGACCAGGACGAGCCTCCGGCTGTGTAAAGAGACCAGGACGAGCCTCCGAGTGTGTAAATAGACAAGAATGAGCCTCCAGCTGTGTAAAGAGACCAGGATGAGCCTCCGGCTGTGTAAAGAGACCAGGATGAGCCTCCAGCTGTGTAAATAGACCAGGACGAGCCGCCGGCTGTGTAAATAGACCAGGACGAGCCGCCGGCTGTGTAAACAGGTATAACTTGGTACCAGACCAACGTAGCTTATACTAAGAAGTATCTTATCTCATTGAGTCGTACTAACGTTCAAAATTCCAGACGACGAGATTCCGAATAAAAAAAAGTGTTGAAAAGTCGAACTTTACGGTAGTTTTGCCTCAAATTGGTCCAAATGTTTAACGAGGCTACAAGTGATTACATAGGCGAGTACACAAGCAGAGTTTATCAATGGTCAACGAGAGTTGTGCCCAAACTTGCTTTATACTCTTGTTCTATTTTGTTGATGCGTGTGAACGCAAAAGAAGCAAGAGAGAGAGAGAATGAGACAGAGACAGACAGAGAGAGAGGGAGAGACAGACAGACAGACAGACAGACAGACAGACAGAGACAGAAATAAAGACAAAAAAAGGAGCACACTTCTCTCTAAGAGAGAAAGGAGAGACAACTATGACCACACGGTGTTCTACTGATGGTAGAACACAGCGTGAGTAGATACGCAGAGAAATATCACATGGTGTTCTGATGAGCCTTTCAACACAGAAAATAGTGAGAGAAACTCAACGGCACCACACTGTGTAGTGGCAACACACCAGAGAACCCTACGGTGTAGTAGAGAGAAACCACACTATGTATTGCAGATGGAAAAAAAGTGCCACACAGTGTAGCAGACACACACACACACACACACACACACACATACACACATACACACGTGGCGAGGTGTCAGAGTGGGCACCTGTGACCATCGGGGTCCTACAGGGGTCAGTCTTAGGACCAGTGCTGTTTCTGGTATTTGTGAACGACATGACAGTAGGAATAGACTCCGAAGTGTTCCTGTTTGCAGATGACGTGAAGCTGATGAGAAGAATTCGTTCGATCGAAGACCAGGCAGAACTACAAAGGGATCTGGACAGGCTGCAGACCTGGTCCAGCAATTGGCTCCTGGAGTTCAATCCCACCAAGTGCAAAGTCATGAAGATTGGGGAAGGGCAAAGAAGGCCGCAGACGGAGTACAGTCTAGGGGGTCAGAGACTACAAACCTCACTCAAGGAAAAAGATCTTGGGGTGAGTATAACACCAGGCACATCTCCTGAAGCACACATCAACCAAATAACTGCTGCAGCATATGGGCGCCTAGCAAATCTCAGAACAGCATTTCGATATCTTAATAAGGAATCGTTCAGGACCCTGTACACCCTGTACGTTAGGCCCATATTGGAGTATGCAGCGCCAGTTTAGAACCCACACCTAGCCAAGCACGTAAAGAAACTAAAGAAAGTGCAAAGGTTTGCAACAAGACTAGTTCCAGAGCTAATGGGTATGTCCTTCGAGGAGAGGTTAAGGGAAATCGACATGACGACACTGGAGGACATGAGAGATAAGGGGGACATGATAACGACATACAAAATACTGAGAGGAATTGACAAGGTGGACAAAGACAGGATGTTCCAGAGATGGGACACAGCAACAAGAAGACACAGTTGGAAGTTGAAGACACAGTTGGAAGTTGAAGACACAGATGAATCACAGGGATGTTAGGAAGTATTTCTTCAGCCACAGAGTAGTCAGGAAGTGGAATAGTTTGGGAAGCGATGTAGTGGAGGCAGGATCCATACATAGCTTTAAGCAGAGGTATGATAAAGCTCACGGTTCAGGGAGAGTGACCTAGTAGCGACCAGTGAAGAGGCGGGGCCAGGAGCTCGGAGCTCGACCCCCGCAACCTCAACTAGGTGAGTACAACTAGGTGAGTACACACAGTGTAGTGAAGAGGGTGAGAGAGACACGCGGGAATCACAAGGTGTAGTGACAAGTTCGTCGAGAGACCATAGTCTACTGCCTCATTCTTTCCTCCATCACTCCATCAAGGTTTCAACCACACCCTGTATTCCATCACTCCACCACAGCAACAATCATACCCTGTATTCCATCACTCCACCACAGCAACAATCATACCCTGTACTCCATCACTCCACCACAGCAACAATCATACCCTGTACTCCATCACTCCACCACAGCAACAATCATACCCTGTATTCCATCACTCCACCGCAGCAACAACCACACCGTGTACTCCATCACTCCACCACAACAACAACCACACCGTGTACTCCATCACTCCACCACAACAACAACCACACCGTGTACTCCATCACTCCACCACAACAACAACCACACCGTGTACTCCATCACTCCACCACAACAACAACCACACCGTGTACTCCATCACTCCACCACAACAACAATCACACCGTGTACTCCATCACTCCACCACAACAACAACCACACCCTGGAAACAATTTCGAACAGTTCACCCAATTTTACAAATTGGTGTTGTGGAGCCCAAATATCCGTCCTTTTAATGAAAGGTAGAGAGAAAGAGAGAGAGAGAAGAGAGAGAGAGAGAGAGAGAGAGAGAGAGAGAGAGAGAGAGAGAGAGAGAGTTCTGGGACCATTGTTATGGAATGTCTACTTCAACGACCTTCTTCATCTCATCCCAGAATCACATGCATATGCAGACGACTGTAATTTGACATTCAAGTATCCAAGAGAAGAAATGCCAGCTGCTCTAAGCTACATCAATCACCAGCTAAGAGCTATATCAGCTTGGGGAAATAGATGGCAAGTAACATTTGCACCTGAGAAAACACAAATAATGATGATCTCTAGGCACCATGATGGTAATGCTGGTGCAGTAGTAAGGATGAATGGGAGGGTGTTGGCACCTGGAGAAGAAGTTGATAATCTTGGGGTGAAATTTGACTCCAAACTGACCATGAAAAATCACGTTGTAAATCTTGCAAACAAGGCAGCCAGGAAGCTTACAGCACTTCGCCGTATCTCGCATCTGCTTCAAAGGGGGGGTTGCAAGATTTTGTACTAGGCACACGTACGCTCACACCTTGAGTATACCCTACTTTCTTGGTTCGCCTGCCCTCCCCCCTCCTTCTCATCTGCGACTGCTTGACAGAGTAGAGAACAGAGCAAGACGTCTCATCTCTCGCCTGGACCAATCCTGGATAGTTCCGTCATTTCAGCAGAGCCTTCAACATAGGAGGGATGTGGGTGGCCTTACTGTTATGTACAAGGCCAATATTGTCAAAGTACCACACTTGGATCCACTTCGAGGACAGCGTGAACCAAGCTTCTATACCACAAGACGGGCAGAAAGCAGTAACTTCACTCTGGCTGTACCCTTCTCCAGAACTTCACTCCATCTGAGATCCTATATACCCAGGATGACTCGAGTATGGAACACATTCGTACATCATAATGATGTCAACGAGATAAAGTCAGTTGATCAGATGAAAATCTGGCCCACAGATGGCTCCAACTTCATCCTGTTCCTTACTTGTATGTCTCATAATAATAAAAATACTTGAATGTTTCATAATAAAAGTACTTGTATGTTTCATAACAATAAAAATACTTTCAAATGAGCTGATGTAGGTAACAGCTCTTAGCTTGCCAATAAAGTTAGGGATCCTTAACCCTGTCATACCCTGTCTAAAAATAAGACAGAAAATAGATACAGAGAGAGAAAAGAGAGAGAGAGAGAGAGAGAGAGAGAGAGAGAGAGAGAGAGAGAGAGAGAGAGAGAGAGAGAGAGAGAGAGGAAGACAGAGAGATACAGAGAGAGAGGAAGACAGAGAGATACAGAGAGAGAGGAAGACAGAGAGATACAGAGAGAGAGGAAGACAGAGAGGGAGTAGTTCCATTATCTTCGTGAAATATGTAGTGCATCCCTCTAACACATTGCAGACAAGTTTCAATTACATAACTTGTAAGTTAACGACTGTGCAAATTGCATATAATATTATATAATATATATATTATATATATATATATTATATATATATATATATATATATATATATAATATATATATTTATATATATAATATATATATAATATATATATATATATATATATATATATATATATATAATATATATATATATATATATATATGTCGTGCCGAATATGTAAAACTGATCAATTAGCAAGAACTCATATAAAATTAAGTCCATTTCAAAATTTTCTCTTATATGTTTAAAGATATATTTTTTCACTAATGTTAATGCAAATTTTTTTAATTTTGCACCAAAAGAAAATTAGAAAACTTACCTAACTTTGTTATAACAAGAGCAATTTATTTTAGCCTAACCCAACTAAATATATTTTAGATTTGTTTACAGTAATTTAATTCTAAACAAACACATTGAAATATTTTTTTTTTCGTTAGGTTCAGAATGATTTTGGCGAAATTATTGCATACAGCTTTCAGGGAGAAGGCTTACAGCTTTTCATCTCATCCCCTGCATGCATCAGCCTTACTAGAGATATTAATAATGCAAGGAATTCGCAAGAGCAGGCGAAATATACAGAGATCAGAGTTTGTGTATATTTCGCCTGCTCTTGAGAATTCCTTGCATTGTTAATATCTCTAGTAAGGCTGATGCATGCAGGGATGAGATGAAAAGCTGTAAGCCTTCTCCCTCAAAGCTGGCTGCCTTGGATCAAAGTCTAGCGCAAGCTGGACTCCAAGGTATTGGTCCAGTGTGGGTAGATTGGTAAAACACTGCGTACCTTGTTCCAAGGTTCGTAGGTTCGAGTCTCCTCCAGCCAGAGATCAGTGTTTATATATATATATATATATATATATATATATATATATATATATATATATATATATATATATATATATATATATATATATGCAATTTGCACAACCACACCCTGTACTCCATGACACCACCACAGCAACAGCCACACCTTGTACTCCATCACTCCACCACAACAACCACACCCTGTACTCCATCACTCCACCACAACAACAACCACACCCTGTACTCCATCACTCCACCACAACAACAACCACACCCTGTACTCCACACCACCGCAACAACAACCACACCCTGTACTCCACACCACCGCAACAACAAGCACACCCTGTACTCCACACCACCGCAACAACAACCACACCCTGTACTCCATTACTCCATCACTATTGCAGTGGTTCTGCGCTTTGCTGCCCCAATTCACACAGAATATACGTGTATTTGCGGCGAAGCGCAAGCAGACCAATACGGTCTACATGGTCTTAACTCTTCCAGAACCAAGGGCTGGCATGCAAGACACAATGAGGTCAACAAAATCGTTAAGAGAACCCTTGCTACAGCTGGATGCCCAGCCGAGAGGAAGCCTCGATCACTAGCAGCCAACAATACCCACAACCCAGCAAACAGCCCCGACGGGATCACCATCTATCCTTGGAAGAATGGCAAGCTCTTAGCATGGGACTATACCTGTGTGTCCACACTGGCTGACACCTATATCCATCACAGTGTGGGGCGACAGAGAGGAGCTGCTGACCACAGGGAGGAGTACAAGATCAGCAAGTACAGGGACATTAGCCAACAGTATCAATTTGTCCCAGTGGGATCAGAGACCTTGGAATCATGGGGAAAAATTGCCACACGTTTCCTTAAAGAATTGGGTTCCAGACTCATCGACACCACCAGGGACCCAAGGGCAGCCACTTTCATGTTCCAGCACCTCAGCGTAGCCATCCAGAGGATAAATGCTTGCTGCATACTTGGCTCGCGTCCAGCCTCGGAGGAGCTGGAGGAAATTCATGATCTTTAATACATTGTGTCATTGTATTCATGTTTATGTTTTTCTGTAAAAGTATTCTGCATAATAATAAATGTTCACATAGAATATAAAATAAAAAGGAATATATATATATATATATATATAATATATATATATATATATATATATATATAATATATATATATATATATATATATATATATATATATATATATATATATATATATATATATATATATATATATATATATATATATATATATATATATATATATATATATTATATATAATATATATATAATATACATACATATATATATATATATATATATATATATATATATATATATAATATAATTATATATATATATATATATATATAATATATTATATAATATATATATAATATTATATATATATATATATATATATATATATATATAATATATATATATATATATATAATATATATATATATATATATATATATATATATATATATATATATTATATATAAATATATATATATATATATATATATATATATATATTAATATATAATATATAAAATAAAAATATATATATATACTACGTATCTTCAAAAGAGAAATAGAAGAGGAGTTGATAGTTGAGAGCCGAGCTGGACACCCAGAAAGGTCTTCAGGATACAGCAGTCTGGATGATGCTCAGTAGTGTGTTGGCCAGACTGGGTGAGTGAGTGAGGAACACTGAGTGAGGGACATGAGTGAGTGTGGGACACAAGTGAGTGAGGGACATGAGTGAGTGAGGGACACGAGTGAGTGAGGGACACGAGTGAGTGAGGGACACGAGGGAGTGAGAGACACGAGGGAGTGAGGAACACGAGTGAGTGAGGGACACGAGGGAGTGAGAGACACGAGTGAGTGAGGGACACGAGGGAGTGAGGAACACGAGTGAGTGAGGGACACGAGTGAGTGAGGGACACGAGTGAGTGAGAGACACGAGTGAGTGAGGGACATGAGTGAGTGAGGGACACGAGTGAGTGAGAGACACGAGTGAGTGAGGGACACGAGTGAGTGAGGGACACGAGTGAGTGAGAGACACGAGTGAGTGAGGGACACGAGTGAGTGAGGGACACGAGTGAGTGAGGAACACGAGTGAGTGAGGGACACGAGTGAGTGAGGGACACGAGTGAGTGAGGAACACGAGTGAGTGAGGGACACGAGTGAGTGAGGGACACGAGTGAGTGAGAGACACGAGTGAGTGAGGGACATGAGTGAGTGATAGACAGATAAGATAAGATAAGATTTCGTTCGGATTTTTCACCCCGGAGGGTTAGCCACCCAGGATAACCCAAGAAAGTCAGTGCGTCATCGAGGACTGTCTAACTTATTTCCATTGGGGTCCTTAATCTTTTCCCCCAGGATGCGACCCACACCAGTCGACTAACACCCAGGTACCTATTTGCTGCTAGGTGAACAGGACAACAAGTGTAAGGAAACGTGTCGAAATGTTTCCACCCGCCGGGAATCGAACCCGTGCCCTCCATGTGTGAAGCGAGAGCTGTAGCCACCAGGCCACCGGGCCACCACCACCAGGCCACCGGGCCACCACCACCAGGCCACCGGGCCACACGAGTGAGTGAGGGACATAAGTGAGTGCAGTATACTGCTGACATAGATTTAATTAGCATCAAGAAAGTACATCACGGAAAACCACCAATTAGGTAAAGCCTTTTTGTTCCAAACTTAAAATCAGTTGATAACCGATAAACAACAGGACTGTTATTAATAAATCGGGTTTAAACATAATTTATCTAAGCAGGGTTTAGTCAGATGTTAGAGGTATCGGTGAAACAGCACGTGGTGAAACAGCACGTGGTGAAACAGCACGTGGTGAAACAGCACGTGGTGAAACAGCACGTGGTGAAACAGCACGTGGTGAAACAGCACGTGGTGAAACAGCACGTGGTGAAACAGCACGTGGTGAAACAGCACGTGGTGATAAGTTTCTCTCAGGATAGTGTCCACTGACTGCTGAGTGGACGCTAGACAATTCTTGTGACAGTTCAATCTCGCTACATAGTGAGTGCTGACGCTGTTGTCGGATTTGTCTCTTTGCCAGCCTGCCTGCCTGCCAGCCTGCCTGCCTGCCAGCCTGCCAGCCTGCCTGCCTGCCTGCCTGCCTGCCAGCCTGTCTGCCAGCCAGCCTGCCTGCCTGCCTGCCTGCCTGCCTGCCTGGCTGCCTGCCTGCCTGCCTGCCAGCCTGCCTGCCTGCCTGCCTGCCAGCCTGCCTGCCTGCCTGCCTGCCTGCCTGCCTGCCTGCCTGCCTGCCAGCCTACCTGCCTACCTGCCTGCCTGCCTGCCTGCCAGCCTGCCAGCCTGCCTGCCTGCATGTTTAGCTTTGTGTAGATCTTTATCATGTCAATTTCGAAGACTTTGCACTTATTTGCATACTTATCGCGTGATGCAGGTTGGCGAGACAACCTTGGGTTGAAGCCGATCTCTCGATTCATTACGAAGGCCGAAGGCTGACTCTTCTGTCTCTTCGGATTCTCTCCTCGACAATTAGGTATGAACACAATGCTGTTTCTTGCATATCATATTTCTGGTCTTTCGTCTGTGTCTGGTTTGTGAGTATCTGTGTGCTTATCTACGTACTTGTCTGTGTACTTATCTGCGTTCTTGTCCGTGTACTTGGTACACTGCTCCTCTAGTCTCTTGTTTTTGTTTCTTTGTACGTGCTGAAGCCGAGTCAACAGTCGTAGCCCAGTTCCGTGACTGGAATTTACGACGACGTATCGGTCCGACTTGCACCCTTTAACTAGTTCATAGTCGTACCGAAACGTTGTCATAAATTTTCCTATGTGCGTGTTATTTGTGTCAGTTTTTAATTGCCAATGGTCAGCTTTACTGATTCTTGTTATCTATTAACCTTTCGTTCCTACTCATTACTGTATTTCTTGTGCCTCTCTCGTTCACTTCTCTTCGTTCGTTGCGCTATCGTAGCCTTCGATTGAAAATTATATTCCACTGCGTTTCTTTGGTTAAGTCTGTTGCCTCATCTCGCCTCCTAGTCCCTCTTCACATCTCAAACATTCCGTCCCTATCCGCTATCCACTCTGCAGCCCCACTCTAAGACACGTGAAAACCCTGAAAGGACTCCATGACTCGGGAGAGCTACACTATAAATATCAGTGAACTGTTAACACTGTTCGTAAAACTCGAGGTTCTCTCTCGATATTCTCTGCTCAGAGAAAGGGAAATGCAGTAGCAACACAGCTGACGCGACATGAAAGTAATTACCTTGCGCCGGTAAATAACGAACGTATTCTTTGTAACACTAATTACTTATGGTTATTTTTTGGTTGTAACTATCAAGGAGTGTGTCTGCATGTTTTAAAGACTGTTTTCACCTTCCCCCCGTACGTTCTTAACTCAATGTACAGGACGTCCTCTCAGTCATCCTTTGCCCATATACTTCTTAATTCACTTGCTCCTGACCCTCTAAATCCAGTAAACTTCTTTCTGTTTATTCTAAATCTAGTATATTTCCTCCCTAAAAGGAATACACTTCCTCCAGTACTCTCTGAACCCACCACACTCGTTCCTGAGCACCCTAACCCAAAATCACTTCCTCTTCTGCACCCAAAAATCCAGTACACTTCCTCCTTTATACCCAAAACCCAGTACGTTTCTCCTTGGCCAACTCAAGCAAGTCATTTATGGACGGAAGAAATTCACCTCATAGGTTCAATCAGGCCGTCACATTTCCGGAAAATTGTGTTGCATCTGTTTATGCAAACTGTGACCGGAGCCCATCAACTAGAAGCATCCTGAGGGAGCGTGTGGGAGATATAACAGCAAGCAGCTAACACATTGTCTCCCACAACGTGGGACCTCGTGTGATGGCGTCTCTCAACCTAAGAGATACTGAACCGGTGTACGGAAGACAGAACAACACTGGCATATCATGCCTACAACAGCAGCAATACGAGTGCGACAAAAGAGACACGCAAACAAGCAAGAGGAACACGCATACAAACAGTATCAACACGCATACAAACAGTATCAACACGCATACAACAGGAGAGCAATTAAAACAGATTCAACGTGCACGTAACTGCAACACAAATACAATAAACAACAGTAACACAGAAGCAGAAGCAACAAATGCGGACACAACAAGAACAGCAACAAGTGCAGCAGCAGTAACATAAACACAACAGCAACACAAAGCTCAGTCGTTCGCTTGCACAAGCAAATAAAAAAGTTTGTTATTTTTGTGCAGACGCAGTTCACATGTTGCATGTTGCACACCTTGTGACTCTGCCAGGAAGGTAATAGCAAGGGTTGTGTGTGTTGTTATCGAGAGCAACATTGCATAGTTTTGTGAACCATCAATTACACTCACTCACACACACACACACACACACACACACACACACTCACTCACTCACACACACACACACACACACACACACACACACACACACACACACACACACACACACACACACACACACACACTCACTCACACATCACACACACACACACACACACACACACACACACACACACACACACACACACACACACACACACACACAGTAGTGGAGGCAGGATCCATACATAACTTAAAAAAGAGGTATTATATAGCGCATGGAGCAGGAAGAGTGATCTAGCAGCGACCAGTGAAGAGGCGGGGCCAGGAGCTGTGAATCGACCCCTGCAACCACAGCTAGGTGAGTACACACACATTATAGTTAAGCAGGTATAATATATGGTTTAAAAAGTTCCAATAATTTCTTAACAAGATTTCAAGGAAATCTATTCCGGATACCATACAATACAGTAATGTAAATTCTGGGAATTTTAAACTGTCTGTTGATGTCTGACAGCTTCTAATTCTCATGAAGCTGAAAGTCGAAACTTAAATAAATTTTTCAACGCTTTACAACTTGTCAATGAGGACAACTGAGGCCTGGTCACAGACCGGACCGCGGGGGCGTTGACCCCCGGAACTCTCTCCAGGTATCTCCAGGTATCTCCAGGTCACACACTTTTTTTAATAGGTTAGTTAAGGTTAATCAGGAAACAGGACAAGTGTTTCCTGACGCGGGTCTTAGTCATATGATGACCCGCAGCAGGAGCTTTTGGTCATCTGACCGAGACCTTCCGCTGGCTTATCGGTCAACCCCTTTAAAAATTAGAAACTACAAACTTTCTTAGTAACTTCTGGCAGAATCTTAACCTAGAATTATAAGAACTAGTAAGATAATTCCATGACTCAGAATACATGTTAGTATTAACGTCTTCTCAATTAACGAGGTTTTACTGCTGGAGGCTCGATCCTCCGTCTGCTGAGCGCGAGACGAAGGATCAGTTTATATATGAAATATTTTGAGAATGACAGACATTATTTCCGGGTTAAATTTGGTTGAGTTAAGCAAATTATATTTTCTGCGTGTGGCCAATAGACAGCATTCCGAGTTATTTTTAAGAGGATAATTTAAACGATTTGAATCCATCTATCAAACAAATAAGAATGGGAACCGATGGTAAATTCCCTATTATTGATGTTCTTATGAAAAGAATAGATGGATAGTTATGTACGCTAGTAGAAAAATTTAACTATGCTCTATATATATATATATATATATATTTTTATTTATTTTATTTTTTTTTTATTATCACACCGGCCGATTCCCACCAAGGCAGGGTGGCCCGAAAAAGAAAAACTTTCACCATCATTCACTCCATCACTGTCTTGCCAGAAGGGTGCTTTACACTACAGTTTTTAAACTGCAACATTAACACCCCTCCTTCAGAGTGCAGGCACTGTACTTCCCATCTCCAGGACTCAAGTCCGGCCTGCCGGTTTCCCTGAATCCCTTCATAAATGTTACTTTGCTCACACTCCAACAGCACGTCAAGTATTAAAAACCATTTGTCTCCATTCACTCCTATCAAACACGCTCAAGCATGCCTGCTGGAAGTCCAAGCCCCTCGCACACAAAACCTCCTTTACCCCCTCCCTCCAACCCTTCCTAGGCCGACCCCTACCCCGCCTTCCTTCCACTACAGACTGATACACTCTTGAAGTCATTCTGTTTCGCATCCATTCTCTCTACATGTCCGAACCACCTCAACAACCCTTCCTCAGCCCTCTGGACAACAGTTTTGGTAATCCCGCACCTCCTCCTAACTTCCAAACTACGAATTCTCTGCATTATATTCACACCACACATTGCCCTCAGACATGACATCTCCACTGCCTCCAGCCTTCTCCTCGCTGCAACATTCATCACCCACGCTTCACACCCATATAAGAGCGTTGGTAAAACTATACTCTCATACATTCCCTCTTTGCCTCCAAGGACAAAGTTCTTTGTCTCCACAGACTCCTAAGTGCACCACTCACTCTTTTTCCCTCATCAATTCTATGATTCACCTCATCTTTCATAGACCCATCCGCTGACACGTCCACTCCCAAATATCTGAATACGTTCACCTCCTCCATACTCTCTCCCTCCAATCTGATATTCAATCTTTCATCACCTAATCTTTTTGTTATCCTCATAACCTTACTCTTTCCTGTATTCACCTTTAATTTTCTTCTTTTGCACACCCTACCAAATTCATCCACCAATCTCTGCAACTTCTCTTCAGAATCTCCCAAGAGCACAGTGTCATCAGCAAAGAGCAGCTGTGACAACTCCCACTTTGTGGTGATTCTTTATCTTTTAACTCCACGCCTCTTGCCAAGACCCTCGCATTTACTTCTCTTACAACCCCATCTATAAATATATTAAACAACCACGGTGACATCACACATCCTTGTCTAAGGCCTACTTTTACTGGGAAAAAATTTCCCTCTTTCCTACATACTCTAACTTGAGCCTCACTATCCTCGTAAAAACTCTTCACTGCTTTCAGTAACCTACCTCCTACACCATACACTTGCAACATCTGCCACATTGCCCCCCTATCCACCCTGTCATACGCCTTTTCCAAATCCATAAATGCCACAAAGACCTCTTTAGCCTTATCTAAATACTGTTCACTTATATGTTTCACTGTAAACACCTGGTCCACACACCCCCTACCTTTCCTAAAGCCTCCTTGTTCATCTGCTATCCTATTCTCCGTCTTACTCTTAATTCTTTCAATTATAAACTCTACCATACACTTTACCAGGTACACTCAACAGACTTATCCCCCTATAATTTTTGCACTCTCTTTTATCCCCTTTGCCTTTATACAAAGGAACTATGCATGCTCTCTGCCAATCCCTAGGTACCTTACCCTCTTCCATACATTTATTAAACAATTGCACCAACCACTCCAAAACTATATCCCCACCTGCTTTTAACATTTCTATCTTTATCCCATCAATCCCGGCTGCCTTACCCCCTTTCATTTTACCTACTGCCTCACGAACTTCCCCCACACTCACAACTGGCTCTTCCTCACTCCTACAAGATGTTATTCCTCCCTTTCCCTATACACGAAATCACAGCTTCCCTATCTTCATCAACATTTAACAATTCCTCAAAATATTCCTTCCATCTTCCCAATACCTCTAACTCTCCATTTAATAACTCTCCTCTCCTATTTTTAACTGACAAATCCATTTGTTCTCTAGGCTTTCTTAACTTGTTAATCTCACTCCAAAACTTTTTCTTATTTTCAACAAAATTTGTTGATAACATCTCACCCACTCTCTCATTTGCTCTCTTTTTACATTGCTTCACCACTCTCTTAACCTCTCTCTTTTTCTCCATATACTCTTCCCTCCTTGCATCACTTCTACTTTGTAAAAACTTCTCATATGCTAACTTTTTCTCCCTTACTACTCTCTTTACATCATCATTCCACCAATCGCTCCTCTTCCCTCCTGCACCCACTTTCCTGTAACCACAAACTTCTGCTGAACACTCTAACACTACATTTTTAAACCTACCCCATACCTCTTCGACCCCATTGCCTATGCTCTCATTAGCCCATCTATCCTCCAATAGCTGTTTATATCTTACCCTAACTGCCTCCTCTTTTAGTTTATAAACCTTCACCTCTCTCTTCCCTGATGCTTCTATTCTCCTTGTATCCCATCTACCTTTTACTCTCAGTGTAGCTACAACTAGAAAGTGATCTGATATATCTGTGGCCCCTCTATAAACATGTACATCCTGAAGTCTACTCAACAGTCTTTTATCTACCAATACATAATCCAACAAACTACTGTCATTTCACCCTACATCATATCGTGTATACTTATTTATCCTCTTTTTCTTAAATATGTATTACCTATAACTAAACCCCTTTCTATACAAAGTTCAATCAAAGGGCTCCCATTATCATTTACACCTGGCACCCCAAACTTACCTACCACACCCTCTCTAAAAGTTTCTCCTACTTTAGCATTCAAGTCCCCTACCACAATTACTCTCTCACTTGGTTCAAAGGCTCCTATACATTCACTTAACATCTCCCAAAATCTCTCTCTCTCCTCTGCATTCTCTCTTCTCCAGGTGCATACACGCTTATTATGACCCACTTCTCGCATCCAACCTTTACTTTAATCCACATAATTCTTGAATTTACACATTCATATTCTCTTTTCTCCTTCCATAACTGATCATTTAACATTACTGCTACCCCTTCCTTTGCTCTAACTCTCTCAGATACTCCAGATTTAATCCCATTTATTTCCCCCCACTGAAACTCTCCTACCCCCTTCAGCTTTGTTTCGCTTAGGGCCAGGACATCCAACTTCTTTTCATTCATAACATCAGCAATCATCTGTTTCTTGTCATCCGCACTACATCCACGCACATTTAAGCAACCCAGTTTTATAAAGTTTTTCTTCTTCTCTTTTTTAGTAATTGTATACAGGAGAAGGGTTTACTAGCCCATTGCTCCCGGCATTTTAGTCGCCTCATACGACACGCATGGCTTACGGAGGAAAGATTCTTTTCCACTTCCCATGGACAATAGAAGAAATAAAAAAGAACAAGAGCTATTTAGAAAAAGGAGAAAAACCTAGATGTATGTATATATATATATGCATGTGCGTGTCTGTGAAGTGTGACCAAAGTGTTAGTAGGAGTAGCAAGATATCCCTGTTATCTTAGCGTGTTTATGAGACAGAAAAAGAAACCAGCAATCCTACCATCATGCAAAACAATTACAGGTTTTTGTTTCACAGTCATCTGGCAGGACGGTAGTACTTCCCTGGGTGGTTGCTGTCTACCAACCTACTACCTATATATATATATATATATATATATATATATATATATATATATATATATATATATATATATATATATATATATATATATATATATATAAAATATATATATATATAAATATATATATTATATATATATATATATATATATATTGCAATAAGATCACAGTGAACAGGGGATTTCAAAATATGCAAAACAACCACTCTGAAAGAATAGAGAAATTCCAAGCGCTTTCGTGACTACTCACATTATCAAGGAACTATGATAGTTCCTTGATAATGTGAGTAGTCACGAAAGCGCTTGGAATTTCTCTATTCTTTCAGAGTGGTTGTTTTGCATGTATATATATATATATATATATACCTGACATATAAGCAAATAACAGAGACAAAACAGACCACAGGTCCAGGCTAATCGCCACATAACTGGCTGAATGGGAAGGTTAAGTAGCTAGGGGAAAGGGTGTCTCCTGTCAGAGTTCATTCCAGTTACCAGGGAACAACACAAAGGAACATGGAACACTCCCTCCTCTTCGCTGAAGGATTAACCTTTCGCTGGTCATTACTTCGAATTTCGCTAATAATGCAATAATAATGTGAACGAGCTGACAGATCTGCAGATTATAGCAGCTACTATTACTGAAGGGTGCTGCCTGTCCACCTTTTAATCTGTTTACGATTTAGCTTTGTGTCCTCTGTTTTTCTTCTGTTATTTCTCCTTTCAAGTGCCTTTAGTGTTCCCTGTCACTTTTTGCAATTATCTCGTATGTGATGCTGTCGTTCCTCTTTCTGTTTTTTTTTTTTTTGTTTTGTTTATCCTGTGTTCCAAATCTGCTAGCATTTTCTGGATATTTTCTACGTTATTAACTTCTTAGTTGAGATGAGAGCTCCAGGTAGGCTCTTAGTTGAGATGAGAGCTCATGGTAGGCTCTTAGTTGAGATGAGAGCTCCAGGATGGCTCTTAGTTGAGATGAGAGCTCCAGGTAGGCTATTAGTTGAGATGAGAGCTCCAGGTAGGCTTTTACTTGAGATGAGAGCTCCAGGTAGGCTCTTAGTTGAGATGAGAGCTTCAGGTAGGCTCTTAGTTGAGATGAGAGCTCCAGGTAGGCTCTTAGTTGAGATGAGAGCTCCAGGTAGGCTCTTAGTTGAGATGAGAGCTCCAGGTAGGATCTTAGTTGAGATGAGAGCTCCAGGTAGGCTCTTAGTTGAGATGAGAGCTCCAGGTAGGCTCTTAGTTGAGATGAGAGCTCCAGGTAGGCTCTTAGTTGAGATGAGAGCTCCAGGTAGGCTCTTAGTTGAGATGAGAGCTCCAGGTAGGCTCTTAGTTGAGATGAGAGCTCCAGGTAGGCTCTTAGTTGAGATAAGAGCTCCAGGTAGGCTCTTAGTTGAGATAAGAGCTCCAGGTAGGCTCTTAGTTGAGATAAGAGCTCCAGGAAGGCTCTTAGTTGAGATAAGAGCTCCAGATAGGCTCTTAGTTGAGATAAGAGCTCCATGTAGGCTCTTAGTTGAGATGATAGCTCCAGGTAGGCTCTTATTTGAGAGGAGAGCTCCAGGTAGGCTCTTAGTTGAGATGAGAGCTCCAGGTAGCTCTTACTTGAGATGAGAGCTCCAGGTAGGCTCTTACTTGAGATGAGAGCTCCAGGAAGGCTCTTACTTGAATGGGAGCTCCAGGTAGGCTCTTACTGAGACGAGAGCTCCAGGTAGCTCTATTGAGATGAGAGCTCCAGGTATGGCTTTTACTTGAGATGAGAGCTCCAAGAAGGCTCTTACTAGAGATGAGAGCTCCAGGTAGGCTCTTACTTGAGATGAGAGCTCCAGGTACGCTCTTAGTTGAGATGAGACCTCCAGGTAGCTCTAACTTGAGATGAGAGCTCCAGGTAGGCTCTTAGTTGAGATGAGAGCTCCAGGTAGGCTCCTTAGTTGAGATGAGAGCTCCAGGTAGGCTCTTAGTTGAGATGAGAGCTCCAGGTAGGCTCTTAGTTGAGATGAGAGCTCCAGGTAGGCTCTTAGTTGAGATGAGAGCTCCAGGTAGGCTCTTAGTTGAGATAAGAGCTCCAGGTAGGCTCTTAGTTGAGATAAGAGCTCCAGGTAGGCTCTTAGTTGAGATAAGAGCTCCAGGTAGGCTCTTAGTTGAGATAAGAGCTCCAGGTAGGCTCTTAGTTGAGATAAGAGCTCCAGGAAGGCTCTTAGTTGAGATAAGAGCTCCAGATAGGCTCTTAGTTGAGATAAGAGCTCCATGTAGGCTCTTAGTTGAGATGATAGCTCCAGGTAGGCTCTTATTTGAGAGGAGAGCTCCAGGTAGGCTCTTAGTTGAGATGAGAGCTCCAGGTAGCTCTTACTTGAGATGAGAGCTCCAGGTAGGCTCTTACTTGAGATGAGAGCTCCAGGAAGGCTCTTACTTGAGATGAGAGCTCCAGGTAGGCTCTTACTTGAGACGAGAGCTCCAGGTAGGCTCTTAGTTGAGATGAGAGCTCCAGGTAGGCTTTTACTTGAGATGAGAGCTCCAAGAAGGCTCTTACTAGAGATGAGAGCTCCAGGTAGGCTCTTACTTGAGATGAGAGCTCCAGGTACGCTCTTAGTTGAGATGAGACCTCCAGGTAGCTGTAACTTGAGATGAGAGCTCCAGGTAGGCTCTTAGTTGAGATGAGAGCTCCAGGTAGGCTCTTAGTTGAGATGAGAGCTCCAGGTAGGCTCTTAGTTGAGGTGAGAGCTCCAGGTAGGCTCTTAGTTGAGATGAGAGCTCCAGGTAGGCTCTTAGTTGAGATGAGAGCTCCAGGTAGGCTCTTAGTTGAGATAAGAGCTCCAGGTAGGCTCTTAGTTGAGATAAGAGCTCCAGGTAGGCTCTTAGTTGAGATAAGAGCTCCAGGTAGGCTCTTAGTTGAGATAAGAGCTCCAGGTAGGCTCTTAGTTGAGATAAGAGCTCCAGGAAGGCTCTTAGTTGAGTTAAGAGCTCCAGATAGGCTCTTAGTTGAGATAAGAGCTCCATGTAGGCTCTTAGTTGAGATAAGAGCTCCAGGTAGGCTCTTAGTTGACATGATAGCTCCAGGTAGGCCCTTATTTGAGATGAGAGCTCAAGGTAGGCTCTTAGTTGAGATGAGAGCTCCAGGTAGCTCTTACTTGAGATGAGAGCTCCAGGTAGGCTCTTACTTGAGATGAGAGCTCCAGGAAGGCTCTTACTTGAGATGAGAGCTCCAGGTAGGCTCTTACTTGAGACGAGAGCTCCAGGTAGGCTCTTAGTTGAGATGAGAGCTCCAGGTAGGTTTTTACTTGAGATGAGAGCTCCAGGTAGGCTCTTACTAGAGATGAGAGCTCCAGGTAGGCTCTTACTTGAGATAAGAGCTCGAGGTACGCTCTTAGTTGAGATGAGAGCTCCAGGTAGCTCTAACTTGAGATGAGAGCTCCAGGTAGGCTCTTACTTGAGATGAGAGCTCCACGTAGGCTCTTACTTGAGATGCGAGCTCCACGTAGGCTCTAAGTTGAGATGAGAGCTCCAGGTAGGCTCTTAGTTGAGATGAGAGCTCCAGGTAGGCTCTTAGTAAAGATAAGAGCTCCAGGTAGGCTCTTAGTTGAGATGAGAGCTCCAGGTGGTCTCTTAGTTGAGATAAGAGTTCCAGATAGGCTCTTATTTGAGATGAGAGCTCCTGGTAGGCTCTTAGTTGAGATAAGAGCTCCAGGTAGGCTCTTAGTTGAGATAAGAGCTCAAGGTAGTCTCTTAGTTGAGATGAGAGCTCCAGGTAGGCTCTTAGTTGAGATAAGAGCTCCAGGTAGGCTCTTAGCTGAGATAAGAGCTCCAGGTAGGCTCTTAGTTGAGATGAGAGCTCCAGGTAGGCTCTTAGTTGAGATGAGAGTTTCAGGTAGGTTCTTAGTTGAGATAAGAGCTCCAGGTAGGCTCTTAGTTGAGATAAGAGCTCCAGGTAGGCTCTTAGTTGAGATATGAGCTCCATGTAGGCTCTTAGTTGAGATGAGAGCTCCAGGTAGGCTATTAATTGAGATGCGAGCTCCAGGTAGGCTCTTAGTTGAGATGAGAATTCCAGGTAGGCTCTTAGTTGAGATAAGAGCTCCAAGTTGGCTCTTAGTTGAGATTAGAGCACCAGGTACGCTCTTAGTTGAGATAAGAACTCCAGGTACGCTCTTAGTTGAGATAAGAGCTCCAGGTAGGCTCTTAGTTGGGATAAGAGCTCCAGGTAGGCTCATAGTTGAGAGGAGAGCTCCAGGAAGGCACTTTTTTGAGATAATAGCTCCAGGTAGGCTCTTAGTGGAGATAAGAGCTCCATGTAGGCTCTTAGTTGAGATAAGAGCTCCAGGTAGGCTCTTAGTTGAGATAAGAGCTCCAGGTAGGCTCTTAGTTGAGATGAGAGCTCCAGGTAGGCTCTTAGTTGAGATGAGAGCTCCAGGTAGGCTTTTAGTTGAGATAAGAGCTCCAGGTAGGCTCTTAGTTGAGATGAGAGCTCCAGGGAGGCTCTTAGTTGAGATGAGAGCTCCAGGTAGGCTCTTAGATGAGATAAGAGCTCCAGGTAGGCTCTTAGTTGAGATGAGAGCTCCAGGTAGGCTATTAGTTGAGATGAGAGTTCCAGGTAGGCTCTTAGTTGAGATAAAATCTCCAGGTAGGCTCTTAGTTGAGATGAGAGCTCCAGGTAGGCTCTTAGTTGAGATAAGAGCTCCAGGTAGGCTCTTAGTTGAGATGAGAGCTCCACGTAGGCTATTAGTTGAGATCAGAGCTCCAGGTAGGCTCTTAATTGAGATGAGAGCTCCAGGTAGGCTCTTAATTGAGATAAGAGCTCCAAGTTGGCTCTTGGTTGAGATAAGAGCTCCAGGTAGGCTCTTTGTTGAGATAAGAGCTCCAGGTAGGCTCTTAGTTGAGATAAGAGCTCCAGGTAGGCTCTTAGTTGAGATAAGAGCTCCAGGTAGGCTCTTAGTTGAGATAAGAGCTCCATGTAGGCTCCTAGTTGAGATGAGAGCTCCAGGTAGGCTCTTAGTTGAGATAAGAGCTCCAGGTAGGCTCTTAGTTGAGATAAGAGCTCCAGGTAGGTTCTTAGTTGAGATAAATGCTCCAGTTAGGCTTTTAGTTGAGTTAAGAGCTCCAGGTAAGCTCTTAGTTAAGATGAGAGCTCCAGGTAGGCTCTTAGTTGAGATAAGAGCCCCAGGTAGGCTCCTAGTTGAGATGAGAGCTCCAGGTAGCCTCTTAGTTGAGATAAGAGCTCCAGGTAGGCTCTTAGTTGAGATAAGAGCTCCAGGTAGGCTCTTAGTTGAGATAAGAGCTCCAGGTAGGCTCCTACTTGAGATGAGAGCTCCAGGTAGCCTCTTAGTTGAGATATGAGCTCCAGGTAGGCTCTTAGTTGAGATAAGAGCTCCAGGTAGGTTCTTAGTTGAGATAAATGCTCCAGTTAGGCTTTTAGTTGAGTTAAGAGCTCCAGGTAAGCTCTTAGTTAAGATGAGAGCTCCAGGTAGGCTCTTAGTTGAGATAAGAGCCCCAGGTAGGCTCTTTGTTGAGATAAGATCTCCAGGTAGGCTCTTAGTTTAGATAAGAGCTCCAGGTAGGCTCTTAGTTGAGATAAGAGCTCCAGGTAGGCTGTTAGTTGAGATGAGAGCTCCAGGTAGGCTTTTAATTGAGATAAGAGCTCCAGGTAGGCTCTTAGTTGAGACAAGAGCTCCTGGTAGGCTCTTAGTTGAGATAAGAGCTCCAGGTAGGCTGTTAGTTGAGATGACAGCTACAGGTAGGCTTTTAATTGAGATAAGAGCTCCAGGTAGGCTCTTAGTTGAGATAAGAGCTCCAGGTAGGCTCTTAGTTGAGATAAGAGCTCCAGGTAGGTTCTTAGTTGAGATGAGAGCTTCAGGTAGGCTCTTAGTTGAGATAAAGCTCCAGTAGGCTCTTAGTTGAGATAAGAGCTCCAGGTAGGCTCTTAGTTGAGATAAGAGCTCCAGGTAGGCTCTTAGTTGAGATAAGAGCTCCAGGTAGGCTCTTAGTTGAGATAAGAGCTCCAGGTAGGTTCTTAGTTGAGATGAGAGCTTCAGGTAGGCTCTTAGTTGAGATAAGAGCTCCAGGTAGGCTCTTAGTTGAGATGAGAGCTCCAGGTAGGCTCTTAGTTGAGATCAGAGCTCCAGGTAGGCTCTTAGTTGAGATAAGAGCTCCAGGTAGGCTCTTAGTTGAGATAAGAGCTCCAGGTAGGCTCTTAGTTGAGATAAGAGCTCCAGGTAGGCTCTTAGTAAAGATAAGAACTCCAGGTAGGCTCTTAGTTGAGATAAGAGCTCCAGGTAGGTTCTTAGTTGAGATGAGAGCTTCAGGTAGGCTCTTAGTTGAGATAAGAGCTCCAGGTAGGCTCTTAGTTGAGATAAGAGCTCCAGGTAGGCTCTTAGTTGAGATAAGAGCTCCAGGTAGGTTCTTAGTTGAGATAAGAGCTCCAGGTAGGCTCTTAGTTGAGATAAGAGCTCCAGGTAGGCTCTTAGTTGAGATAAGAGCTCCAGGTAGGCTCTTAGTTGAGATAAGAGCTCCAGGTAGGTTCTTAGTTGAGATGAGAGCTTCAGGTAGGCTCTTAGTTGAGATAAGAGCTCCAGGTAGGCTCTTAGTTGGGATAAGAGCTCCAGGTAGGCTCTTAGTTGAGATAAGAGCTCCAGGTAGGTTCTTAGTTGAGATGAGAGCTTCAGGTAGGCTCTTAGTTGAGATAAGAGCTCCAGGTAGGCTCTTAGTTGAGATAAGAGCTCCAGGTAGGTTCTTAGTTGAGATAAGAGCTCCAGGTAGGTTCTTAGTTGAGATGAGAGTTCCAGGTAGGCTCTTAGTTGAGATAAGAGCTCCAGGTAGGTTCTTAGTTGAGATGAGAGTTCCAGGTAGGCTCTTAGTTGAGATGAGAGCTCCAGGTAGGCTCTTAGTTGAGATAAAAGCTCCAGGTAGGTTCTTAGTTGAGATAAGAGCTCCAGGTAGGTTCTTAGTTGAGATAAGAGCTCCAGGTAGGTTCTTAGTTGAGATGAGAGTTCCAGGTAGGCTCTTAGTTGAGATAAGAGCTCCAGGTAGGCTCTTAGTTGAGATAAAAGCTCCAGGTAGGTTCTTAGTTGAGATAAGAGCTCCAGGTAGGTTCTTAGTTGAGATAAGAGCTCCAGGTAGGCTCTTAGTTGAGATAAGAGCTCCAGGTAGGCTCTTAGTTGAGATAAGAGCTCCAGGTAGGTTCTTAGTTGAGATAAGAGCTCCAGGTAGGCTCTTAGTTGAGATAAGAGCTCCAGGTAGGTTCTTAGTTGAGATAAGAGCTCCAGGTAGGTTCTTAGTTGAGATGAGAGCTTCAGGTAGGCTCTTAGTTGAGATAAGAGCTCCAGGTAGGTTCTTAGTTGAGATAAGAGCTCCAGGTGGGTTCTTAGTTGAGATAAGAGCTCCAGGTAGGCTCTTAGTTGAGATAAGAGCTCCAGGTAGGCTCTTAGTTGAGATAAGAGCTCCAGGTAGGTTCTTAGTTGAGATAAGAGCTCCAGGTAGGCTCTGCGTACTCTGGAAAAGTTTCTTAGGTATCAAAAGATTTACGTGAGGACTTTGTGGAGCTTCGTTCTTAATATTACTTAGACGCTGCTGAGACCCAGAACACAGGAACTGCAGACACACTCTAGCCAGGCACACTATCCTTAGAGTGAGGCACACTATCCTTAGAGTGAGGCACACTATCCTTAGAGTGAGGCACACTATCCTTAGAGTGAGGCACACTATCCTTAGAGTGAGGCACACTATCCTTGAGTGAGGCACACTATCCTTAGAGTGAGGCACACTATCCTTAGAGTGAGGCACACTATCCTTAGAGTGAGGCACACTATCCTTGGAGTGAGGCACACTATCCTTGGAGTGAGGCACACTATCCTTAGAGTGAGGCACACTATCCTTAGAGTGAGGCACACTATCCTTAGAGTGAGGCACACTATCCTTAGAGTGAGGCACACTATCCTTAGATGAGGCACACTATCCTTAGAGTGAGGCACACTATCCTTGGAGTGAGGCACACTATCCTTAGAGTGAGGCACACTATCCTTAGAGTGAGGCACACTATCCTTAGAGTGAGGCACACTATCCTTGGAGTGAGGCACACTATCCTTGGAGTGAGGCACACTATCCTTAGAGTGAGGCACACTATCCTTAGAGTGAGGCACACTATCCTTAGAGTGAGGCACACTATCCTTAGAGTGAGGCACACTATCCTTAGAGTGAGACACACTATCCTTAGAGTGAGGCACACTATCCTTAGAGTGAGGCACACTATCCTTAGAGTGAGGCACACTATCCTTAGAGTGAGGCACACTATCCTTAGAGTGAGGCACACTATCCTTAGAGTGAGGCACACTATCCTTAGAGTGAGGCACACTATCCTTAGAGTGAGGCACACTATCCTTAGAGTGAGGCACACTATCCTTAGAGTGAGGCACACTATCCTTGGAGTGAGGCACACTATCCTTGGAGTGAGGCACACTATCCTTGGAGTGAGGCACACTATCCTTAGAGTGAGGCACACTATCCTTAGAGTGAGGCACACTATCCTTAGAGTGAGGCACACTATCCTTGGAGTGAGGCACACTATCCTTAGAGTAATGCACACTATCCTTAGAGTGAGGCACACTATCCTTAGAGTGAGGCACACTATCCTTAGAGTGAGGCACACTATCCTTAGAGTGAGGCACACTATCCTTAGAGTGAGGCACACTATCCTTAGAGTGAGGCACACTATCCTTGGAGTGAGGCACACTATCCTTAGAGTAAGGCACACTATCCTTAGAGTGAGGCACACTATCCTTAGAGTGAGATACACTATCCTTAGAGTGAGATACACTATCCTTAGAGTGAGGCACACTATCCTTAGAGTGAGATACACTATCCTTAGAGTGATACACTATCCTTAGAGTGAGGCACACTATCCTTAGAGTGAGATACACTATCCTTAGAGTGAGGCACACTATCCTTAGAGTGAGGCACACTATCCTTAGAGTGAGATACACTATCCTTAGAGTGAGGCACACTATCCTTAGAGTGAGGCACACTATCCTTAGAGTGAGATACACTATCCTTAGAGTGAGGCACACTATCCTTAGAGTGAGATACACTATCCTTAGAGTGAGATACACTATCCTTAGAGTGAGATACACTATCCTTAGAGTGAGGCACACTATCCTTAGAGTGAGGCACACTATCCTTAGAGTGAGACACACTATCCTTAGAGTGAGGCACACTATCCTTAGAGTGAGGCACACTATCCTTAGAGTGAGACACACTATCCTTAGAGTGAGACACACAAACCTTAGAGTGAGGCACACTATCCTTAGAGTGAGACACACTATCCTTAGAGTGAGACACACTATCCTTAGAGTGAGACACACTATCCTTAGAGTGAGACACACTATTCTTAGAGTGAGGCACACTATCCTTAGAGTGAGGCACACTATCCTTAGAGTGAGACACACTATCCTTAGAGTGAGACACACTATCCTTAGAGTGAGATACACTATCCTTAGAGTGAGACACACTATCCTTAGAGTGAGACACACTATCCTTAGAGTGAGACACACTACCCTTAGAGTGAGACACACAAACCTTAGAGTGAGGCACACTATCCTTAGAGTGAGACACACAAACCTTAGAGTGAGACACACTATCCTTAGAGTGAGATACACTATCCTTAGAGTGAGATACACTATCCTTAGAGTGAGGCACACTATCCTTAGAGTGAGGCACACTATCCTTAGAGTGAGACACACTATCCTTAGAGTGAGGCACACTATCCTTAGAGTGAGACACACTATCCTTAGAGTGAGACACACTATCCTTAGAGTGAGACACACAAACCTTAGAGTGAGGCACACTATCCTTAGAGTGAGACACACAAACCTTAGAGTGAGACACACTATCCTTAGAGTGAGATACACTATCCTTAGAGTGAGATACACTATCCTTAGAGTGAGGCACACTATCCTTAGAGTGAGGCACACTATCCTTAGAGTGAGACACACTATCCTTAGAGTGAGGCACACTATCCTTAGAGTGAGACACACTATCCTTAGAGTGAGGCACACTATCCTTAGAGTGAGACACACAAACCTTAGAGTGAGACACACTATCCTTAGAGTGAGATACACTATCCTTAGAGTGAGATACCTTATCCTTAGAGTGAGGCACACTATCCTTAGAGTGAGGCACACTATCCTTAGAGTGAGACACACTATCCTTAGAGTGAGGCACACTATCCTTAGAGTGAGATACACTATCCTTAGAGTGAGACACACTATCCTTAGAGTGAGGCACACTATCCTTAGAGTGAGACACACTATCCTTAGAGTGAGACACACTATCCTTAGAGTGAGACACACTATCCTTAGAGTGAGACACACTATCCTTAGAGTGAGACACACAAACCTTAGAGTGAGGCACACTATCCTTAGAGTGAGACACACAAACCTTAGAGTGAG
Organism: Cherax quadricarinatus; assembly: GCF_026875155.1. NCBI lineage: Eukaryota > Metazoa > Arthropoda > Malacostraca > Decapoda > Parastacidae > Cherax > Cherax quadricarinatus. Next base: position 111,527,014 of record NC_069400.1, on the reverse strand, counting down.
ACACACTATCCTTAGAGTGAGATACACTATCCTTAGAGTGAGATACACTATCCTTAGAGTGAGACACACTATCCTTAGAGTGAGACACACTATCCTTAGAGTGAGACACACTATCCTTAGAGTGAGACACACAAACCTTAGAGTGAGGCACACTATCCTTAGAGTGAGACACACAAACCTTAGAGTGAGACACACTATCCTTAGAGTGAGATACACTATCCTAGAGTGAGATACACTATCCTTAGAGTGAGACACACTATCCTTAGAGTGAGACACACTATCCTTAGAGTGAGACACACTATCCTTAGAGTGAAACACACAAACCATAGAGTGAGGCACACTATCCTTAGAGTGAGACACACAAACCTTAGAGTGAGACACACTATCCTTAGAGTGAGATACACTATCCTTAGAGTGAGACACACTATCCTTAGAGTGAGACACACTATCCTTAGAGTGAGACACACTATCCTTAGAGTGAGACACACAAACCTTAGAGTGAGACACACTATCCTTAGAGTGAGATACACTATCCTTAGAGTGAGACACACTATCCTTAGAGTGAGACACCTATCCTTAGAGTGAGACACACTATCCTTAGAGTGAGACACACAACCTTAGAGTGAGGCACACTATCCTTAGAGTGAGACACACAAACCTTAGAGTGAGACACACTATCCTTAGAGTGAGATACACTATCCTTAGAGTGAGATACACTATCCTTAGAGTGAGGCACACTATCCTTAGAGTGAGGCACACTATCCTTAGAGTGAGGCACACTATCCTTAGAGTGAGGCACACTATCCTTAGAGTGAGGCACACTATCCTTAGAGTGAGACACACTATCCTTAGAGTGAGACACACAAACCTTAGAGTGAGGCACACTATCCTTAGAGTGAGACACACAAACCTTAGAGTGAGACACACTATCCTTAGAGTGAGATACACTATCCTTAGAGTGAGATACACTATCCTTAGAGTGAGGCACACTATCCTTAGAGTGAGGCACACTATCCTTAGAGTGAGACACACTATCATTAGAGTGAGGCACACTATCCTTAGAGTGTGACACACTATCCTTAGAGTGAGGCACACTATCCTTAGAGTGAGACACACTATCCTTAGAGTGAGACACACTATCCTTAAGAGTGAGGGACACTATCCTAGAGTGAGACACACTAAACCATTAGAGTGAGACACACTATCCTTAGAGTGAGACACACTATCCTTAGAGTGAGGCACACTATCCTTAGAGTGATAGAAAAAAAATACATATGTTTTAGTCCCATAAAAGTCAGAAGGAGAGAGACATAGACGTTTGAGCGAAGGACACACGAACATTAAAGAGAGAGAGAGAGAGAAGAGAGAGAGAGAGAGAGAGAGAGAGAGAGGAGAGAGAGAGAAGAGAGAGAGAGGAGAGAGAGAGAGAGAGAGAGAGAGAGAGAGAGAGAGAGAGAGAGAGAGAGAGAGAGAGAGAGAGAGAGAGAGAGAGAGAGAGAGAGAGAGAGAGAGAGAGAGAGAGAGAGCTCTTAGCTTGCCAATAAAGTTAGGAATCCTTAACCTCTAAATAGCTTATCAATAAAGTTAGTAATCCTTAATGTAACCTTGTCAAACCCTGTGTAAAAAAAATGAGAGAGAAAGAGAGAGAGAATGACTTGACAGCGAAGATCAAAATATGTTTTCACGTTGGCGAGAGGACAGTGCCACCTGCTGGCTCTCTGATGCACAGGTGGCAGAATAACAAGTGTGTGGCAGCTAAGCTGCGGCAGGCAGCCTTAAAGTCTTCTGTAAAGATACGTAATGCTGACAACCCCTTGATATCAGACGTCTAGCTCAGGAGAAACTTTACTCACAACTTAACGAAGACATGATCAACCTCACTCCTCGCTGGAACACTGTCTACTTAGTCTATCTACAACAAACCGACACGAACAAGTCTTCAAGCCACTGAACCTGCAGTTCGAATCCTTCTTGAGCACTGGAAACTCAGAAAGCTTTAGAACCAGATGGTCGACTCCCCTCCTTCTCTCTCTCTCTCTCCGCCTGACTAGTGCATACGGCAATGCATCAAAGCGACAGTGAAAGCCAATAAAAGTGAAAAGACAAGTTACCCCTTGCTGGGAATCCTGGCCACCCATACAAATATCACTAGCATGGGGTTCCCATTTCTTCCACCCATTACCTACCATAGCCAGCAGCCTCCCACCATCATGGGATTCACTTTGATGTCTTTGTCCCTTTTCCTCACATGAATCTAATCTGATCCAGCATGATATATTTTTCCTCGTAGCACTCAACCACACGCTTTTTAAAGTAAATTATCTACACTACTGTTTCATAATTTCAGAATTATTGGAACCTAGATAAGCACAGGTTATTCAGAGTTCTTTTAAAACTTTAAAAAACCCTGAAACCTAGAGGTTGTTCTGTGTCGTAATATATATGAATGTTTTCCTTCTTTTAAAAGCATTCCCAAGATGCCAATATGTCCAGGACAACATAATGCCGTGAACAACAATATGCCCTGGGCACCATCATGGTCTGGACAACAACATGAACTGGACAGCATCATGGCCAGGACATCATCATGCCCTCGACAGCATCATGATCTGGACAGCATCATGATCTGGACAGCATCATGATCTGGACGGTATCATGCTCTGGACAGCATCATGATCTGGACAGCATGATGATCTGGACAGCATCATGATCTGGACAGCATCATGATCTGGACAGCATCATGATCTGGACAGCATCATGCTCTGAACAGCATCATGCTCTGGACAGCATCATGATCTGGACAGCATCATGCCCTGTACAGGATCATGCCCTGGACAGCATCATGTCCTGGACAACATCATACCCTGGACATCATCATGCCCTCGACAGCATCATGCCCTGGACAACATCATGCCCTAGACAGCATCATGCTCTGGACAACATCATGCCCTGGACAACATTATACTCTGGACAGCTTCATGCCCTGGACAATATCATACCCTGGACAACATCATGCCCTGGGCAGCATCATGCCCTGGACAACATCATACCCTGGACAACATCTTACCCTGGACAACATCATACCCTGGGCAGCATCATGCTCTGGAACACATCATACCCAGGACAACATCATACCCTGGACAACATCATACTCTGGGCAGCATCATGCTCTGGACAACATCATACCCTGGAAAACATCATACCCTGGACAACATCATACCCTGGACAACATCATACCCTGGACAACATCATACCTAGGGCAACATCATACCCTGGACAACATCATACCCTGGGCAGCATCATGCTCTGGGCAACATCATACTCTGGACAGCATAATAGCCTGGACAACATCATACCCTGGACAACATCATACCCTGGACAGCATCATGCCCTGGACAACAACATGCCCTGGACAGCATCATGCTCTGGACAGCATCATGGCCTGGGAAGCATCATACCTTGGACAACATCATGCCCTGGGCAGCATCATACCCTGGACAACAACATGCCCTGGACAGCATCATGCTCTGGATAGCATCATGCCCTGGGCAGCATCATACCATGGACAACAACTTGCCCTGGACAGCATCATACCCTGGACAACATCATGCCATGGACAGCATCATACCCTGGACAGCATCATGCCCTGGACATCATGCTCTGGACAGCATCATGCCCTGGGAAGCATCATACCCTGGACAACATCATGCCCTGGACAGCATTATACCCTGGAAAACATCATGCCCTGGACAGCATCATGCTCTGGGCAGCATCATGCCCTGGACAACAACATGACCTGGACAGCATCATGCCCTTTACAGCATCATGCCCTGGACAACAACATGCCCTGTACAATATTATGCCCTGGACAACATCATGCCCTTTACAGCATCATGCCCTGGACAACATCATGCCCTGGACAACATAATACTTTGAACAACATCATGCTCTGGACAACATAATGCACTGGACAATATCATGCCCTGGACAACATCATGCCCTTTACAGCATTATGCCCTGTACAGCATCATGCCCTGGACAGCATCATGATCTGGACAGCATCATGCCCTGGACAGCATCATGCCCTGAACAGCATCATGCCCTGTACAGCATCATGCCCTGGGCAGCCTCATGCCCTGCACAGCATCATGCCCTGGACTGCATCATTCTCTGGACAACAACTTGCCCTGGACAACATCATGCCCTGGACAACATAATTCCCTGGACAACATCATGCCCTGGACAACATAATGCCCTGGACAACAACATGCTCTGAACAGCATCATGCCCTGGACAACATAATGCCCTGGACAGAATCATGCCCTGGACAACAACATGCCCTGCACAGCATCATGCCCTGGACAGCATCATGATCTGGACAGCATCATGCCCTGGACAGCATCATGCCCTGAACAGCATCATGCCCTGTACAGCATCATGCCCTGGGCAGCCTCATGCCCTGGACAGCATCATGCCCTGGACTGCATCATTCTCTGGACAACAACTTGCCCTGGACAACATCATGCCCTGGACAACATAATGCCCTGGACAACATAATGCCCTGGACAACATAATGCCCTGGACAACAACATGCTCTGAACAGCATCATGCCCTGGACAACATAATGCCCTGGACAGAATCATGCCCTGGACAACAACATGCCCTGCACAGCATCATGCCCTGGACAGCATCATTCCCTGGACAACATGCTCTGGACAGCATCATGCCCTGAACAACATAATGCCCTGGACAACATCATGCCCTGGACAACATAATGCCCTGGACAACATCATGCCCAGGACAACATAATGCCCTGGACAACATAATGCCCTGGACAACATCATGCCCTGGACAACATGCCCTGGACAACATCATGCCCTGGACAGCAACATGCCCTGGACAATGTCATGCCCTGGACAACATAATGCCCTGGACAACATAGTGCTCTGGACAACATAATGCCCTGGACAACATCATGCCCAGGACAACATAATGCCCTGGACAACATCATGCCCTGGACAACATAATGCCCTGGACAACATCATGCCCTGGACAGCATAATGTCCTGGACAACATCATGCCGTGGACAACATCATGCCCCGGACAACAACATGCCAATGATTTGGAATAAAACTCCACACCGTTGGTTACTGAATGTATTCAATCACTCCACTCTTAGAAGAAGAGAGGATGCAGTGAAAAATATTTTGTCAGTGCTTTTAGTGCTCTCTGAGAACCTGAATCAACTGCAATGTCTACTCTGAAGTGCTGTCAGTCACTGGCACTTCTGACAGTCACTGTGAATGATGTCAGTCACTGGCACTTCTGACAGTGACTGTGAATGATGTCAGTCACTGGCACTCCTGACAGTCACTGTGAATGATGTCAGTCACTGGCACTTCTGACAGTCACTGTGAATGCTGTCAATCATTGGCACTTCTGACAGTCACTGTGAATGCTGTCAATCACTGGCACTTCTGACAGTCACTGTGTATGCTGTCAATCACTGGCACTCCTGACAGTCACTGTGTATGCTGTCAATCACTGGCACTCCTGACAGTCACTGTGTATGCTGTCAATCACTGGCACTCCTGACAGTCACTGTGTATGCTGTCAATCACTGGCACTCCTGACAGTCACTGTGGATGCTATCAATCACATAAATCACATAGCGTCCACAACCTCGTCTAGCGAACAAACATAACTATTCACTTTGTTTACCACTCTTTCCTATGTATTTTCTTATCTCCTCTGAATATTAACACATTTTTCTTTCTTACTCTCCTTCTCCTCCTCTTCCGTTTTTCCCTCCTTATCCTCTCCCCCGTCTACTTTCCTTTTCTTCTTGCCTCATTCCTCCTGTATTTAGACCTCCTGTTTCCTTTTCTTCCCCTCCTTCTCTTTCTCCTCCTCTCCCCATTGCTGTTACTGCTGGGACTCCACTGGTCCCACTTTACAGCGTCTGCTGCTCCCCAGAATCCACGATTTAGACTCCCGGAGCCTCGAGTTTCTCTGATATTCTCTTAGAGGCGGCGGTAGTGGTGGCCTGCCTGGCTGTAGCTGCATCCTGCCACACGAATCTCAAATCCATTTCATCTATGTAGTCTCTCCTGAAGATTTTGAACGCTGGCACCTGTCACAACCCCGAATTAAAACTAATATTTAAAAAACAAAAGTTTTGAAGGGAATTTGGCCATTTTCTTTGTTATATTGTCTTTTAAGATGAATATTTGAGGGTCGTTAGGAAGATGAGGGAAAAGAGAAGAGCCTCGGAGGTACTGTGTTAGTTAACGACATTACAGCAGTTACTGGCTTGTAAGTTACTAGAGGGCTCTTGTGGGCTCTGTACACGGCTGGCAGCGAGTGCAAAACCTATCTAAAGCTGCTGTGAGGGCTGTTTGTGGACTCTGTACACAGCCAGTACTCCAAGGTTTGCAGCTGCTGTTCCTTGCATATAATTTAATCTCCCCAACAGCTTGGCCATCTCCCCACTTGAACCAAAAACCCCGACTGAAGATTAAGCCTCTTTTTCCACCTCAACAACACTAAACCTCTGGACCAGTGTACCACTGGATCACCCCAGCCCAACTTGCAGGTGTGAAGTCTTCCTTACACCACTGAATCACTGGACCTAGAGGAATAATCGGTTTCCAGCACCTAACACAGCAGACTCTCTCCTCCTTACCAGGCACCTACTTCACCGGACGAGAATTGGACCTCGAGGCAAGATAGCAATTTAGACAACGACGTCTGAAAAATCCTCGGCTGTCGCTCCGTGAAAGCTCCCACAGGACTCTGGCAAAGCTGTTAAGTTGCTGCGAATCGTTACGTGGAGAGTTTTAGGGTAGCGGTAAAAATAATTTTTGCTCTGCCAAGCACCAGCAATGTCGAGCATGTAATTATTTCGAGGAATCTGAGGGCGTGCAACACATGTATGTTATATGTGAGAGCGCAATACCGACCAAAAAAAAAAAAGAAAAGGTCTGGAGCGTAAGAATCAGCCATTGTTATCGCTTCTCTCAGCAGGGTACAGAATGCTCAAGGCTTTTCTCACCGGTGCACGAAATGCTCACTGCTTCTTTTAGCACTGTTCAAAATATCTGTGGATTGTAGATAGATGGCATACAGTGATCAGTGTTCCAGGATGGTGTGTCTTCCTCGTTCCAGGTTGGTGTGTCTTCATTGTTAAAGGTAGGTGTGTATTCCTTGTTCCAGGCTAGTGTGTCTTCATTGTTCCAGGCCGGTGTGTCTTCCTTGCTCCAGGCTAGTGTGTCTTCATTGTTCCAAGCTGGTGTCTTCCTTGTTCCAGGCTGGTGTGTCTTCATTGTCCCACGCTGGTGTGTCTTTATTGTTCCATGCTGGAGTATTTATGTTCCAGGCTAGTGTGTCTTCATTGTTCCAGGTTAGTGTGTCTTCCTTGTTCCAGGCTGGTGTGTCTTCCTTGTTCCAAGCTGGTGTGTCTTCAATGTTCCAAGCTAGTGTGTCTTCATTGTTCCAGGTTAGTGTGTCTTCCTTGTTCCAGGCTGGTGTGTGCGTTTAGTGTTCCAAACTGGATTATTTATGCTCCTGGCTGCTGTGATCAGTGTACAGCTTCGTGTGTGTTCACTAGCACGAGACTCAACCTGCTACCAGCTAGCAACACTACCACAAGGCCCAACCTGCTACCAGCTAGCAACACTACCACAAGGCCCAACCTGCTACCAGCTAGCAACACTACCACAAGGCCCAACCTGCTACCAGGTAGCAACACTACCACAAGGCCCAACCTGCTACCAGCTAGCAACACTACCACAAGGCCCAACCTGCTACCAGCTAGCAACACTACCACAAGGCCCAACCTGCTACCAGCTAGCAACAGCCACATTAAAATATTAGTCTAAATGTATGACCAATTTACATATTTGCAAATTTACATAATATAATGCTGCCAGGACAGAAAATTTTGACAGTGATTCACGAGAACATCAGGTTCCTTAATGAACTGTTTTGTTGGTACACATTCTAAACTGGAAAATGACAATTAATTTTCTTCACTAATTATCTGCCTATTTTAGCAAATGTAACAAATTTATGATTTTTTCTCTAAATAGTGACCTTTATGCGTGATATATATATATATATATATATATATATATATATATATATATATATATATATATATATATATATATATATATATATATATATATATATAGGGGAGAGGAGAGAGAGAGACAGAGACAGAGAGGAAAGGAAGGAAAATAGGGTGAGGTAGATTTGAAAAGGGGGTTGAGAGTGAGAGAGAGAGAGAGAGAGAGAGAGAGAGAAAAGAGAGAGAGAGGGAGAGAGGATAAAGCAACAAGCCATGGGAAACTCCCTAACTCTCCCTCTGCACCAATCACTTGTATAAATATAACCAAACTGCCTTTAACACATCAAAATAACACTCGCTGTTTTCCACCTTACACACTCTCTGTCTCTCTCTCTCTCTCTCTCTCTCTCTATATATATATATATAATATATATATATATATATATATATATATATATATATATATATATATATATATATATATATATATATATATATATATAATTTTTTATCATTCTACTAAGTGCAAAATTGTATTCATTCTATAATCCATTAAACGACATTCGTATTAATAAAACTTTCTTTACTTTCACAAATCTGCTTTCTCCAAAACCTTTTTTTCCCCATCATTTTTACCTTTTTCAAAAAGCTTTTTTCATCATCATTCTACTATCCTCGATTTTTTTCTGCATGACTCTACTTCCTCTAAAAGAAATTCATCATTCTACTTCCTGCAGTAACATTCTTCGGACATTTGTATCCAGTCTTCACTTGGTAACCAAGAGCAGCTGGGGACACGAACACTCATCGTGCTGGAAAGGGAATTTACAGCAGCTGTGTTTGTGTACCTACACCACACCTGTAAAAGCCTCAATCTCGATTCCTATTTGTTAAATGCACACTTGTGGAGGGGGAATGTACGAGCAAGGCTGCATGGGATGACATGCTTGAGTGAGTGAGTGTGTGTGTGTGTGGGGTGTGTGTGTGTGTGTGTGTGTGTGTGTGTGTGTGTGTGTGTGTGTGTGTGTGATGCTTACACTTCCTAGGCTCTTAGGCCTTATCGTACCTGCTACATCCACCACTTTCTCACGCTTATATACTCCTTAATGCCCCGTGACTCATCCTCATCTTCCATCTGTCTCCATTACCAGGGCCTGAACAAACACCACAGTGCCTCGTTTTACTGCTATCTAACCACCACTCAGAATAATACATATGTATGACCGATACAATTATTTCCATTCTCCATCATCTTAAGACGGATATATAATTTAAAACGAGTCAGCATCTTCAGACGGAATAACAGCAGTTTTTTATACACACGTCCCTGGAGATACTGTTTATTCTATAACCTGTGACGTATTAAGACTGTGTAAGTGTAGTCTCAACTAGAATATTAACTGACCACAAGGAAGGTTTTCCCTGATCTTACGTTCTGACTGACGCTGCTTGACTTCTGCCGATCATATGTGTGAGTCTTACTTCTGCCAGAATGTTGTTTCTTAACTTTTAAAGTTAAAGCAAGACAAGTGTTGTTAAGTAAGACACATGTGCAACACTTAGGTATCTCTATTCCGAAACGTTTCTTTAGTCGAGTACAGAGGAGTGGAAGGAAGCAGTAGAGATGTGAAGACGATGTAATAACACCGAAGATTACGTCTTCAAGAGTGTTCTAGACTGAAGAAATCCAAGTGTTGCATATGTCTTACCAACATGTCGATATTATATACCATTATCACATTCAAGACGAGTGTCATTAAGGTTGTGTGAAATATCGTTTCCTGCTCCGAGTGAGAGAGATGAGAAGTCTTGAGGGTACGTTATACCACCTCCTCCCCCACCTGTGTCTCCTCACCTTCAAGCCTTGAGAAGCTCTTAGCACATTTCTATAATCGGATACAGACAAATGACGAGGTAAAATTTTTTGCTTTCCAACATTTACAGGAGTAGATATGGAAAGAGGTGAAGGGAAGGGGAGAGGAGGAGGAGCAGGGGAAAGTAGATAGAAGGGATGAAAAGGAATAACTCAACCAAGTACAAAGTAGTGGATTGGTAAACCAGTCAAAAACCTCGATCTGAGGATCATCATAAGACCTCAAGTCACCATCAATTTTTTTTTTACTCAGGAATTTTACGTAACTTATTGACCAACGAAATCTTATAAACTTTATTTAAAGAGTAATTAATACTTCACAAAAGCGCTTGTATTTCTTCTTTCCATTGTGATCAATTTGCATATTCTTAGAAAAATATTTTTTAATAAAATTTTATAAGATGTGTGTAGTAAGAATGATCAACTTTATTGCTCCAAAAAATTCGGGAAACGGAAAGTGGTGAATATTCCGCCAGGAAGAAAACTTTGATAGAAGCTCGAAATCTTTCTCGCTTCTACAGACGTTCCTTCAGATACTTCCTGAGACGTTTCCCTCAGACGTTACCTCAGACGTTATCTCAGACGTTCCCTCAGACGTTCCCTCAGGCGTTCCCTGAGAAGTTCCCTCAGATGTTCCATCGGACGTTCCTTCAGACGTTCCCTCAGACGTTCTTTCAGACGTTCCCTCAGACGTGCCCTTAGACGTTCCCTCAGACATTCCCTCAGACGTTCCCTCAGACGTTCCATCAGACGTGCCACAAGCCGCTTACTTAAAATTCAACAGACAGCAGAAAGTGACCTACAACCAGGAAATTTTACCAGGAAAAAATCCGGTGCTCTTACTGTGGCCTCTCTTACTGTGGCCTCTCTTACTGTGGCCCCTCATACTGTGACCTCCTAACTGTGATTTCTTACTATTATCTTCCAACAATACGTCGCAGTATCCCCCAGGTATACACCCATATATTACAACCACATGTGATATTATACCTATACCTTACGTCAGAAGTATCCCATTAAATTCTTGGGATACTAAAACGTAATAAAGACAAACAAGTAAGTGTATTAAGTGGCTCATTAAGCTGAAGTTTTAAGCTGTAGTTTGATGAGAAGTTCCTTAATTAGGTCATAAAATATTCTCGCGCCAGATATTAGTACAAATTATCAAAGAACACTTTCTAGGCCTTTAAAAATATATGTTTTGAGGTAATAAGAATTTATTTTGTCAGAGCATATTCTCTGTTTGAGTAAGTGTTTCTCTGGTTTCTTTGAAGGAAGTAAGGAAGGAAGGAAGGAAGGAAGGAACGAAGGAATGAAGGAAGGAATATATATATATAATGTGTGTATAATCTCAGTGTATAGTGCATATACATTGAGAAGTGTGTATCTCTTTCAGTTTATATACACCGAGAAAAGTCTGTCTCTGTGTATATATACACTTCGAGGTATACATATCAGTGTATATTCGCTTAAAAGTGGGAATATTTTAGTGTATACACCACAAGGTATATATCCCTCAGTGTATATAAACTTAAGAGGTGTGTGCCTCACAGTGTATACACACTGACAGGTGTATACCTCTCAGTATATACACATTAAGAGGTATGTATCTCTTGTGGTATAAATACTAAGAATTAACAATAATCCCTGTTTTAGGTATTAAAGTATTCTTGGCTGGTGGTGAACAGGTGACATACAACCTTAATGACCCTCGTGTAGTCGATAGGCTTGAAACCCCGAGTGTACCTGCCAACCAACTTTGACATATGCATTAATATATACATACTTCCATCCATATATACATACATGAATACATATACATCTAGATTTATGTATGCATACATACATACATACAATACAATTTTCTTTATTGTGTATTCTGAGTATGGCAAGAGAGGCAGCTGGGAAGTGTCACTGCTTTGTAACTTAGACACCCAGAAGGAAGAGACACTGTTGTCGTCAATAGCAAGAACCCCGATGTTTCTTGCTCACCTGGGAAAGAATCCCTTTACAAGAGTGGAGTGGGATTCTTGGGGGGGGGGGTGATGCTGATGGCAGCAATGGCGGACGAGGCTCAGAAATAAAGGCAGCTCCAGCTGCGGGTTATCATATGAATAAGATCCGCGTAGGGAAACACTTGTTCTGTTTCCTGACAGACCTCACAGAGTTGGTTTTATGCGTGTGTTTGTTAAATGTTTGTGTCACAAGGTGTCTCTATTCTGTCACTTAACTAGTGAGAGAAAAACTGTAAGATAAGAAGGTCACGGATTCAGAGATTGACGTCTCCCGTAGATGATGCTGTTGGTACAATACTCTAGGTGTCGCTGCTATTGTCATTTAAACTGCGTTAGAAAATACCCGATTGTGGAATCCAAAGCTCTTGTTTGTTAGCTTACACAGTTGTGAATGTCTCCCACAAGAGCATAGGAATTGAAAAAGTTACAAAGTTTTTTGAATTTCAGATGTACCAACACCATCCCAGTGTTTGACTTACGTGAAGTGAATGTTGAGGGGAAAAAAGGCGGAAAACGAATGTACACTTACAAAGATCATCGAAACGAGAACTCGACTCTCGTACTCACCTGTAATCTCTGTTTTCCCAAAGGTTTCGATTCCATGCAGATTCTATAAATTCTGTAGCTGATGTTGTTGTTACTATTGTTATTGTTGTTGCTGATGTTGCAGTTGCTGTTGTTTTTATTCTTATTGCTATGATTGTTGTTGCTGGTGTTGTTGTTATTGTTGTTTCCATTAATATTATAATTATTTTTACTATTATCATCTGTATTTTTATCATCATAATCATCGTCACCATCATCATCGCCACGACATAAGTTGCCTTCCTCACCCCAAGAACACAGAGTGCAACCCTAAGACCACTACGCCATCAGATTCACTGGAAAAAAACACCGTACTCCCTGTCTCTGAAGACAGCCGCGTGCAAGAGAGAGAGAAAAAATTGTGGCACTGTTCCCAGAGGGTCAAGGGGGGGATGGGAGGACGGCACTCATCCCCTCTCTCTCTCTCTCTCTCCTGACAGGAACTCTCTGCGTTATTTCCCAGAGGTAAACACAGCCCCTGTGGGCGAACACAGCCTCTGTGGATGGACACAGTCTCCGTGGATGAACAGTCTCCGTGGGACACACACAACCTCCGATGAACTAGGAGGCATTTCTTGCCTGACATGAACATCAGTGCAACTGTAGTCATGAGTGGTGGTGAGATGGAGGCTGACTAATGTGAAGGAGAGAGCATGCACACTGACAACAACTTAAGGAATGCAATGTGAAGGATGCAGGTTGATTTGCAGTCAATGTGTAGACATTACGCATATATCTTAATGTCAGAAACAAATAAACTTGATAATGAAAAAGTGTTTTACTGAGATATTGTGTGTATCGGAGGAGGAGGAGAAAGTGGAGCAGCCACAGCAACAACAAGAGCAGCAGCAGCAGCAGCAGCAGCAGCAGCAGCAGCAGCAGCAGCAGTAATAACAACAACAGCAGCAACAACAACACCAGCAACAGCAGCAGCCTCAGCAGCGGAAACATCCCAGACACGTCGAATTTAAACTGCCCACGCTTATCGACGTTTAAATATCCGTCTCGCAGAGATAGGCAGACGTTTAAATGTCCTAGGTTTAAATTCCTTTCGTATCAAAACTATCTGCCCATTTTTCATGTTCCAGACGTACGTTACTATTATTATTATTATTATTATTATTATTATTATTATTATTATTATTATTATTATTATTATTATTATTATTATTATTATTATTATTATTACTTTAAACTTAATATCCGATGTAACCTGTGTGCTCTCATATAAGATGTCGGAGGATCGAGCCTCTAGCGTAGTAGTACTAATAATAAGAGCAACGAAAATAGCAGTAACAACAACAATAACAAATAACAAACAATAACGAAAACATCAACAACAACAGATTTCTAAGAATCTGCAGCACCTGAGAGGTGCAGAGATGAGTACAAACAGACGTGCACAAATAAGTGAGTACAAACAGATGAGTACACCAGTCGAGTTCTTGTTTCAGTGATCTCTGTAAGTGCACATTCGTTTTCCTTAGTTTCCCCCAACATTCACTTCACGTAAGTCAAACACCGGGATGGTGTTGGTAGATCTTCATTCCAACAACTCTCCAACATTTTCAATTCCGATTCGCTTGTGGGAGACATTCACGACTGAGTAAGCCAGCTCACTAGAGCTCTGGATTCCACAACCGGGTACTGAAGGTGTCGACAACAGCGACACCTACGGTAGATGTTAGTCTGTAGTAAACCGTACCAACAGCATCATCTGTTATCATGCTAGCGTATATACGCTACTTACAATGAGTGGTACGCATCACTTTACGCATATCCACTGAAAGGTATATATCTCATACATTGAGTTTTCTATAATCCTTATTTTTCAGGGAACAAGTGATATACAGTTTTGAGACTTTCATGTAGTGGATAGGATCTAAACCTAACAAACCAGCCTACCAACCTCAGTTTAATTAAAGCCACCTCAGCCGGAAGGGAAGAAAAAATCATTAACGATTACATTATAACCCAGCCAGTGAAATGTTACCTCCATAAGCTCTCATCGTCCATTACAAAGCCGAAAAAAAATGGAAAAACGTTTAACCGCTATATACGGAACTATTACGCTTGTAGTTAATGGTTGTAGGTCTACGTGGCGGGCGTCTTAAAACACTGTAACTGCTTCCGTATCTCACACACCAGCTGCCTGATGTTGCAACACACACACACACACACACACACACACACACACACACACACACACACACACACACACACACATACACAAACACACACACACACAGATAGAAAAGAAACTGAAAGTTTGGTACACAAACGCGGATGGAATAACGAATAAACATGAGGAGTTGAACGAAAGAATCAGTGAAAAATCCCCAGACATCATAGCAGTCACAGAAACAAAACTCGCTGAGACAATAACAGACACAATCTTCCCAACGGGATATCAGATCCTGAGGAAAGATAGAAGGAGTAGAGGGGGAGGAGGGGTTGCACTGCTCATAAAACACCGATGGGGATTTGAGGAAATGGAAGGCATGGACATGATTGGAGAAAGAGACTACATTGTAGGTACAATTCAGTCCGGGAACATAAAGTAGTCATTGGAGTGATGTATAACCCACCACAGAACTGCAGGAGGCCAAGAGAGGAGTACGAAGAAAACAACAGGGTGATGGTGGACACACTGGCTGAGGTGGCAAGAAGAGCTCACTCGAGCAGAGCAAAGTTACTGGTAATGAGCGATTTCAACCACAGGGAGATCGACTGGGAAAACCTGGAGCCACATGGGGGTCCCGAAACATGGAGAGCCAAGATGATGGATGTGGTACTTGAAAACCTCATGCATCAAATGTCAGGGACACAACCAGAGAGAGAGGGGAGGATGAGCCAGCAAGACTGGATCTTGTGTTCACCCTGAGCAGTTCAGACATTGAGGACATCACTTGCGAGAGGCCCCTTGGAGCTAGCGATCACGTGGTTCTGAGTTTTGATTATATAGTAGAGTTACAAGTGGAGAAGGTAACAGGAACTGAAGGGGACAGGCCAAACTATAAAAGGGGGAGACTACACAGGTATGAGAAACTTCCTGCAGGAGGTTCAGTGGGACAGAGAAATGGTAGGAAAATCAGTAAACGAGATGATGGAATTATGTGGCAACAAAGTGCAAGGAGGCAGAGGAAAGGTTTGTTCCCAAGGAAACAGAAATAATAGAAGACCAAAACGAGTCCTTGGTTTACCCGAAGGTGTAGGGAGGCAAAAACTAAGTGCAACAGAGAATGGAAAAGGTACAGGAGGCATAGGACCCAGGAAAACAAGGAAATTAGTAGAAGAGCCAGAAACGAGTATGCACAGATGAGGAGGGAGGCCCAGCGACAGTATGAAAACGACATAGCATCGAAAGTCAAATCTGACCCGAAACTACTGTATAGCCACATTAGGAGGAAGACAACAGTCAAGGACCAGGTGATAAGGCTGAGGAAAAGAAGGTGGAGAACTCACAAGAAACGATCAAGAGGTATGTGAGGAGCTCAACACGAGATTTAAGGAAGTATTTACAGTAGAGACAGGAAGGACTCTGGGGGACAGATCAGATGGGACACCAGCAAGGAATACACCAACAAGTGTTTGGACGACATACATACAGATGAGGAGAGGTGAAGAAACTGCTAAGGGACATCGATACCTCAAAGGCAATGGGACCGGACAACATCTCCCCGTGGGTCCTTAGAGAGGGAGCAGACATGTTGTGCGTGCCACTTACCACAATCTTCAACACGTCCCTGGAAACTGGGCAACTACCTGAGGTATGGAAGACGGCAAATGTAGTTCCCATTTTTAAAAAAGGAGACAGAAAAGAGGCACTAAACTATAGACCTGTGTCATTGACGTGTATAGTATGCAAAGTAATGGAGAAGATTATCAGGAGGAGAGTGGTGGAGCACCTGGAACGGAACAAGAGTATAAATGCCAACCAGCACGGATTCATGGAAGGCAAATCCTGTGTCACAGACCTTCTGGAGTTTTATGATAAAATAACAGAAGTAAGACACGAGAGAGAGGGGTGGGTTGATTGCATCTTCTTGGACTGCAAGAAGGCCTTTGACACAGTTCCTCACAAGAGATTAGTGCAGAAGCTAGAGCATCAGGCGCATATAACAGAAGGGCACTGCAATGGATCAGAGAATACCTGACAGGGAGGCAACAACGAGTCATGGTATGTAATGATGTATCACAGTGGGCACCTGTGACGAGCGGGGTCCCACAGGGGTCGGTCCTAGGACCAGTGCTATTTTTGGTATATGTGAACGACATGATGGAAGGGTTAGACTCAGAAGTGTCCCTGTTTGCAGATGATGTGAAGTTAATGAGGAGAATTATATCTGATGAGGACCAGGCAGGACTTCAAAGAGACCTGGACAGACTGGACACTTGGTCCAGCAAATGGCTTCTCAAATTTTAATCCTGCCAAATGCAAAGTCAGAAGATAGGAGAAGGGCACAGAAGACCACAGACAGAGTATAGGCTAGGTGGCCAAAGACTGCAAACCTTACTCAAGGAGAAAGATCTTGGGGTGAGTATAACACCGAGCATGTCTCCGGAAGCACACATCAATCAATAACTGCTGCAGCATATGGGCGCCTGGCAAACCTAGAACAGCATTCCGATACCTTAGTAAGGAATCGTTCAAGACACTGTACACCGTGTATGTCAGGCCCATACTGGAGTATGCAGCACCTGTTCGGAACCCGCACTTGATAAAGCACGTCAAGAAACTAGAGAAAGTACAAAGGTTTGCGACAAGGTTAGTTCCAGAGCTAAGGGGAATGTCCTATGAAGAAAGATTAAGGGAAATCGGCCTGACGACACTGGAGGACAGGAGGGTCAGGGAGACATGATAACGACATAAAAATACTGCGTGGAATAGACAAGGTGGACAAAGACAGGATGTTCCAGGGAGGGGACAC
>NC_069400.1:111502039-111504539 GCF_026875155.1 Cherax quadricarinatus | reverse complement strand
TCTCTCTCTCCTCTCTCTCTTCTTCTTGTTGTGTTATAAGAATACCAAAGTCTTTCCAATACCTATATCTATACCCTCACAACTACGCCAAGGCACTAGGAGCTCAACTTATAACCTAATTCTGTCACTGGACCATGACCTGGCAGGTCACACCCCGTGTGCGGTTACTGGAGGGGATCCACTTTCCACTCTAGTAGCAGTCGAAGCAATGGAAGAAATATCACTGGTTCCACTACGTCCCAGGAACTGTAGTCAATCAGATTTCAATCTCCAACTAAGTGAATCAAGTTCCTTTCCCACTAGAGCAAGAGATATGGTGGGGCAGCCTGCATAAAAGTGGGCAAGAGATATGGTGGGGCAGCCTGCGTCAAGGTGGACAAGAGATATGAGGGGGCAGCCTGCATCAAGGTGGACAAGAGATATGGTGGAGCAGCCTGCATCAAGGTGGACAAGAGATATGGTGGGGCAGCCTGCATCAAGTTGAACAAGAGATATGGTGGGGCAGCCTGCGTCAAGGTGGACAAGAGATATGGTGGGGCAGCCTGCATCAAGATGGACAAGAGATATGGTGGGGCAGCCTGCATCAAGGTGGACAAGAGATATGGTGGGCAGCCCTGCATCAAGGTGTACAAGAGATATGGTGGGGCAGCCTGCGTCAAGGTGGACAAGAGATATGGTGGGGCAGCCTGCGTCAAGGTGTACAAGAGATATGGTGGGGCAGCCTGCATTAAGGTGGACAAGAGATGTGGTGGGGCAGCCTGCATCAAGGCGGACAAGAGATATGGTGGGGCAGCCTGCATCAAGATGGACAAGAGATATGGTGGGGCAGCCTGCATTAAGGTGGACAAGAGATATGGTGGGGCAGCCTGCATCAAGATGGACAAGAGATACGGTGGGGCAGCCTGCATCAAGGTGGACAAGAGATATGGTGGGGCAGCCTGCATCAAGGTGGAGAAGAGATATGGTGGGGCAGCCTGCATCAAGATGGACAAGAGATATGGTGGGGCAGCCTGCATCAAGGTGGACAAGAGATATGGTGGGGCAGCCTGCATCAAGGTGGACAAGAGATATGGTGGGGCAGCCTGCATCAAGGTGGACAAGAGATATGGTGGGGCAGCCTGCGTCAAGGTGGACAAGAGATATGGTGGGGCAGCCTGCATCAAGGTGGACAAGAGATATGGTGTGGCAGCCTGCATCAAGGTGGACAAGAGATATGGTGGGGCAGCCTGCATCAAGATGGACAAGAGATATGGTGGCGCAGCCTGCATCAAGGTGGACAAGAGATATGGTGGGGCAGCCTGCATCAAGGTGGACAAGAGATATGGTGGGGCAGCCTGCATCAAGGTGGACAAGAGATATGGTGGGGTAGCCTGCATCAAGGTGGACAAGAGATATGGTGGGGCAGCCTGCGTCAAGGTGGACAAGAGATATGGTGGGGCAGCCTGCATCAAGGTGGACAAGAGATATGGTGTGGCAGCCTGCATCAAGGTGGACAAGAGATATGGTGGGGCAGCCTGCATCAAGGTGGACAAGAGATATGGTGGGGCAGCCTGCATCAAGATGGACAAGAGATATGGTGGGGCAGCCTGCATCAAGGTGGACAAGAGATATGGTGGGGCAGCCTGCATCAAGATGGACAAGAGATATGGTGGGCAGCCTGCATCAAGGTGGACAAGAGATATGGTGGGCAGCCTGCATCAAGGTGACAAGAGATATGGTGGGGCAGCCTGCATCAAGATGGACAAGAGATATGGTGGGGCAGCCTGCATCAAGGTGGAGAAGAGATATGGTGGGGCAGCCTGCATCAAGATGGACAAGAGATATGGTGGGCAGCCTGCATCAAGGTGGACAAGAGATATGGTGGGGCAGCCTGCATCAAGATGGACAAGAGATATGGTGGGGCAGCCTGCATCAAGGTGGACAAGAGATATGGTGGGGCAGCCTGCATCAAGGTGGACAAGAGATATGGTGGGCAGCCTGCATCAAGGTGGACAAGAGATATGGTGGGGCAGCCTGCAATCAAGGTGGAGAAGAGATAGGTGGGGCAGCCTGGCATCAAGGTGGAGAAGAGATATGGTGGGGCAGCCTGCATCAAGGTGGACAAGAGATATGGTGGGGCAGCCTGCATCAAGGTGGACAAGAGATATGGTGGGGCAGCCTGCATCAAGGTGGAGAAGAGATATGGTGGGGCAGCCTGCATCAAGGTGGAGAAGAGATATGGTGGGGCAGCCTGCATCAAGGTGGACAAGAGATATGGTGGGGCAGCCTGCATCAAGATGGACAAGAGATATGGTGGGGCAGCCTGCATCAAGGTGGACAAGAGATATGGTGGGGCAGCTGCGTCAAGGTGTACAAGAGATATGGTGGGGCAGCCTGCATCAAGGTGGACAAGAGATATGGTGGGGCAGCCTGCGTCAAGGTGGACAAGAGATATGGTGGGGCAGCCTGCATCAAGGTGGACAAGAGATATGGTGGGGCAGCCTGCATCAAGGTGGAGAAG
>NC_069400.1:111492039-111499539 GCF_026875155.1 Cherax quadricarinatus | reverse complement strand
CCGTAGTCGTGGAGGTTCTGAAGCAGAGGCAAGGAGCCTGGCGCTTATATACTAACGTCAGGTGGAAGGGGGGGGGGGACGTGTAGCATAAAGCACTGGATGGCGAAACGTCTACAATAAAGATACCCAGATGTTGCACATGTGTCTTAATTTCATATTGTCGGTATTGTATACCATTCTTGCACAACCTTAATTATACAACACACAAACACACAACCTACCCCATTAAATGTTACATAAACCCATTAGAACAGTGGTACTAGTTACTTATATAAAATAATAGGGTTCCGATACCCCCAGCCCCCATTCTTCTGCCGGTCTCTCAGCCTGCAGGCTGAGAGACCGGCAGGCTGTTACCTGTACTCTATAAATCAGACCTCCACATACTAGGAACTGCAGGAAAAATCGTGAGAGAACAAAAATAAAAAAATAAGCTATGGCCTAAACTTACCCAAAATACCATTTACCCTTACTCACACAAATACCACGACGTGTGTGTGTGTGTGTGTGTGTGTGTGTGTGTGTGTGTGTGTGTGTGTGTGTGTGTGTGTATGTGTGTGTGTGTGTGTGTGTGTGTGCGTGTGTCTGTGTGGGGACGGTGAGAGTGTTAGTTACCATTTTGTCTTAGGCACATGTCGATTAGACACTAGGCCTGTTGTGTGTGTGTGTGTGGTGTGTGTGTGTGTGTGTGTGTGTGTGTGTGTGTGTGTATGTGTGTGTGTGTGTGTGTGTCTGTGTGTGTGTGTGTGTGTGTGTGTGTGTGTGTGGGTGTCTGTGTACGTGTCTGTCTGTCTGTCTGTCTGTATAAAACGTAATTTTAGCGTTCTAAAGAACTGCTATCATGAACGAAGTCGCCCTCACTCGCCACCATGTTAATGTTGCCTTGATATAGTAATTAATTACAGTATCTGCCTCCCGCCTGCTAATATATTCATGAGTTGCCTCGCCTCTACTCGTGGCGAGTTGCTCTTAACCCAGTGATTAGATGAGAGTGGATCCTCTCACTGATACCCAGACTGGCTTCACTCTCAGTGCTCTTGCTGGAGTGTTAGCTGCTCTCGTTTGAGAGTTACCTTCTCTTGTTTTGAGACTTAATTGCTCTTGTTTGAGAGTTAGTTGCTCTTGTTTGAGAGTTAGTTGCTCTTGTTTGAGATTTCGTTGCTCATGTTTGAGAGTTAGTTGCTCTTGTTTGAGAGTTAGTTGATCTTATTTGAGAGTTAGTTGCTCTTGTTTGAGAGTTAGTTGATCTTATTTGAGAGTTAGTTGCTCTTGTTTGAGAGTTAGTTGATCTTATTTGAGAGTTAGTTGCTCTTGTTTGAGAGTTAGTTGATCATATTTGAGAGTTAGCTGCACTTGTTTGAGAGTTAGTTGCTCTTGTTTGAGAGTTAGTTGATCTTGTTTGAGAGTTAGTTGCTCTTGTTTGAGAGTTAGTTGCTCATGTTTGAGAGTTAGTTGCTCTTGTTTGAGTTAGTTGCTCTTGTTTGAGAGTTAGTTGCTCTTGTTTGAGAGTTAGTTGATCTTGTTTGAGACTTAGTTGATCTTATTTGAGAGTTAGTTGCTCTTGTTTGAGAGTTAGTTGCTCTTGTTTGAGAGTTAGTTGCTCTTGTTTGAGAGTTAGTTGCTCTTGTTTGAGAGTTAGTTGATCTTATTTGATAGTTAGTTGCTCTTGTTTGAGTTAGTTGCTCTTGTTTGAGAGTTAGTTGCTCTTGTTTGAGAGTTAGTTGATCTTGTTTGAGACTTAGTTGATCTTATTTGAGAGTTAGTTGCTCTTGTTTGAGAGTTAGTTGCTCTTGTTTGAGAGTTAGTTGCTCTTGTTTGAGAGTTAGTTGCTCTTGTTTGAGAGTTAGTTGATCTTGTTTGAGAGTTAGTTGATCTTGTTTGAGAGTTAGTTGCTATTGTTTGAGAGTTAGTTGATCTTGTTTGAGAGTTAGTTGATCTTATTTGAGAGTTAGTTGCTCTGTTTGAGAGTTAGTTGCTCTTGTTTGAGAGTTAGTTGAACTTGTTTGAGAGTTAGTGATCTTGTTTGAGAGTTAGTTGATCTTGTTTGAGAGTTAGTTGTTCTTGTTTGAGAGTTAGTTGATCTTGTTTGAGAGTTAGTTGCTCTTGTTTGAGAGTTAGTTGATCTTGTTTGAGAGTTAGTTGTCCTTGTTTGAGAGTTAGTTGATCTTGTTTGAGAGTTAGTTGATCTTGTTTGAGAGTTAGTTGATCTTGTTTGAGAGTTAGTTGATCTTGTTTGAGAGTTAGTTGATCTTGTTTGAGAGTTAGTTGATCTTGTTTGAGAGTTAGTTGCTCTAGTTTGAGAGTTAGTTGCTCTTGTTTGAGAGTTAGTTGATCTTGTTTGAGAGTTAGTTGATCTTGTTTGAGAGTTAGTTGCTCTTGTTTGAGAGTTAGTTGATCTTGTTTGAGAGTTAGTTGCTCTAGTTTTGAGAGTTAGTTGCTCTTGTTGAGAGTTAGTTGATCTTGTTTGAGAGTTAGTTGATCTTGTTTGAGAGTTAGTTGATCTTGTTTGAGAGTTAGTTGATCTTGTTTGAGAGTTAGTTGCTCTAGTTTGAGAGTTAGTTGCTCTTGTTTGAGAGTTAGTTGATCTTGTTTGAGAGTTAGTTGATCTTGTTTGAGAGTTAGTTGCTCTTGTTTGAGAGTTAGTTGATCTTGTTTGAGAGTTAGTTGCTCTAGTTTGAGAGTTAGTTGCTCTTGTTTGAGAGTTAGTTGATCTTGTTTGAGAGTTAGTTGATCTTGTTTGAGAGTTAGTTGCTCTTGTTTGAGAGTTACTTGATCTTCTTTGAGAGTTAGTTGATCTTCTTTGAGAGTTAGTTGATCTTGTTTGAGAGTTAGTTGCTCTTGTTTGAGAGTTAGTTGATCTTGTTTGAGAGTTAGTGTTGCTCTAGTTTGAGAGTTAGTTGATCTTCTTTGAGAGTTAGTTGATCTTCTTTGAGAGTTAGTTGATCTTGTTTGAGAGTTAGTTGATCTTGTTTGAGAGTTAGTTGATCTTGTTTGAGAGTTAGTTGCTCTTGTTTGAGAGTTAGTTGATCTTCTTTGAGAGTTAGTTGATCTTCTTTGAGAGTTAGTTGATCTTGTTTGAGAGTTAGTTGCTCTTGTTTGAGAGTTAGTTGATCTTGTTTGAGAGTTAGTTGATCTTGTTTGCGAGTTAGTTGATCTTGTTTGAGAGTTAGTTGATCTTGTTTGAGAGTTAGTTGATCTTGTTTGAGAGTTAGTTGATCTTGTTTGAGAGTTAGTTGATCTTGTTTGAGAGTTAGTTGATCTTGTTTGAGAGTTAGTTGATCTTCTTTGAGAGTTAGTTGATCTTGTTTGAGAGTTAGTTGCTGTTGTTTGAGAGTTAGTTGCTCTTGTTTGAGAGTTAGTTGATTTTCTTTGAGAGTTAGTTGATCTTGTTTGAGAGTTAGTTGATCTTGTTTGAGAGTTAGTTGATCTTGTTTGAGAGTTAGTTGATCTTGTTTGAGAGTTAGTTGCTCTTGTTTGAGAGTTAGTTGATCTTGTTTGAGAGTTAGTTGCTCTTGTTTGTGTGTGTCAGCCTCCTTGTATGTGTATCACTCACACCTGCCCACTTACCTAGAACACTTGCCCACCAATCACCCACACTTGCCCACCAATCACCCACACTTGCCCACCAATCACCCACACTTGCCCACCAATCACCCACACTTGCCCACCAATCACCCACACTTGCCCACCAATCACCCACACTTGCTAGACCCGACTCATAGGCCAAACAATTAGTGCTCTGACACTTTCCACCAATAATTAAAAAAACTTCTAAAAACATATTCATTTGTTTTCAAAATTTAGAAAAATAAAAAGAAAGTGAATCACCAAAAAACACTACATTGACACAAAATTCTCAATACTTCCTTCAGCGTTATGTTTTTAGTGTTTTTCAACCAGTTTTTTGTAATAAATCAGAGTATATATATTAATGTGTGTGTGTTTTCAAAGGTAAACTGGCAGTGTAGTGTTAAGTTCGAGGTGAACATTGCCAGTCCGTCGCCATGATGTTATTAGTTAGTGAACTTGTTAACAAACTCACAATTATAACAACTTTTCGACTGTCAGGGCGAATATTGTCTGAAACTCTGATGAACAAATATTAGACAAATTATGATGAACTACTTGTAGCGTACAATGTTCACTAGATGTATTATTATTATTATTATTATTATTATTATTATTATAATTATTATTATTATTATTATTATTATTATTATTTATTATTATTATTGTTATTATTATTATTATTATTATTATTATTATTATTATTATTATATTATTATTATTATTATTATTATATTATTATTATTATTATTATTATTATTTATTATTATAATTATTATTATATATTATTATTATTATTATTATATATTATTATTATATTATATTATTATTGTTATTGTTGTTATTATTAGTATTAGTATTATTATTTTTATTATTGTTATTATTATTATTATTACTTATTATTATCGATCCTTCTTGTTATTATTATTAAGCCACTTTATTTAAAGGTGTTACCCTTGCTGAAAGGGTATCTTCTATCCAGGCTCCTGATCCTAGGAACTGGAGCTGTCTGTTCCTTACAGAAATTAAAATTTACTCCCTCCCATTCTCAATATCACGTCTTCCCATTTTCTATGTTCACGTCAACCTATCACCTTCTTCTGTCCTCACTTCAAGTCACTTTTTAATGTGATAGACATCAGATGAACACGTGAGATGAATTCCGGGTAAATCGTAATGAACAAGTACAGTGATGGACCTGTTACCTGTCAGGACTACGGTTCGAGTCCTCGTTCATTGTTCCATTGAGTCACTGAGTTCTGGGGCTGTGAGAAGGGACAGTTATGCCGTAACTGGTGGCCGCTGAAGCAGACATGTCACAGAAAGTGAAGGCTGTGAAACCTACCTGTTGTAAGCGTCGTAGCTCAGTGCACTGGTCCTTCCTATTATTTAGCACCACGGTTCGAGTCCCCGGCCATTCTTCCGTTTACTCACAGTTTATGAAATGTAATGAACATGCTAGAATCGCCACTGCAATTCGCAAAAAGTTAGGAAAATTAAGCCCTTTTACTCTAAATTTACTCTTCCTCCAAATCTCAATTTTGGAGGAAAAACTTTGCCTCAGGAAAAGGCCAAAAATACCATCATAACTTGACACAGGACCTGGAGGGAGCGAAACATCTCAACGTTTTTCCCATATTTTTTTGTGAATTGTTTCATACACGTTATTGAGACTTTTGTTCGTCTGCAACGTGTTCTTTGTTGGCAGCCAGTGTGTACACAGTGTGTACACAGTGTGTAAACAGTGTATACACAGTGTATACACAGTGTGTACATAGTGTACACACAGTGTGTACACAGTGTGTACACAGCCTTGTTGTTCTCTCGTGTTGAGCCGATCATGTGTACCAGAGGAGCCGGTGTTGTCTCGGAGGTTCCGCGTTCTGCTGCCTGTTTTTCCTTCGTTATTGACCGCTGAAGGGGATACTAATAATGTGTGTGTGTGTGTGTGTGTGTGTGTGTGTGTGTGCCACAGATAATGTGGCTAAAGCCACACTGTCAAAAGTTTTTTTTTTACGCAATAATTAAAATCTTTCACATGAGCTAAATTCGATCATACAATGAATTATATATTTGAGTTCACTCATTATTACACAAACAAAATTCATTTTAAAACTCTGAAGTTTCATTTTACATACAAAAACTGGTTTTTCGAAGTTTCTGTTCCTTATAAGGTATATTTCTTTAAGTAACGAAATTAAAAATTTCAAGCATCAGTGAGCGAAACGTGTCAATTTAAGACACATTTATCGAAGACATTTAGGTTCTTGAACCTGGCCACTTCAAATGCTTTAAAGGTACGAGAAGTCACAGGTTATTTATAGAGGTTGGGGAGAGTATTAGGCATCAGTGTAAATATGGAGGCGTTGCCTGGCCTCCTGCTGGTGATTAGCAACCATCATTGGTCATGTTTACTGCGTCAGCGACTCCAGCAGTAACTGTAAATGCATCAAAGAAACGCCAAGAACTTCTCGAGTTCCGAACCCTGGCTCAGAATCAGACAGCTTTACACTCTGGTTACTCCCTTCGTTCCTGAATTCCTTACTTCCTGCCTGCTTTTTTCCATTCCTTCCTTCCTTTCTTTCTTTCTTCCTTCTTTATCCATTCTTTCTCCCTCCCTCCCTTCCTTCCTTCATTTATTCATTCCTAGTAAATACCATTTCTCTCATCCTCTTTGCTGATTAGCACTAGCACCTGGCTCCTCAGCCCAGCGCCTAGCTTGATACAGGTGCCGGTTAACGTCTAGCTAATCGGCACCTATTTCTCCTACCTGTGTACGGCCGTCACTACTTGACGGATGACTCCGCTACGTGGCACCAAGCTTCTCTACCCGGCACTTGCATCTCCTACCTGACACCTGGCTCATTCACCTGCGTACGTACTGCAAGGTGATGTAGATAAACGTACACGAACTACAGAAATATCCCAAAAAGTTGCCGCTGAAGTTCAATCCTCATACAAGCAAGGTTTAGAGAATGTGAACACTAAGTAGAAGGCCAAAGGACGAATCAAATTCTGAAGTAAAATCATTCTCTACTTTACTCTCTTTCACACTACACACTGTTTCATTCACCTTCCCCACACTCAAACCTGGCTCTTCCTCACTCCAAAAAGATGTTATACCTCCCTGCCCAGTGCATGAAATTACTGCCTTCCTATTCTTATCAACACTTAATAGCTCCTCAAAATATTCTCTCAATCTTTCCACTACCACCAACTCCCCATCTAATAAATCCCCACTTTTGTTATTTACTATTAAATCCATTTTGTTATCTAGGCTTTTTCAGTATATTTATCTTACTCCAAACATTTTCTTATTCTTTAGAAATCGTGATGATAAAACTTTACCAACTCTCACATTTGCCCTAATTTTACATTTCCTCACCAGTCTCTTAACCTCCCTGCTGCACTAAATATACTCCGCCCTACGTATATCATTTCTACTTTGTAAAAGCCTCTCATATGTTAAATTTTCATCCTTACTATTTCCTTTACCTTGTCTTTACCTTCATCTTATCTTCACCAGCCGCTCCTCTTCCTTCCCTCACCCACCCTTCTATATCCACAAACTTCTGCTACACACTCTAATGCTGCATTCATAAATCTATCCCATACCTCATCACTTCATTCTTACTCGTTGATGACATTCTCTTTGTACTCCATCTACCTCTTACTGTCACTGTAGCAACAACTAAATAACGATTTTATATATCTATTGCCTCCCTGAAAGCAAGCACATCCAGAAATCTATCCATCAACCTTTTATCCACAAATACATAATCCTACAAACTATTGCCATTACACCATATAACCTACGTCGTGTACTGATTTATTCTATTTTTTCTTAAAATATTTATTACCAAACCCCTTTCTATAAACAGTTTTATTAGAGGCCCTATTACAATTTACTTTTGGCAATCCAAACTTACCAAA
>NC_069400.1:111464539-111487039 GCF_026875155.1 Cherax quadricarinatus | reverse complement strand
GAAAACAACAGTCAAGGACCAGGTAATCAGACTGAGGAAGGGTGATGGGGAATTCACAAGAAACGACCGGGAGGTATGTCAGGAGCTCAACACGAGATTTAAAGAAGTATTTACAGTGGAAACCAGTAGGACTCCAGGAAATCAGAGCAGGGGGGTGCACCAGCAAGTGCTGGATGAGGTACATATAACCAAGGAGGAGGTGAAGAAGCTGCTATGCGAACTTGACACCTCAAAGGTGGTGGGACCAGACATCTCTCCGTGGGTCCTTAAAGAGGGAGCGGAGATATTGTGTGTACCGTTAACAAAGATCTTCAACACATCATTTGAAACTGGGCAACTCCCCGAGGTATGGAAGATGGCAAATGTAGTCCCAATTTTTAAAAAGGGAGACAGACATGAGGCACTAAACTACAGACCTGTATCACTAACGTGTATAGTATGCAAGGTCATGGAGAAGATCATTAGGAGGAGAGTGGTAGAGCACCTGCAAAGAAACAAGTGTATAATTGACAACCAGCATGGTTTCAGGGAGGGAAAATCCTGTGTCACAAACCTATTAGAGTTTTATGACAAGGTGACAGAAGTAAGACAAGAGAGAGAGGGGTGAATCGACTGCATTTTTTTGGACTGCAAGAAGACCTTCGACACAGTTCTTCACAAGAGGTTACTGCAAAAGCTAGAGGATCAGGCACACATAACAGGAAAGGCACTGCAATGGATAAGAGAATACCTTACAGGGAGGCAACAACGAGTCATGGTACGTGACGAGGTGTCAAAGTGGGCGCCTGTGACAAGCGGGGTTCCACAGGGGTCAGTCCTAGGACCTGTGCTGTTCTTGGTATATGTGAATGACATAACGGAAGGGATGGACTCAGAAGTGTCCTTGTTTGCGGACGATGTGAAGTTAATGAGAAGAATCAAATCGGATGAGGATCAGGCAGGACTACGAAGAGACCTGGACAGGCTACAAGCCTGGTCCAGCAACTGGCTCCTTGAGTTTAACCCCGCCAAATGCAAAGTCATGAAGATTGGGGAAGGGCAAAGAAGACCGCAGACACAACATAGTTTAGATGGCCAAAGTCTGCAAACCTCACTCAAGGAAAAAGATCTGGGGGTGAGTATAACACCGAGCATATCTCCTGAACCCCCGGAAAAGGGAAAAAGGAACCAAAAAACCCCAACAAAAAAAAAAAAATTTTTAAAAAAACCCCCCCCCCAAAAAAACCCCCCCCTTTTTTAAAAAAAAAAAACCCCCAAAATAAAAAAAAACCCAAAACCTTTAAAAACGGGGGTTTCCCCCTTTTTAAAAAAAAACCCCCTTTTTAAAAACCCCAAAGGAAAAAAATTTTAAAAAAAACCCCCCTAAAAAAAAAATAGGCCCCCCAAAAAATTTTAAAAAAAAACCCCCAAAAACGGGTTAAAAAAAGGGCCCCAAAAAATTTAAAAAAATCCCGGCCAAAAACAAATTTCCAACGGGGGGGAACCCCCCCGGGGAAAAAGCCCCCCCAAAAACCCGGGAAAACCCCCCCAAAAAAAAAAAAACCAAAAAAAAAAAAAAAAAGGGGGGAAAACCCCCCCCGGGAAAAAAAAAGGGGAAAAAAAAAAAACCCGGGAAAACCGGTTTAAAACAAAAATTCCCCCAAAAATTTTTAAAAACCCCCAAAAAAATAAATTTTTTCCAAAAAAAAATTTTTTAAAAAAAAAAACCCCCCAAAAAAAAAACCCCCCCAAAAATTTTAAAAAAAATTAAAAAACCCCCAAAAAAAAAAAAAGGGGGGGGAAAAAAACCCCAACCCCCCCAAAAAAAAATTTTTTCCCCCGGCCCAAAAACCCCCCTTTTAAAAAAATTTGGAAAAAAAAAAGGAAAAAATTTTAAAAAAAACCCCCCCCTTTTTTAAAAAAAAAAAAAAAAAAATTTTTTTCCCAAATAAAAAAACCCCCCTTTAAAAAAAAAGGAACCCCCCAAAACAAAAAAAAACCCCCCTTTTCCCACCCAAGGAAAAAATTTCCCCAAACCCCCAAAAAAAAAAACCCCCCCCCGGGGAAAAAAAACCCCCCTTTTTGGGGGGGAAAAATTTTTAAAAAAACCCTTTTAAACCCCCTTTTAAAAAACTTTGGGTTTTTTTTAAAAAAACAAAAAAACCCCCCCCCCCCAAAAAAAAACCCCAAAGGGAAAAAAAAAAAAAAAAAACCCCCCCTTTAAAAAAAAAAATTAAAAAAAGGGAAAAAAACGGGGGCCCCCAAAAAATTCAAAGGAAAAAAAAATTTTCCCACCCAAAAAAACAAAAAAAAAAAACCCGGAAAAAAACCCCCAAATTTAAAAAAGGGCCCAAGGGAACATTTTAAAAAAAAAAAACCCCCTTTTAAAAAAAAAAACACAAAAAAATTTTTAAAGGGGGGGCCCCCCCCAAAACCCCCCTTTTAAAAAAATTTTTAAAAACCCCCAAAAACCCCAAAAGGAAAAAAAAAAAATTTAAAACAAAAACCAAAAAAAAGGAACCCAAAAACCCAAAAAAAACCCCCAAAAACCCCAATTTTAAAAAAAACCCCCCCCCAAAAAAAAAAAATTTCGGGCCCCCGGGGGGAAAAAAATTTTCCCCCCTTTCCAAAATTTGGGGGTTGGGCCCCTTTTTAAAAATTTTTAAAAAAAATTCCAAACCCCAAAAAAAAAAAAGGAAAAAAATTTTAAAAAAAAACCCCCCCTTTTTGGTTCCTTTTTAAAAAAAAATTTTTTTTTTTAAAAAAAACCCCCTTTTTTTAAAAAAAAACCCCCCCCAAAAAAAAAGGGGGGGGAAAAAAAGGGGTTTTTTTGGTTTTTTTTTTAAAAAAATTTTTTTTTTTTCCAAAAATTTTTTTTTTTTTCCCTTTTTGGGGGGGGGGAAAAAAAAAAATTTCCCCCCTTTAAAGGGGGGGGGTTTTTTTGGGGGGAAAAAAAAAAAGGGGGGGTTTGGAAAAAAAAAAATTTTTTAAATTCCCCCCTTTTTTCCCGGGGGTTTTTTTTTTTAAAAAAATTTTTTTAAATTTTAAAAACCCCCCCGGGGGGGAAACCCCCAAAAAAGGGGGGGGGGGGGGAAAAAAAGGGGGGAAAAAAACCCCCTAATTTCCCCCCCCGGGGGAAATTCCCCCCCCCTTTCCCCCCCGGCCCCCCCCCCCCCCCCCCCCGGGGGAAAAAACCCCCCCCCCCCCCCCCCCAAACCCCCGGGCCCCAAACCCCCCAAAACCCCCCCCCCGGGGGGGCCCCCCCCCCAAAAAAAACCCCCCCCCTTTTTTTGGGGCCCCCCCCCCCCCCCCCCCCCCCGGGGCCCCCCCCTTCCCCCAAAAACCCCCCCTTTTTTTTGGGGAAAAAAACCCCACCCCCCCCAAAAAAACCCCCCCTTAAAATTCCCCTTCCCCAAAATTTCCCCCCAAAATTTTTTAAAAACCCCCCCCCCCCCCCCCCAAAAATTTTGGAAAACCCCCCCAAAAACCCCCAGGTAAACTCTCTCCAGGAAAAAACTCCTCCAGGTAAACTCTCTCCAGGAAAAACTTCTCCAGGAAACTCTCTCCAGGTAAACTACCCCCAAACCAGGAAAACCCCTTTAAAGGAAAAACTCTCTCCATAAACCCCTCTCCGGGTTTAAACTCTTTCCAGGAAAACCTTTTTCCCAGGTAAACTCTCTCCAGGTAAATCTCCTCCGGAAAACTCTCCCCAGGTAAACTCTCCCCAAAACCTCCCAGGTAAACTCTCTCCAGGTAAATCTCTCCGGGTAAACTCTCTCAGGAAAAACTCCCCCAGGTAAATCCCCCGGGGGTTAAAACTTCTCCAGGAAAACTCTCTCCGGGAAAAACTCTCCCCCAGGTAAACCTCTCCAGGTAAACTCTCTCCGGGAAAACCTCTCTCCAGGAAAAACTCCCCTCCAGGTAAACCTCCCCAGGTAAACTCTCCCAGGAAAACCCTTCTCCGGGTAAACTCCCCCGGGTAAACTCTCTCCGGGGTAAACTCTTTCCATGAAAACCTCTTCCGGGAAACTCTTTTTTTCCCGGGAAAAACTCTCCCCAAAGGAAAAACTCTTCCGGGTTTAAACCTCTCCGGGGAAATCTCTCCGGGAAAATTCCCCCGGGGAAACTCTCTCCAGGTAAACTCACCCCAGGAAAAACCTCCCCCGGGAAAAACCTCTCTCCGGGGGTTAACTTCTCCAGGAAAACCCTCTCCCCGGGTTAAATTTTCTCCGGGTAAACTCTCTCCAGGAAATTTCTCTCCAGGAAAAACCCCTTCCAGGAAAACCCCCTTTTCCGGGTAAACTTTTCCCGGGAAAACTCTCTCCGGGAAAAACCCCTCCCCGGGTAAATTCTCTCCAGATAAACTATCTCCAGGAAAATTTCTCCAGGAAAACTCTCTCCAGGTAAATTCCCCCCGGGTAAACTCTCCCCAGGAAAAATTCCTCCCAGGGTAAACTTTTTCCAGGTAAACTCTCCCCCGGTAAAACTCTTCCAGGTAAACTCTCCCCCGGAAAACTCTCTCCAGGAAAACTCTCTCCGGGTTAAACTCTTCCGGGTTTTAAACTCCCCCAGGTAAACTTCCCCAGGTAAACTCTCTCCAGGAAAACCCTCTCTCCAGGTAAACTCTCCCCGGGGTAAATTCCCCCAAGGTAAAACTCTCTAGGTAAACTTTCTCCAGGTAAATTCTCTCCGGGAAAAACCCCTCTCCAGGTAAACTCCCTCCGGGTTTT
Organism: Cherax quadricarinatus; assembly: GCF_026875155.1. Classification (NCBI taxonomy): domain Eukaryota; kingdom Metazoa; phylum Arthropoda; class Malacostraca; order Decapoda; family Parastacidae; genus Cherax; species Cherax quadricarinatus. The sequence continues at coordinate 111,482,330 of NC_069400.1, read as the reverse complement.
AAACTCTCTCCAGGAAAAACCTTTTCCGGGGAAATTCCCCTCCGGGTTTTAAACTCTTTCCGGGTAAACTCCTCCAGGAAAAACTCTCCCGGGTAAACTCTCTCCCAGGTAAACTCTCCCCGGGGTAAACTCTCTCCAGGAAAAACTCTCCCCCAGGTAAACCCCCCTCTCCAGGTAAACTCTCTCCAGGTAAATCTCTCCGGGAAAATTTTCTCTCTCCTCCAGGTAAACTTTTCTCCAGGTAAACTCTCTCCCGGGTAAACTCTCTCCAGGTAAACTCTTCCAAAAAAACTCTCTCCAGGAAAACCTTCCCCCAGGTAAACCCCTCCCCAGGTAAAACTTTTCCGGGTTTAAAATTTCCCCTCCAGAAAACTCTCCCCAGGTAAACTCTCCCAGGGTAAACCTCTCCAGGAAAACTCCCCTCCAGGTAAAACTCTCTCCGGGTCCCCCTCTCTCCGGGAAAAACCCCTTCCCGGTAAATTTCTCTCCAGGAAAAACTCTCTCCAGGTAAACTCTCCCCAGGAAAACTCCTCCAGGTAAACTCTTTTCCAGGTAAACTCTCTAGGTAAACCCTCCCCCCAGGTAAATTCTCTCCAGGAAAAATTTCCCCGGGAAAACTCTCTCCAGGAAAAACCTCTCCCCCAGGTAAACTTTTTCCCCAGGAAACTCCCCCAGGAAAATTTCTCCCCAGGTAAACTTTTCCCCAGGAAAAACTCTCCCCAAAGGTAAACTCTCTCCCTGGTAAACTCTCTGGGAAAAACTTCTCCGGGAAAAAATTTCTCCCCGGGGGAAAACCTTCCCCAGGAAAAACTCTCTCCGGGTAAACTCTCTCCAGGAAAACTCTCTCCAGGTAAAACTCCCCAGGAAAATTTCTTCCGGGAAAAAACTCTCTCCAGGAAACTCCCCTCCATTTAAACTCTCTCCTGGTAAACTCCCCTCCAGGAAAAAACTCTCTCCGGGAAAAACTTTTCCTCCGGGTAAACTCTCTCCGGGAAAAACTCTCTCCAGGAAACCCTCTCTCCAGGAAAAAACTCTCCCCGGGTTTAAACTCTCTCCAGGTAAACTCTAAAAAAAAGGTAAACTCTCCCCAAGGTAAACTCCCCCGGGTTTAAATTTCCTCCCCAGGAAAAACTTTTCCCCAGGAAAAACTCTCTCCGGGAAAACCTTTTCTCCGGGTAAACTCTTTTCCGGGAAAAACCCCTTCTCCGGGTAAACTCTTCCGGGTAAACCAAAAAATAGGTGGTAAAGTCGGCGTTTATTTATGCAAAAAATCAAAACCATTGGAGGAAAAAGTTTTTTTTCCCTTTTGACAGTTTTTCTGTTGGAAGTGTTTTTGTGAGCAGTTTTTCGGGGGCAGTGTTCTGTGACCCAGGTTTGTGGGCAGTGTTCTGTGGCAGTGTTCATGGGCAGTGTTCTGTGACCGTGTTTTTGTGGGCAGTTTTCTGTGAGCAGTTTTTCTTTTGGGGGGTTTTTTCTTTGGGAAAAGTTTTCCCTGTGAGCAGTGTTCTGTGAGCACTGTTCTTTTGGGCAGTTTTTCTGTGACCCAGTTTTTTACTGTGGCAGTGTTCGTAGCAGTGTTCTGGGGGGCAGGTTCGGGGGCAGTGTTCTGTGAGCATGTTTGTGGCAGTTTTTCCTGTGAGAGTTTTCTTTTGGGGCTGTTCTGTGAGCAGTTTTCTGTGGGCAGTTTCTGTGAGCATGTTTGTGGCGTGTTCTGTGAGCAGGTTTGGGGGCAGTTTTTTCTGGGGGCGTTTTTCTGTGAGCAGTGTTCTTTTGGGGCAGGGGTTCTGGGGCAGTTTTTCTGTGAGCGTGTTCCGGGGGCAGTGTTCGTGAGCAGTTTTTCTGGGGGCAGGGGTTTTCTGTGGGCAGTTTTTCTGTGACCCGGGTGTTCGGGGGGAAAGGGTTCGTGAGCAGTGTTCTTTTGGAGGGTTCGGGGAGCAGTTTTTCTGGGGGCATGTTTTTTTGGGCAGGGTTCGGAGCAGTGTTTTTTTGTGGGCGGGTTTTCCCTTTTGAGCATGTTTTTGGGGGCGTGTTCTGTGAGCAGTGTTCTGTGGGCAGTGTTCTGTGAGCAGTGTTCTGTGAGCAGTGTTCTGTGGGCAGTGTTCTGTGGGCAGTGTTCTGTGAGCAGTGTTCTGTGGGCAGTGTTCTTGTCATGCTCTGTGGGAAAGGTTTGGGGGCAGTTTTTCTGTGGGCATGTTCTGTGGGCGGTTCTGTGAGCAGTGTTTTTTTGGGCAGTGTTCTGTGGGCAGTTTTTCGGGTTGGAGTGTTCTGTGGGCAGTTTTCTTTTGGCATTTTTCTGGGGGCCCAGTGTTCTGTTGACATGACTGTGAGCAGTGTTCTGGGGGCAGTGTTTGTTGGCAGTGTTCTGTGGGCAGTTTTTCTGTGGGCATGTTTTTGTGGGCATTTGTTCTGTTGGCAGTGTTCTTTTTGGCGGGTTTTTCTGTGGGCAGTGTTCTTTGGCAGTTTTTTCTTTTGGGCGTGTTCTGGGGGCATGTTCTTTTTGACAGTGAGTTTGGGGAGCAGTGTTCTGTGGGCAGTGTTTTTTGGGCAGTGTTCTGGGGGCCCAAGGTTCGGGGGGCGTGTTTGTTGGCATTGTTCTGGGGGCAGTGTTCTGTTGGCAGGTTCTGGGGGGCAGGGGTTCTGGGGGTGTTCTGTTGACAGTGAGCTTTTGGAGCAGGTTCTGTGGGCAGTGTTCTGTGGGCATTTGTTCTGGGGCATGTTCTTTTGGGCAGGTTCTGGGGCAGTTTTTCTTTTGGGCAGTGTTATGTTGGAAGTGTTCTGGGGCGGGGTTTTCTTTTGGAAAGTGTTCTGTGGGCAGTTTTTTGTGGGCAGTGTTCTTTTTTTTGACGGTGAGTTTTGTGAGGGCAGTTTTCTGTGGGCATGTTTGTTGGCAGTGTTCTGGGGGCAGTGTTCTGGGGCCCAGTGTTCTGTTGGCGGGTGTTCTGGGGGCAGTGTTTCTGTTGGCGTTTTTCGGTGGGCAGTTTTCTGTGGGCAGTTTTTCGGTTGAAAATTAAAGCTGTGAGCAGTTTTCCTGGGGGCAGGTCCTTTTGGGGGGGGCATGTTCTGGGGGAAAAAGTTTTCCGTGGGCAGTGTTCTGTGGGCAGTTTTCCCTGTGGGCAGTGTTCTTTTTGGGGGGGTCGTGGGGATTTTCCCTGTGGGCATTTGGTTCTGGGGGCAGTTTTCTGGGGGCAGTGGTCTGGGGGCCCGGGTTGGGGGCCAAGGGGTTTCTGTGGGCAGTGTTCTGTGGGCGGGTGCTCTGTGGGCATTTGGTCTGTGGGCAGTTTTCTCGGGGGGCAGGGTTTTGGGCAGTTTCTGGGGCAGTGTTCTGGGGGTTTAGTGTTTTTGTGGGCAGTTTTTCCGGGGGTAGTGTTTTTGGGGGCCAGTGTTTGTTGGAAAGTGGTCGGGGGCCAGTGTTCTGGGGGGGCATGTTTCTGTGGGCGTGTTCGGTTGGCAGGGGTTATGTGGGTAGTGTTCTGTGGGCAGTGTTCTGGGGGTAGTTTTTCGGTGGGGCAGTTTCCCTTTTTTGGCGGGTTGTTCTGTGGCAGTGTTCTGTTGGCAGTTTTCTGTGGGTATTTTTCTGTGGGAAAGTTTTCCTTTGGGCAGTGTTTTTTGGGTATGTTCTTGGGCATGCTCTGTGGGGAAAAGGTTCGGGGGGCAGTGTTATGTTGGCGGGTTTCTGTGGGCGTGTTCTTTTTGGCATGTTCTGTGGGCAGTGTTCTTGGGGGGCCAGTGGTCTGGGGGCAGTTTTCTGTGGGCGTTTTCTTTTTGGCATTTGTTTTGGGTATTTTTTTCTGTGGGCATTGTTTTTGTGGGTAGTGTTCTGGGGGGCGTTTTTCTTTTGGCAGTTTTTGGGGTGGGCAGGTTCTGTTGGCAGAATTCTGGGGGTATGTTCTTGAGCGTTTTTCTGTTGGCGGGTTCTTTGAGCAGTTTTCCCGTGGGCAGTGGTTTTTGGGCAGTGTTCTAGGGGCAGTGTTTCTGGGGCCCGGGGACTGGGGGCCGTTTTCTTTTGGGCATTTTCTTTTGGGAAAGGTTTGTGGGATTGTTCTGTGGGAATTTGTTCTGTGGGGTAGTGTTCTGTGGGCTGGCTCTGTTGGCAGTGTTCTTTTGGGCGTGCTCTTTTGGCAGGGTTCTTGGGTAGTGTTTTTGGGGGGCAGTTTCTTTTTGGAAAGTGTTCTGTTGGCGGTTCTGTGGGTATGTTCTGTGGGCAGTGTTCTTTTTGGCAGTGTTCTGGGGTAGTGTTCTGTGGGCGTTTTCTGGGGGAAAGTTTTCTGTGGGCAGGGGTTCTGTTGCAGTGTTCTGGGGCCCAAGTTTCCTTTTGGCATTTTGTTCTGGGGGGAAGTGTTCTGTGGGCGTGTTCGTGGGCTGTTCTGTTGGCAGTGTTCTGAAGGTAGGGGTTCTGTGGGCAGGGGTTTCGTGGGCAGGGGTTCTGTTGGCAGGGGTTCTAAAGGTAGGTTCTGGGGGCCCAGGTGTTTGGGCAGTGTTCTTTTGGGCCCTTTGACAGGGGATTTATCTTGAGTATTGTTGCAAATGGCAACACTGCTCATTTTTAAAAACCCAAAGTCACTCAGCAACATGTTTAAACGTAAAGCAACAGTAGCATTACGCCCAAACACTGCAAAAGGGTTTTATAGCAACGTATCACAAAACCGGCAAACTGCTAAAGGTAAAAGAAACCCAGTAGCCCACAAAGGGAAACACTCCCAAAGGGTTTAAAAAAATTTAGTCACTACGGCAACACTACCCTGAAATAGCAACAGGTCCAACGGCAAAAATGCTAAATTTTTATAGCAACAGTATCACAAACGGCAACACTCCCAAAATGTAAAAGCAACAGTGGGCCTAGGTACACTGTTCAAGGATGGGCAACAGTATTCCTACGGAAAACACTACCAAGGTAAAGCATAGTAGCCCACTACGGCTACTCCTCAAGGTTTTGGCAACATAGTCACTACGGCAACACGCCAATTTTTAAAGAAAACCCACAGTCACAAACGGAAACACGGGCCCAAGGTTTTGAAACTTTTAGTCACTAGGGCAACATACCTGGTTAGCAACAAAAACCCACTACGGCAACCCTACCAGGGGAAAACCCCAAACGAGTCACTAGGGCCCTCACTCCCTCAAGGTATAGCAACAGTATTTCACTCCCGGGGGGAAAACCACTGCTAAAAGTTAGCAAAAACTAGTCCCCTCCCGGAAAACACTCCCAAAGGAAAGAAAACGTTTTCATACGGAAACACTATTTCTTGGAAAGGCAACAGTAGTCACAAGGGGCAACACTGCTCATGGTATAACAACAGAAGTCAGTAGGGACAACACACTCAGGGTTAGCCAAGAAATCGCCCCGGGCAACACTAATCATGGTATAAAAACAGTATTCACTACGGCAAACTACTCTTTTTAAAAACCCCAGTAGTTTTTTCGGCAACACTCCCAAGGGTATGAAAACATTTGTCACTACGGAAAACCTCTCAGGGTATACCCACAGTTTTCACCCGGAAACACTCCTAAGGAAAAGAAACAGGGGGCCCAAAAGGGAAACCCTTATTCATCGTTTATAACATAGTCACTCGGCAACACTAAAAAAGGGTAAAGAAAACCTTTAAGTCACTACGGAAACACTGCTCAAATTTATAGAAACGGGGAGTCCAACGGCAACATACCATGGTAAAACAACAGAAAGTCACTAGGGGAAAACACAACCCCCTTTGGTATAAAAAACAGTAGCCACTACGGCACATACTCATTTTTAAAAACAACAGTATTTCACTAGGGCAACACTAAAAAGGTTTATAGCAACATAGCACTACGGAACACTCTCAAAGTATAGCAACATAGTCACAACATTTAACACTATCATGGTCCCAGAACAGTAGCACTAGGCCCAACATTTCCTTAAAGGGTTTATAGCAACAGAAGTACTACCCCAAACCCACAAACCATGGTATAGCAACGGGGAGTCACTAGGGGGGGGCAACCTACAAGGGTATAGAAACAGTAGTAAACTACAGCAACACTACTCTGGTTTTGTAACAGTATTTCACAAACGGGAAAACCACTGCTAAAGGGTAAAGAAACCATATTTCATACGGCAACACTGCTAAAAGGTAAAAGCAACAAAGTCACTGGGGCAACACTGCTAAAGGGTTTATACCCAACAGAAATCACTACGGCAACACTCCCTCAGGGTTATGCAACAGAGTCACTAGGAACACAAAATCATGGAATAGCAACAGTAGTCACTACGGTTTACACTGTTCAAGGTATAGCAAAAAGTATTACTACGGCAATACGCTAAAGGGGTTATAGCAACGTAGTCCTAGGGAAACCCTGCTAAAGGGTTTATAGCAACAGTAGTCACAAAGGGCAACCCTTTACCCCAGGGGTATGCTACGGTAGTCACAAACGGAAAACACTACTCTGGTATAACAACAGAATTTCCCCCTACGGCAACATTTGCTAAAAGGTAAAAGCAACAGGAGTCACCGGCAACACTACCCCAGGGTTTATAACAACAGAAGTCACTCCCAAAACCACACTAAAGGAAAAACCCAACATTGTAAACTCGGCAACACAACCCGGGTTATAGAAACAGTATACTACGGCAACACGCTAAAGGGGTATAGCAACAGGAGTATTTACGGCAACACTACTCATGGTTTAACAACAGAGTCACTACGGCCCAACCCTACTCAGGGTTTATAAAAAACAGTAGCCCAATAGGGGCAACACTACACAGGGTAAAGAAAACAGTGGGTCACTACGGCAACACTTTTTCAAGGTGTAAAAACAAAAAGTCATACGGCAACACTGTTACGGGTATAGCAACAGTAGTCACTACGGAAAAACTGCTAAAGGGAAAAGCAACAGAAGTCACTACGCAACACTCCCTAAAAGGTGTAGCATCGGGTAGCCCACTCGGCAAACACTCCCAAAAAGGATAGAAAAACAGTAGTCACAAACGGCAACACTGCTAAAGGTTTTTAGCAACGTGTCACGACGGCAACACGTTAAAGGTTTATAGCAACAGTAGTAAATTACGGAAACACTGCTCACAGGATAGCAACGAAAATTTCCCAACGGCAAACACTCCCTCAAGGTTTTTAAGCATAGTAGTACTTAGGGCTACATGCTCAAGGTATAGCAACAGTAAACAAAAAGGAAAACACTACTCAGGGTTTTAGCAACAGAAATTCATTTAAACTAAGGCAACCAGAAAAGGGTTTATAGAACATTTTCACTCGGGCAAACACTCCCATGGAATGCAAAAAAAAAAGCCCACTAAGGGAAACACTGCTCTTTGGGGTATAGCAAAAAGTAGCACTACGGCAACACGGGCTCAAGTATAGCAACAGGCCCAAACTGAAACCCCAACACCATGGCTTAGAACGTAGCCCACCCAGAAAACACTCCCTAAAGGAAACAGAAACCCCGTTGTCATACGGCTCCCACTGCTCAGGAAAAAGCACATTTAGCACTACGGCTACATGTCAAGGAATAGAAAACAGAAATCACTAAAAAGCAGCACACTCATGGTCCCAAAAACAGTAGTCACTACGTAACACTACTCAGGGTACAGCAAGAGTAGCCAACGGAAACACTGCTATGGTAAAAGAAAACCAGTTCCCTACGGCAAACACTGCTCAAGGAAAGGCAACAGGTTACTACGCAACACTACTCATGGTATAGCAACAGTAGTTTTACCGCAACACTACTCAGGTTTATAGCAACATTTATCCCTCGGCAAAACTGCCCAAGGCATAGCAACAGGAGCCCAACAAGGGGAAAACACTACCATGGTATAACAACAGTATCACTACGGAAACCCAACTACTCAGGGTTTAACAACATAGTACAAACCGGCAACATACACAATTTTATAAAAAACAGTATTCCCCAAGGGCCAAACACCCCCAAGGTAAAGCAACAGGGAGTCACTACGGCAACACTACTCAGGGTTTTATAACAACATTAAAGTCACTACGGCAAACTACCCCAGGGTATAAAAAACAAAAAAAAATTTTTAGTCACTACGGCAACACTACCCCAGGGTTTATAGAAACAGTAGTCACTACGGGCAACACGTTAAAGGGTGTAGCAACAGAAGTCATACGGCAACACGTTCACTGAAATAGAAAACCAAAAGTCAAAGGGCCCCACTGCTAAAGGGGTATAGCAAAGTAGTCACAGGGCAAACTACTAAAAGGTGTAGCTTTCAGTTCACTAGGGCTAAAACTGCTAAAGGTAAAAGCAACAGTAGCCCACTCCCGGAACACGGGCTCAAGGTATAGCAACGTAGTCACGAGGGGCAAAAAAACCTGTTCAAGGTTACAACGTAGTCATTCGGCAAACGCTCACAGGATGCAACAGTAGTACTACGGCTCCCACTGCTAAAGGGTTTTAGCAACAGTAGTCCCCAAAGGAAAAACACTGCCCCGGGTTTAAAGCAACAGTAGTCATTTCGGCTTTTCTCTCAAGATATAGAAAACAGTATTCACTACTGCAACCTACTCAGGGCATAAAAAAACAGTAGTCACTACAGTAACACTACCCATGGTACAGAAAACAGTTGTCACTACGGCTCCCACTGCCCCAAGGTTTTGCATCATTAGTCACTAGGGCAAAACACGGGGCCAAGGTTAGCAACAGTAGTAAAAAAAACGGCACTTCAGGGTTTAAAAGCAACAGAAATTCACTACATTTAACACTACTCATGGTACAGAAAGGGAGTAGTCCCTACGGCAACACTGCTCATGGTATAGAAACAGTGGGTCCTACGGCTACATTGCTAAAGGAAAATAGAAACAGTAAGTCACTACGGAAAAATACTCATGGTAAGAACTTTGCACTACGGAAAACATACTCATGGTATAGCAACTTAGTCACTACGGAACCCTCCCTAAAGGGTATAGAAAAGGGGAGCAAAAACGGCAACATTTCTCAAGGTATAGAAACCCAGTAGTCAACGGCAACACTACTCATGGATAGCAACAGTAGTCACTAAGGAAAACAAACCATGGTTTAGCAACAGTAGTAAACTACGGCTCCCACTGCTCAAGGTTTTAAGCAACAGTGGGCACTACGGCAACACTGCTCAAGGTAACAAGAGTAGCACTACGGAAACACGCTAAAGGTATAGAAAACCAGTAGTCCAAAAACAAACACTCCCAGGTATAGCAACAGTAGTCACTACGGCAACACTCCTAAATGGTATAGCAACAGAAAGCCCACTACGGCAACACTGCTAAAGGGTAAAAGAAAACAGGAGTACTACGACAACACTACTCAGGATAAAACAGAAATCATTTAATGCAACACTACTCATGGTATAACAACGTAGTCACTAAGGAAACACCCCACAGGGTATAGCAACTTTAGCCCACTAGGGGCCAACATGTTCAAGGTTTTTTTAAGCAACAGAAGTAAATTACGGCAACCTGTTCACTGTTTTGAAAACAGAAAGTCACAAGGTACACTCTCAAGGTATAGCAAAAAAGTATTTCACTACGGCAACACTCCCAAAGGATGCATCAAGTCCTAGGGCAACACTCTCAAGGAATAGAAACCCTTTCCCATTTCGGCAACATTGCTAAAAGGGTTTTAGAAAACACTAGAAATTTCGGCAAAAACTGTCAAGGATAGAAAAACAGAAAGTCACGACGGCAACACGGGTTAAAGGTATCCAAACAGAGCTTTACGGCAACCTGCTCACTGGTATAGCAACAGTAGTCACTCCGGCTAACTGTTTCAAGGAATAGCACCCTAGTCCCCTTCGGTACATTCTCAAGGTATACCCAACAGTGTTCGCAACGGAAACACTACTCATGGAAATAGCAACAGGATTCACTAAAAAAAGGCAACACTGTCAATTTTAAAAGCAACATTATTTAACTAGGGGCAACACCCCCTTTTGGATACCCAACAGCAGTCCTAACGCAACACTGCTCAGGGATAGCAACAGTGGGTCACTCCCGGAAACCCATGCTCAAGATATAGAAACAGTATCATACTCCCAAAACTCCTGGGGGTTTAATACCCAACAGTAGTCACTAAGTAACACTACTCATGGTACAGCAACAGTAGCCCACTACGGCTAAAACGGGCTCAAGGTATAGCATCAGAAGTCACTCCGGCTCCCACGGCTCAAGGTAATAGAAACCAGTAGTCACTACGCGGGCACTACTCAGGGGTATAGAAACCGGGAAGTCACACAGTAACCTACTAAGGGTACGGCAACAGTAGTAAATACGGGAAACCACTGCTCGGGTTTTAAGAACAGTTTTCCACGGTTACCCCTGCCCAAAGGAATAGAAAACAGTAGTAAACTACGGAAAACTATTTCAGGGTATAGCAACATAGTCACTACGGGCAACACTACCCAGGTAAGCAGCAGAAAGTCACTTCGGCAACATGCTAAAGGTTTATAGAAAACGGAAATTTCCTAGGGCCCAAACACTGCTAAAGGGTTTTATAGCAAAAAAGGGTCACAAGGGCTAACTGCTAAAAGGTTTTCCCAACCCGTAGCCCACTAGGGGCAACACTACCATGGTAAAAGCAACAGTAGTCCCCAAAAACAAAAACCACTTTTCCCGGGTAAAGAAACAATTTCACTACGGAAACACTCTAAGGTATAGCAACGGGTAGTCACTACGGCAACACTGCTAAAGGAAAAAGCAAGAGAAAGTCACTACGGCAACACTGCTCAAGGTATAGAAACAGAAAGAAACTACGGAAAACACATTTCAGGGTTTATAGCAACATAGCCCACAAACGGCAACATTTTTACTCAGGGTTTAAAAAAGGCAACATTAGTCACTAGGGCCCAACGTACTAAAGGAAAAATAGAAAACAGTAGTCATTTTAGGGAAAACACTCCCTAAAGGGGTTGCAACAGGAGTCAAAGAAAAAAATTCTCATGGTTAAAAAACATAGCCCTACGGCAACACTACTCAGGGTTTAAAAACAACGTATCACTACGGAAACCCCTACCCCAGTTTTTAGCAACAAAAGTCACTACGGCAACCTCTTAAGGTATAGAAAACAGGATCACAACGGCAACACTATCATTGTTAACAAAAAAGAAACCCATACGGAAAACACTAAAAATTTTAAAGCAACAGTAGTCACTACGGAACACTGCTAAAGGGTTTATAGAACAGGGCCCATTACGGCAAAAAACACGGGGAAAAATAAAAACCCAGTAGTCACAAAGGCAACCCCACACAAGGAATGAAACATAGTCACTTACGGCAACACTGTCAAGGGTTTAGAAAAGGGATCACAACGGCAACATACCCCAGGGTTTATAACAACAGTAGTCTCTACGGCAACACTCACAAGGAAAAGCAACATAGTCCTACGGCAACATGCCCAAGGTTTTAGCAACAGGAGCCCACTACGGCAACACTACTCATGGTATACAACAGTAGTACTAGGGCAACAATACTCAGGTTTAAAAAACCCAGTAGTCACTACGGAAACCTGCTAAAGGGAAATATAAAAGGGATTCACTCCGGAAAACACTACTCATGGTATAAAACCCAGTTCACTAAGGAAACATCTCTTTGGTAAAACAACATATTCACTACGGCAAACACCCTCAGGGTTTAAAAACAACGGGTAGTCACTAGGGAAACACTACTCAGGGTTATGGGCAACAGTAGCACAAAGGCTAAAACTGCTCAAGGTATAACAACAGTTCACTACGGCAAACACTGTTTCAAGGTTTAGCAAGAGTATCACTAGGGGCAACATGCTAAAGGGTATAGAAAAGAGTAGTCACTAGGAAACCCATATCAGGTTAGAACGTAGTCACTAGGGGCAACCTAGTCATGGTATAGAACAGTAGCCCTTACGGCAACACAAACCATGGTAAAAGCAACAGTATTTCCACTGCTACCGGTCAAGGAATAACAAACCAGTAGTCACTGGGGCAACCTGCTAAAGGGTTTAAAAAAAAGAGTAGCCCACTGGGCCCACAGTCAAGGTAAAGAAAGGGTAGTCACTCGGCAACACTACTCATGGTAAGCAACGTATCCCCAAAGGGCAACACTAGTCAGGGTTTGGGGCAACAGTAGTCACTACGGCAACACTCCCCAAAGGAAAAGCAAAGGTAAATACGGCAACACTACCATGGAATAACAACAGAGTAACTACGGCAACACTACTAGGGTTTAAAAAAACAGATTCACTACGGCAAAAACTTTTCATGGTATACCCAACAGTAGTCACTACGGCAACACTACTCATGGTATAGCAACAGTAGTCACTACTGCAACACTACTCATGGTATAGCAACAGTAGTCACTACGGCTACACTGCTCAAGGTATAGCAACAGTAGTCACTACGGCAACACTGCTCAAGGTATAGCAACAGTAGTCACTACGGCAACACTGCTCAAGGTATAGCAACAGTAGTAACTACGGCAACACTACTCATGGTATAGCAACAGTAGTCACTACGGCAACACTACTCATGGTATAGCAACAGTAGTCACTACGGCAACGCTACTAATGGTATAGCAACAGTAGTCACTACGGCAACACTGCTCAAGGTATAGCAACAGGAGTCACAACGTATAACACATTCTCATTGGCTATCTAAAACAGTAGTCACTACGGCAACACTATCAATGGTATCAAAAAACAGTAGTTCACTACGGCAACACTACACAAGTTATAGCAACAGTAGTCACTACGGCAACACGGCTCAAGGTATAGCAACAGGAGTCACTACGGCAACACTACTCATTGTATAACAACAGTAGTCACTACGGCAACACTACACAAGTTATAGCAACAGTAGTCACTACGGCAACACTGCTCAAGGTATAGCAACAGGAGTCACTACGGCAACACTACTCATGGTATAACAACAGTAGTCACTACGGCAACACTACACAAGGTATAGCAACAGTAGTCACTACGGCAACACTGCTCAACGTATAGCAACAGGAGTCACTACGGCAACACTACTCATGGTATAGCAACAGTAGTCTACTACGGCAACACTACATAGGATATAGCAACAGTAGTCACTACGGCAACACTGCTCAAGGTATAGCAACAGGAGTCACTACGGCAACACTACTCATGGTATAGCAACAGTAGTCACTACGGCAACACTACTCATGGTATAGCAACAGTAGTCACTACGGCAACACTGCTCAAGGTATATCAACAGGAGTCACTACGGCAACACTACTCATGGTATAACAACAGTAGTCACTACGGCAACACTACTCATGGTATAACAACAGTATTCACTACGGCAACACTGCTCATGGTATAACAACAGTAGTCACTACGGCAACACTACTCATGGTATAGCAACAGTAGTCACTACGGCTACACTGCTCAAGGTATAGCAACAGTAGTCACTACGGCAACACTGCTCAAGGTATAGCAAGAGTAGTCACTACGGCAACACTGCTCAAGGTATAGCAAGAGTAGTCACTACGGCAACACTACTCATGGTATAGCAACAGTAGTCACTACGGCAACACTAGTCATGGTATAGCAACAGTAGTCACTACGGCAACACTACTCATGGTATAGCAACAGTAGTCACTACTGCTACACTGGTCAAGGTATAACAACAGTAGTCACTACGGCAACACTGCTCAAGGTATAGCAAGAGTAGTCACTACGGCAACACTGCTCAAGGTATAGCAAGAGTAGTCACTACGGCAACACTACTCATGGTATAGCAACAGTAGTCACTACGGCAACACTAGTCATGGTATAGCAACAGTAGTCACTACGGCAACACTGCTCAAGGTATAGCAACAGGAGTCACTACGGCAACACTACTCATGGTATAACAACAGTAGTAACTACGGCAACACTACTCATGGTATAACAACAGTAGTCACTACGGCAACACTTCTCATGGTATATCAACAGTAGTCACTACGGCAACACTACTCATGGTATAACAACAGTAGTCACTCCGGCAACACTACACAAGGTATAGCAACAGTAGTCACTACGGCAACACTACTCATGGTATAGCAACAGTAGTCACTACGGCAACACTGCTCAACGTGTAACAACAGGAGTCACTACGGCAACACTACTCATGGTATAACAACAGTAGTCACTACGGCAACACTGCTCAAGGTATAGCAACAGTAGTCACTACGGCAACACTACTCATGGTATAGCAACAGTAGTCACTACGGCAACACTACTCATGGTATAGCAACAGTAGTCACTACGGCAACACTGCTCAAGGTATAGCAACAGGAGTCACTACGGCAACACTACTCATTGTATAACAACAGTAGTCACTACGGCAACACTACTCATGGTATAACAACAGTATTCACTACGGCAACACTGCTCATGGTATAACAACAGTAGTCACTACGGCAACACTACTCATGGTATAGCAACAGTAGTCACTACGGCTACACTGCTCAAGGTATAACAACAGTAGTCACTACGGCAACACTGCTCAAGGTATAGCAAGAGTAGTCACTACGGCAACACTGCTCAAGGTATAGCAACAATAGTCACTACGGCAACACTACTCATGGTATAGCAACAGTAGTCACTTCGGTAACACTACTCATGGTATAGCAACAGGAGTCCCTACGGCAACACTACTCATGGTATAACAACAGTAGTCACTACGGCAACACTACTCATGGTATAACAACAGTAGTCACTACGGCAACACTTCTCATGGTATATCAACAGTAGTCACTACGGCAATACTACTCATGGTATAACAACAGTAGTCACTACGGCAACACTTCTCATGGTATATCAACAGTAGTCACTACGGCAACACTACTCATGGTATAACAACAGTAGTCACTACGGCAACACTACACAAGGTATAGCAACAGTAGTCACTACGGCAACACTGCTCAAGGTATAGCAACAGGAGTCACTACGGCAACACTTCTCATGGTATAACAACATTAGTCACTACGGCAACACTACTCATGGTATAACAACAGTAGTCACTACGGCAACACTACACAAGGTATAGCAACAGTAGTCACTACGGCAACACTGCTCAAGGTATGGCAACAGGAGTCACTACGGCAACACTGCTCAAGGTATAGCAACAGTAGTCACTACGGCAACACTGCTCAAGGTATAGCAACAGGAGTCACTACGGTAACACTACTCATGGTATAACAACAGTTGTCACTACGGCAACACTACAGAAGGTATAGCAACAGTAGTCACTACGGAAACCCATTTGCTCAAGGTAATAGAACAGGAGTCACTACGGCAACACTACTCATGGTATAACAACAGTAGTCACTACGGCAACACTGCCCAAGGTATAACAACAGGAGTCACTACGGCAACACTGCTGAAGGCATAGCAACAGGAGTCACTACGGCAACACTACTCATGGTATAACAACAGTAGTCACTACAGCAACACTACACAAGGTATAGCAGCAGTAGTCACTACGGCAACACTGCTGAAAGTATAGCAACAGGAGTCACTACGGCAACACTACTCATGGTATAACAACAGTAGTCACTACGGCAACACTACTCATGGTATAACAACAGTAGTCACTACGGCAACACTACTCATGGTATAACAACAGTAGTCACTACGGCAACACTACACAAGGTATAGCAACAGTAGTCATTACGGCAACACTGCCCAAGGTATAACAACAGGAGTCACCACGGCAACATAATTCATATAACATTCAGAGTCTCGGTAGTGACTTGAAAGAGACAATCTTTTACCTGGCAAGTCTGTTCCGGAGGTAACATTCATAGTGTTACGGAAGATGTGTTGCTCTCCTAATTTCCCTGTGTTTGTTTAATAGCAACACTTATTGCAGCAATGTTTCCGCAGCGGGAACAAAGTGGCAACACTCGTATAGATTATGGTTACGTACCACCTCTAAATCACCAGTTTGCTCTTTAATGGTGATAATTTAATTTTTTAATGGAAACAGTTTGGCTTATTAATGATAATTTGATCATTCCTTAATGATAATTTGCTTCTAGAAGCCAAGTTTGGTTTCTGAACGTCATGTAAGTGTTATTTATATAAATGCTATTCACATAATTCTTTATTTTTATCAGTATCTCTTTTTTTTTATTTATCTTTACCGTTTTATTTAACAGAGAAAGGAGTTGTTCAGGATCAAGCCTCCGTCTAACTGGTGGGGAAGTGCGGGTCAGCAGGCTGGCCACAAGAAGAGGAAGTGTGCGGATGTCACAGATTAGATGGCACTCTGAAGTGCGACATCTTCACTCATCCATAAGAGTGCAGGCACCCACCTGCAGGACTGTCACATCCCCAC
Source organism: Cherax quadricarinatus (assembly GCF_026875155.1). Taxonomy (NCBI): domain Eukaryota; kingdom Metazoa; phylum Arthropoda; class Malacostraca; order Decapoda; family Parastacidae; genus Cherax; species Cherax quadricarinatus. The sequence goes on along the minus strand of NC_069400.1, from coordinate 111,466,039 downwards.
TCATTCTTCAGAGTGCAGGCACCCACCTCCAGGGCTGCAACATCCCCACTCATCCTTCAGAGTGCAGGCACCCACCTCCAGGACTGTAACATCCCCACTCATCCTTCAGAGTGCAGGCACCCACCTCCAGGGCTGTAACATCCCCACTCATCCTTCAGAGTGCAGGCACCCACTCCAGGGCTGCAACATCCCCACTCATCCTTCAGAGTGCAGGCACCCACCTCCAGGGCTGCAACATCCCCACTCATCCTTCAGAGTGCAGGCACCCACCTCCAGGACTGCAACATCCCCACTCATCCTTCAGAGTGCAGGCACCCACCTCCAGGACTGTCACATCCCCACTCATCCTTCAGAGTGCAGGCACCCACCTCCAGGACTGCAACATCCCCACTCATCCTTCAGAGTGCAAGGCACCCACCTCCAGGACTGCAACATCCACACTCATCCTTCATCCTTCAGAGCGCAGCTACCGTATTTCCCACCTCCAGAACTGCAGCATCCTCCCCAATCCTTCGGAGTGCAGGTACTATACTTCCCTCTGCTACAACTCCAGCCCTTCCACCCATCCTTGTTGAGAACCTGCAGTGTGCTTCACACAAAACACAAATGAAGACAATGAGAAAAATTTCAGCATGGCACAACCTCTTCGAAGACTCATTCTTCAAAATTTTTGGCGAACCTTAGATTTTCCGAACAAACTTCACCTTAAAAATAGCCAACACTAGACTACAGTTCCTTCCGACGTGGACAGTCATTAGCTCGAGGGTCTAAACGTTAGTTGTGAGCTGTTTCAGCCATGGTATTGTAACTTTAAAACATTATCAATCACGCCTTATAGTATCTGTCCAGATGTGACGGGGTACACAAGGCTCTGTTGTGTGTTCCAGTGTTCGAAATGTACAATAAAATCTTGCCTTAAAAACGGCATTTTTTATTGAAAATCGCCTACATTAGCAGGAACATTGTCCCATCAATGTTTACCTGCGATATTCCAACCATCAGTATAGATTTTGTACATAAGGTTAGGATATCTGTCAGCAGTAGCAGGGATTCTCAAGTAAGTGGACCAGGAAGTTGTAGTTTCAGTGTAGTCAGTGAAAGGGTGAGTGTAGTGCGTGTAGGGGTTAGTGTAAAGTGTGTGGCACCACACACTTTGTCCCTGCGATGTCATCTTCCCCAGCATCTAGTGCTCCAAGCATGGTGGCACTGATTGACGACCCGCCAGCGTTGCGAGAGCCTCAGTACTGATGGATGGCACCAGCCCCCTAGTAATTGCTCAAGCGAGCACAGCAACAGTCGTTTTTGCCTCCTGGCGAAGCTCTGACTAGGATCCTGTCTCCTCGCGAAGCTCTGGCTAGGATGCTGTCTCCTCCCGAAGCTCTGACGAGGATTCTGTCTCCTGTTGAAGATCGTACCTCCACGTATATCATCCTTCAAGTTTTGCAGATAGTAGTGATCCTCTTGGCCCTTAAGTTCTCTAAACCACACTCTTAGGTTTCT
>NC_069400.1:111436569-111459039 GCF_026875155.1 Cherax quadricarinatus | reverse complement strand
ATATATATATATATACTATATATATATATATATATATATATATATATATATATTTTATATATTATATTATATATATTATATATATATATATATATATATTATTGTGACCACGAACAAGTGGTATTGAATCAATAATAATACTGCGACTGGCCGAGGATTCGAACCTATGTCGTTTTGGCCCTGCCTTGTGGGGAGCGAAAATCACATGACGTTTTAGCCCACAGGACCACACAATCCTGTGGTCCTGCGATACAAGATGCAAAACAACCACGGGGGCAGTTGAATGATAGCTCTAGGCCCATCGTGTTGCAATCAACACATCATTATGGAAGGGACAGAGTATCTGGCTACACAGCACTGAACAAGCACCTAAAGTCGGTACCTGACCAGACGGGCTGTGGCTCGTAAGTTGGATTGCGTGCAGCCAGCAGTAACAGCCTGGTTGATCAGGCTCTGATCCACCATGAGGCCTGGTCACAGACCGGGCCGCGGGGGCGCTGACCCCCGGATCTCTCTCCAGCTAAACTCCAGGTAAACACCCATTGTGTTCCTGCCAGAGTTCAGCATCTTAAGGCGCTTTTATACCCCTTCCTCGTCCTGGAGAAAAACGTGATCCCCTCTACTCAAGACTTGTTATTGGCTGAAAAAAATGCAACGATTTGTCGTGGCTGCAAACATTGACCTCGAGACTCACCATGATATCGATGCAAGGATTACTTTTATCTGTCTTCAAAGTTAGGTAACTTTTTTTTGTCTTAAAAGCTAAGTTTGATTGTAAAACTTCTCGGTTATCTCCTTCAATTAATGTAAAGTGATAACTTATCGTGCGCGGCGCAACCAAAGTAACTTGGGTTGAATCCTGGGCAGGGAGAAGCGTTTGGGCATTTCTTCTAACATGTGGGTTCCCTGTTACCTAGAAGTAAATATATACCTGGGAATTAATGATTCTTGTGCTCCCTGGCACTCCCTGCTTCCCGGCTCTCCTTGCTCCCTGTCTCTCCCTGCTTCCTGCCTCTCCTTGCTCCCTGTCTCTCCTTGCTCCCAGTGTCTCCTTGCTCCCTGTCTCTCCCTGCTTCCTGCCTCTCCTTGCTCCCTGTCTCTCCTTGCTCCCAGTCTCTCCTTGCTCCCTGTCTCTCGTTGCTCCCAGTCTCTCCTTGCTCCCTGTCTTTCCTTGCTCCCTATCTCCTTGCTTCCTGTCTCTCCTTGCTCCTGTCTCTCGTTGCTCCCAGCTTCCTCTCCTTCTCTTGCCTGTCTCTCCTTGCTCCCTGTCTCTCCTTGCTCCCTGTCTCTCCTTGCTCCCTGTCTCTCCTTGCTCCCTGTCTCTCTCCCTTTCTCCCTGTCTCTCCTTGCTCCCTGTCTCTCCTTGCTCCCTGTCTCTCCTTGCTCCCTGTCTCTCCTTGCTCCCTGTCTCTCCTTGCTCCCTGTCTCTCCTTGCTCCCTCCTCTCCTTGCTCCTGCTCTCCTTGCTCCCTGTCCTCTCCTTGCTCCCTGTCTCTCCTTGCTCCCTGTCTCTCCTTGCTCCCTGTCTCTCCTTGCTCCCTGTCTCTCCTTGCTCCCTGTCTCTCCTTGCTCCCTGTCTCTCCTTGCTCCCTGTCTCTCCTTCCCCCCTGTCCCCTTGCCCCCTGCCCCTTTCTTCCCCCTGTCTCCCTTCTCCCTGTCTCCCTTTGGCCCCCTTCCCCCCTTTGCTCCCTTCTCTCCTTGCCCCGTCTCTCCTTGCCCCCTGCCTCCCTTGCCCCTGTCTCTCCTTGCCCCCTGTCTCCCTTGCTCCCTTCTCCCCTTGCCCCCTGTCTCTCCTTCCCCCTGTTTTCCTTTCTCCCTGTCTCCCCTTGCTCCCTGCCTCCTTTTTTCCCTGTCTCTCCTTGCCCCCTGCCCTTCCTGCTCCCGGGCTCCCTTTCCCCTGTTTCCCTTTGTTTCCCTTTTTCCCCTTGCCCCTGTCCTCCTTGCCCCCTGTCTCTCCTTCCCCCTGTCTTCCTTGTCCCTGCTCTTTTTGCCCCTGTCCTCCTTGCTCCCTTTTCTCTCCTTGCCCCCGTTTTCCCTTGCCCCTTTTTTTTCTTGCTCCCTGCTTCCCCCTTTGCCCCCTGTCTCCCCTTGCCCCCTGTCTCTCCTTGTCCCTGTCTCTCCTTGCTCCCTGCTCTCCTTGCCCCCTTTTTCCCTTGCCCCCGGCCCTTTTTCCCCCCCCCTGCGTTTGTTTCTCTTTGCTTGTTTCCTTCTTTTCCCTTTGCCCCCTTTCTCTTGCCCCCTTCTCCCCCCCCCCCCCCCCCCCCCCCCCCCCCCCCCCCCCCCCCCCCCCCCCCCCCCCCCAAAAAAAAAAAAACCAAAAAAAACCCCAAAAAAAAACCAACAAAAAACAGAAAACCCCCCCCCCCCCCCAAAAAAAATAAAAAAAAAAAAACATAAAAAAAAAAGGTTAAAAAGGGATAACGACAGTATTGAAACCCTAATTTGGGCCCAGAAAGTTAGGGGGGTGAAATTATTTTGTTGATTAAACAGTATTCAGGAGAAAAAATTGTATTGGGTACTTGGGTTAAACTCACAACAACGGGGATAATTATCTTTTTTTTTTTGGGTTGGCTACTGAGCCCTTGGATGGGGAAACTTCTCGCCTGCTCTTTGTTGACGGTGTGACGTCACGATGCTGTTGTATTTTGGGAGGAGTTTTTAAAGACATGGCCTAATAATAACAACAACAAAAAATAATAATAAAATAATAAAAATAATAATAAAAATAATATAATAATAATAAAGTGGGAAATATTTCCCAGTAAAAAAAGCCTTAGACAAGGAGTGTGATGAACCGGGGTTGTTTTATATTAATGTGGGTTTGAAAGAAGTAAATTGCGAGGGCTGAAAAAAGGCGTGGAGTTAAAAGAAAAAGAATCAACTAAAGTGGGAGTTTTTCACGTTGTCTTTGTGATGAACTTCCTTGGGAGACCTGAGGGGTGATAAATTTTTGGGTGGGAGAAAAAAAAAAGTTTAGGAAAAGGAAAGAGCAAGAAAAGAGGTAACAAAAAGGTGGGTATAAAAGTTGGACAGATTGGGGGAAAAGAGTATGGAGGAGGGGGAATTTATTCAGTTTTTTTTGGAGTGATGCGTGCGGATGGGTCATGAAGGGGTGAGGGGGGGACATAAAAGATGGGGGAAAAAGGGGTGACAGTGCCTTTAGGAGCGGGAGACCCAAAACTTTGCCGGGGGGCAAAAGGGAATGATGAGGGTAAGTTTTAAAAACCAACGCTTTTTATATGGGTTGTGGGCATGTGAGAAATTCACGAGGGAAGGCGGGGGCAGTGGAAAAGTCCAGTTGGCAATGGTGTTAATAAATGCAGAAACGATTTGGAATTGGAGGTGCGGGATTACCAAAATGTTGTCCCGGGGCTGGGGTTTTGTTGAGGGGCGGAATAAAAAAAAACAAAAAAATTTACTTTAAATGTATCATCTGTAGGGGGAAGGAAGGGGGGAGGGGCGGCCCTGGAAAGGTTTTGGAAGGGGGGGGGGGGGTTTTGGGGGGAGGGGGGGGGGGGGGGGGGGGGGGGGGGGGGGGGGGGGGTTTTTTTTTGGGGGGGGTGGGGGGGGGGGGGGGGGGGGGGGGGGGTGTGGGGGGGGGGGGCGGGGGGTGTTTGGGGTGGGGGAGTGGGGGGGGGGCCAGGGGGGAAAGGGGGGAAAAAAAAAAAATTTTTTTTTAAAAAATTTTTTTTTTGGGGGGGGCGAACGGAGGGTTTTTGGGGCGGTTTTTAGGGAAAAGAGGAGGGGCCCCAAAGGGTTACCTTTGACGGTGAGTGAGACCTACGTATACAGTTTTTCGTGAGGGACAGAATGGAAAAGATTTTGGGGAAGATGGAAGATTTGAGGTGTTTCCGAATCGCACAAACAGGGCGAGGCAATTTAAATTTAAAATTATTTATTATTAATGGGAAGCGTTAAGTCCGTGGGTCACTCACAGAGTGGCAGGGGTTTCGATCACCGTCTGGAACTGCGAACTGGGGTTCTGACCAGACAATATAGTAATAATGGGCGGGGAGAAAGAAGAATGGAGACAGCGAGCCACCGGGAGGGAACCCCTCGGGGAAATTAACGAGTGTTTATACCAGACGGGAATGCCCAATCCTAATTGTCATTTAAAGTGCAAAACACAATAACACAGAAAGGACGCAAGATCCACTCACATAAAAACCTTAGAAATATTTTTTATTTTATTATTATTATTTTTATTATTATTATTATTATTTTATTTATTTTTTTTAATTTTATTAGATTATTATTACTATTGAAAAATTTCAAAGGTTTATTTACCGTGGTTTATGAACTGTGGGGTGTTAAGACAAAGGGCCAAAGCAACTCTCCCCCTTCTCCCCTTTCTCCTCTCTCTCTCTCTCTTTTCTCTTCTCTCTCTCTCTCTCTCTCCTTTTCCCCCTCCCTCTCTCTTCTCTCTCTGTCTCTTCTCTGTCTGTCTGTCTGGCTCTCTCTCTCTCTCTCTCTCTCCTCTCCTCTTTCTTCTCTCTCTCTCTCTTCCTCTCTCTCTTCTCTCTTTTCCCTCTTCTCTTCTCTCTCCCCCTCTCTTCTCTCTCCCCCTTTTCTCTCTCTCTTTTCTCTCTCTCTCCTGATTGATCACTTTTTTCACTTTTCTTTTATAAAAACCTCCAAACAGTCGCATTAGGTTTCCCATTTTTTTTTAATTCTTATGTTGCTTCTGCGGGTGTTCTCACTGTAGAGATTATTTACAACATTATCCCTCAGCCCAAAATACGATTCGAACCGCACATTTGCATCAACGAAACTACATACATACATACATAATATATATATATATATATATTTATATAAAATTTTATAATATATATTATATATTGTATTTTTATAAAAATAAAATTTTTTTTATATATATTAAATAATATAATAAATAAAAATAGTATATATATTTTTAATATAAATATTATAATATATATATATATATAAGTAGGAAGAAGTAATGTGTTCAATTTTGGAAGGGGGAGGTGGAGGTGGATGGTTGTATAAAGGGGAAAAGGGTACCCATAGAATTGAGAAGGGAAAAGGGTTTCCCGGGGGGGAAAAAGGTCTCGCCTCACACACAGAGAGTCTGTGGTTCGATCCCGGCAAGATGAAAATATTGAGCGTTTCTTATACCACGTCCTTTCACCCGCACAAGAGGACCTGGGGATCTACAGAAAGGGGTTCTATCCCAGGTCAAAATTGAGAACCCCAAGGAAATAGACAGACAGCCCCTCGATGACGCACTACCTTTTTTGGTTCCTGGGTGGGTAACCCCCGGATTAAAAAATTTGAAAGATATGTTACTGGGGGATCTGTGGGGGACAAAGAAAGTTATCCAGGGGGCGAGGGAAGGGAAATGTAGAGAGTACAGTGGTACCAACACTTTACCTGGGTGTGAAACTTGGGGTAATGTTGCGGAGAAGGCGGCTGGGGGGTAGTTGAAGCGGTCCCCGGGGACCTACTACTGCAGGTGAAAATAGACAGTAGGGGTCAAAGGAAACATGTCTTAAAGTCTGAGGATTACAATGGCTTTTGGTGAAAGTTAGGAATGAATATTTGTTACATGATTTAAAAACAATAAATAACAAAAACAGAAAAAAAAATTTTAAAGGGATTAAAAAGTTTATGCTTAACATTTCATTTTTTCCCACATTGTTAAAAAATATAAAAATGTTCTCCTTACCTTTTGGGGGGGTAGACCTTATATTTTGGGAAAAATTACCTATACAGTATTTACTTGGGGAATATTTAAGCTGATGTTTGAAACAATAAAATAATCAAAAATTCTGTTTTAATCGCAAAAAAAAAAAAAAAAAAAACCTGGGCTTATATTTCGTAACAGGTAGAAAGCAAATTTTTTTAATTTTTGTAAAAAAAAAGAAGACTCTAATAAAATAATAATAATAATAAAATAAAAAATAATAATAATAATAAAAATATAATATCTTTTTTTCTCAAGCACTGATCAACTTATACAACCCTAGCTGCATCAAAGACAATACATATAGAAAGCCGCTTTTTTATGCGAGCATTTCCGCAAATTGGGCTTTTTTTTCCCCAGGATGCGACCCCCACCCTCCACTAACACCCGTACCTTTTACGCTAGGTGAGCAGGGACAGTAGTTCTTTAAGAAACAGGGGCCTAATGTTTTTTTAGCATCTAGGGCGACCCGGGCCCATGTTGGTTAAGTGCGGGAGCGATTATCCAGGGAATTTTCACGATTTAAGCCCGCGTTATTTTAAATTATTGTCCCCATTACCATGCGCCCTTTAAAGGTTCTAGTGATTCGATAGTCTTTAAAACCCCGAACCAAAAAAATTAAGGGAAAAAGACGACGGGGTTTTAAAGACCAAATTTTTAAAAGGGGGGGGACCGGTAACCAGCGGAAGGGCCCCGGTCAGAGACCAAAAGCTCCAAAGGGGTCATCACGACTAAAACCCGCGTCAGGAAAAAATTTTTCCGTTTTCCCGCGCCTTACCAACAAAAATAACCAAACCCAACCTAACCAACCAAATAACCTAACCCCAACCTAAACCCGACCTAACCAACCTAACCGAACCTAACCAAAAAACCTAACCTAACCTAACCTAACCTAACCTAACCAAACCCAACCTAACCTAACTACCTAACCCAACCAACCTAACCCAACCTAACTAACCCAACCTAACCCAAAACCCAAAATAAACCGAGAGGATTTAAAGTAGCTTAGGCCTTTCGTGTTGCAAACAAACAATCAGGACTTGCAATGTCACAAAAAAGGGGGAATCCCGGGAAAAACGATCACAGGGGATCATTTTTCCAGTTAAAAAGATTTTCTAACAATGTGAAGGGGTGCCAGCGCTTTAAGAAGGGGCTGGGCAGGGACCTAAATCAACCTGACCACCGGGTTGTGGCTCTACGTCGGATTGCGTGCGACCCAAAATAACCTTAGTTGATTAGGCCCGTTCACCATGAGGCCTGGAAAAGACCGGGCCCGGGGGGGTTGACCCCCCGGGAAACCCCCTCCAGCTACACCTCTTCATAGAGCCACATTATCTTATTAAAACAAAACTGCGATTGATTGCATAAGAAAAAAAATAAAAAAAAAATTTAAACTCATTCAGTAATACCCGGACAATCCGTACAATAAATTAAGGCCAAAAATGCTTAAAATTGGGCGTACCAAAGAACTTCCCTTAACATTTTAATATTGCAAATACATGATTGGAAAGCGACTAAATCTAAATTGGTTTATGTGGTCTTTTTGACCCTTTTTGGTTTATGTGTGTCATGTAAGCCCCTTGTTGGATTTTGTGTCATGTAGACCGCTTTTTGGTTTATGGGTGTTGTGGACCGCTTGTTAGTTTATGTGTCATGTTGACCGCTTGTTGGATTTTTGTTGTCGTTTACCGCTTTTTGGGTTTTTTGTGTCATGTGGCCGCTTGTTATTTATTGTGTCTGTGTGACCGCTTGTTGGTTTTTGTGTGTCAGTGTACCGCTTGTTAGTTTATGCCCTGTATGACCGCTTTTTGGGTTTTGTGTGCTTTGACCGTTTTGGGTTTTAAAGGGGTCATGTATGACCGCTTTTTGTATTTGCAGTAAGACCTTTTTTGTTTAGTGTGTCATGTGTGACCGCTTTTTGGTTTAATGTGTCATGATGACACTTGTTGGATTATGTGTGAGTATACCCCTTGTTGGGGTTTTTGTGTGTATGTGTAACGCTTGTTGGTTTTTTGGGGATTTGATGCTTTTGGTTTTGTGTCATGTAGACCGCTGTTGGATTTGTGTGTCATTGTGACCCCCGTTGTTTATGTGGCAGTTGACCGCTTGTTTTTTTATGTTGCATGTGTGCCGCTTGTTGGTTTATTTGTCATTGTGACCGCTTGTTGGTTTTTTTTCATGTAGACCCTTGTTGGATTTTGTGTGTCATGGTGACCGCTTGTTGGTTTATGTGGTCATGTTGACCGCTTGTTGGTTTATGTGTGTCATGTATGACGCTTGTTGGATTTGGGGGGTCATGATGACCCCTTGTTTGGGTTTTTGGTGTCATTTTATGACCCCTTGTTGGTTATGTGTTCATGTAGCCGCTTTTTGGGTTTTGTGTGTCTTTTATGACCCCTTGTTGGTTTATGGTGTCTGTATGACCCCTTGTTGGTTTAGTGTGTCAGTGTGACCCCTTGTTTGGGTTTAAGTGTGTCAGTATGCCGCTTGTTTGGATTAGTGTGTCAGTATGACCGCTTTTTGGTTTATGTGTGTCTGGTAACGTTGTTGGTTTATGTGGTCATGTGTGATCCTTGTTGTTTATGTGTGTCAGTATGACCGCTTTTTGGATTTTGGGCATGTGTGACCGCTTTTTGGTTTTGTGTGTCATTTTGACCCTTGTTGGTTTATGGTGTCAGTAGCCGCTTGTTGGGGTTTTTGTGTGTCATTTACCGTGTTTTTAGTTTGGGCATGTGTACCCCTTGTTGGTTTTTTGTGTGTCATGTGTACCGCTTTTGGTTTTTGGTCATGTAGACCGCTTTTGGATTATGTTGGCATGTGTGACCGCTTGTTTGGGTTTTGTGTGTCATTATACCGCTTGTTGGTTTATGTGGTCTGTATGACTGCTTGTTGGATTATGTGTGCATGTTGACCGCTTGTTGTTTATGTGTGTTGTAGACCCTTGTTTGGGCATGTGTTCATGTTGACCCCTTTTTGGGTTTTTTTTGGGGTCTTGATACCGTTTTTGGTTATGGGGTGTCTGTATCCCCTTGTTGGGTTTTTTTGTGTCATGTATACGCTTGTTGGATTATTGTGCAGTATGCCGCTTGTTGTGTATGTGTGTCAGAAAACCCCTTTTTGGTCTATGTGTGTCAGTTTGACCGCTTGTTGGTCTATGTTGTCAGAAAGACCCTTGTTGGGGGATGTGTTTGTATGACCGCTTTTTTGGTTATGGGGTCATGTTTACCGCTTGTTGGTTTATGTGTGTCATGTATGACCGTTTTTGGGGTTTTTGTTGTCAGTATGACCCCTTTTTTGGTTGCGTCCACCGAGCCTTGGTGGACGTAATGTCACTGGGCCCGGGGACCCCTTTTTTTTTCACCCTACCTGGGACGCTGAAAAAAATAGAGCATTTATTATTATTTTTATTATTTTTTTATTATTATTCTTATTATTATTCTTTTTCTTATTCGCCGGTATTCTCCCCGGCCCGGGTCATTTTTTCCAAGTAGTGGTGGACCGGCCCTTGACTCCCTATCTGGGGATGATTGTCCCGAGACCTAAGTTCCTGGGCGGAAGGTACAACTACCTCCTCATCCTCTTGGGACCAACTGTCACCGGGCCTGCCACAGTCCCCGTCCTCACGGGGCTGTAGGGAAGGAAGCTAGGCCTCTGGTCTGCCATTCTGCCCCGCCCTCAAAGGGGCCGTGGGGATGGCTGTCTAGTGAGCTGCATAGGTGGTGTAAGCTCAGGCCTCTATTTATTAAATTATTATTATTATTATTATTATTATTTTTATTATTTTTATTGATTAATTATTATTATTATTAAGATATTATTATTTTATTATATTATTATTATTTTTATTATTATTATTAATTATTATTATTATATTATTATTATTATTATTATATTATTGTCATTATTATTTATTATTATTATTTTTATTATTATTATTATTATTATTTATTATTTATTTGTTTTATTATCATTATGATTATTATTCATCATTCATTACTATTATTATTATTATTTTATATTTTGTCCATTATATTATTTTTATTATTATTATTATTATTATTATTATGATACCTTATTATTATTGGTACTATTGCTATTATTTTATTAGTATTATTATGATTATTTATTATTATTTATGTATAATTGTTATTATTTGTATTATTATTTATTATTATTTTTATTATCATCTTTATTTTTATTTTTAGTATTGTATTATTATTATTATAATTATTTTTTTTTTTGTCATTTTTATTATTATTATTATTATTATTTGTATTTTTTTATTATTATTATTATGGTACTATTGCTATTATTATTATTATTATTATTATTATTTTTCTTATTTTGTAATTATTATATTTATTGTTATTATTCAATCATCATTATTATTATTATTAATTATATTATTATTATTATGATTATTATTATCATTTTCCATTATTAGTATTATTATTATTATTATTGGTTACTTTCCGTTTATTATTTTATTATTATTATATTATTATTATTATTATTATCATTATTTATTATTTGTATTTTTATTATCATTATATTATTTTATTATTTATTTTTTTATTATTATTATTATTATAATTATTTATTATTAAAAATAATTAATATATTCTTTTTAGTAATCTTTACAGGAAAAGGGGTTACTAGCCCATTGTTCCGGCAAATTTTAGTTGACTTTTACAACCACGCATGGCTTACGGCAGAGGGAAAAGATATTCTTAATTCACTTCCACAGGATTATAAAAGGGGAAAAAGTAATAAAGACCAAAAACTATTAAGATAAAATCAAAAGAAAACTAGATGAGTGTGTATAAAATAAAAGTTCTGTACATGTATGTGTAGTTGTGACTAAGAGTAAGTAGAAGTTAGCAGTCGTACCTGTAATCTTGATTATTTATGAGACAGACAAAAGACATCAGCAATTCCTACCATCTGTAAAAACTTATTACAGGCTTTCGGTTTTACACTCACTTGCAGGATCGTAGTACCTCCTGGGTGGTTGCTGTCTAACCTAACCTACTACCACAGGACGGTAGTCAACTCCCTGGGGCGGTTGCTGTCTACCAACCTACTACCACAGGGACGGTAGTACCTCCCTGGGTGGTTGCTGTCTACCAAACCTATACCACAGGACGGTTGTCCTCCCTGGCTGGTTGCTGTCTACACCCAACCTACTACCATCAGGACGGTAGGACCTCCTCGGGGGGTTGACTGTCTACCAACCTTACTACCACAGGACGGTAGTACCTCCCTGGGTGGTTGCTGTCTACCCAAACTAATACCACTAGGACGGGTAGTACCTCTCATGGGGGTTGCTGTTCTACCAACCTACATACTGCCAGTTTGGAGGGATATGTTGTTTATCTCTATACGTATATGCTTCTAAAACGTTTTGTATTACTGGGGCACCTTGCAAAAGCAGTGATAATGTGCGAGTGTGGTGAAATAAGTTTGGTGAATGATGATGAAAGTATTTTTGAGTCACCCTGCCTCGGTGGGAGACGGGGCGACTTGTTGAACGAACAAAAAAAAAAAATTAGTATATTTATAAATTAACATTTGTTGAGCTATAAAATCACCAATAGTGGTGAAAATTATAACATCAATAATATTAACATTATAACCCTCTTGTATTTGGTGATTTTTGGGGAGTATTAAATACGCAAAAGAGGTTCCACAATTTTTATTTAAAATAACATATCTGTTATATAATTTTTACTGAGACATGAAAGTGTCAGAAGCCGGTGGAGTAGGATCTAACAGGATATATAAACTTGAGAGAGGTTTGTTTGTTTGTCTCGGTAATATTATATACCACTGAGGAGGTTTTGTATTTGTCTCAGTATATACACACTGAGAGGTGTTATTTGTCCTCAGTAAATTTTAACACTATGAGAGGTGTATTTGTCTCAGTATATACACACTGAGAGGTACATTTTGTCTCGGTATTATACTCACTGAGAGGTATAATTTGTCTCAGTTATATACACACTGAGAGGTGTATTTGTATCAGTATATACACACTGAGAGGTGTATTGTCTTAGTACTATTCACTGAGAGGTATATTTGTTCTGTATATACACACTGAGAATTATATTTGTCTCGGTGGTATCACACGGAGAGTGTTATTTGTCTCAGTATATTACCCACTGAGAGGTAATTTGTTCTCGGTTATATACACACTGAGCGGTACATTTGTTCGGGTGTTATATACACACTGGAGGTAATTTGTCTCGGGTATATACACACTGAGAGGTACATTTGTCTCGGTTATATACACACTGAGAGGTGGTATTTGTCTTTGTATATACACACTGAGAGGTATATTTCTATCGGTATATACACGCTGAGAGGCGCATTTGGTCTCAGTATATACACTGGAGGTATATTTCTCTCGTTATCTACACACTGAGAGGTGTATTTGTCTTAGTTTATACACTGAGAGGTGCATTTGTTCTCAGTTTCATACACTGAGAGGTACTTTTTCTCTCGGTTATACACACTGAGAGGTGTATCTTGTTTAGTATATTACACACTGAGAGGTGCATTTGTCTCAGTTTTATACACTGAGAGGTATTATTTCTCTAGGTATATACACACCTGACGAGGTGTATTTGACTTTAGTATCTACACTCTTGAGAAAGTATATTTGTCTCGGTGTATACACAATGAGAGGTGTATTTGTCTCAGTATATACACACTGAGAGGTATTATTTGTCTCAGTATATATACTGCGAGTTTAATTCGTTTTACGGATTAAAATAACATAGTTTTGTGGCCATTTAAGACCATGGTTGTAGACGATAAGCTTGATACCCCATTAACCAACGAAGCGATGTTATAACATTTCGATAATGATATATTACTCACATACAAGACGTTTAACAGGTTTAAAATAAATATCATCGAATCAACATTTAAAAAGGTTTTACTTAGTTTAATACGCTAAATTAACATATATACGAAAAATTGCTGGCAGAAACAAATCTTTCCACTAATCAGAATTTATTCTGTATGTCTATATAAAGACAATTCTTCATAAAAATTAAAGGAAAGATAATCCTCCCCAAGCAATAGATTTGATATTTTTTTTTTTTTAAGAGGCTTTTAATTCTTTATTTTCCTAGTTTTTATTTTTAAAACATACTGTTTCTTTTTTTGTTTTCGCTCCTCTTTTCTTGTCTCTTCTTTTACTTTTCTTGTCTCTTCTTTCCCTTTTCTCGTCTCCTCTTTCCCTTGTCTTGTCTCTTCTTTTCCTTTCTTTCTATCTCTTTCCTTTCTTTATATCCTTCTTTTATCTTTCTTTTCTTTCTTGTATTCTTTCTTTAGTCTTTCTTTTGCCTTTGCCTCTTTTCTTCATTTTCCCCATTTCCTTTTTTTCTCTTCTTTTTCTTTTTCACTTCCTTTCCGTTCTTAAATATTATTTTCAGCGACTGTTTTTGCTCTTTTGTTCCTTTTCTTCTTATAATTTTTTCCTCTTCGTACTTTATCATGTGTCTTTCTTTCTCTTGTTCTTGTCTTTTAGCTATTCTTATTTTCCTTTTCTTTCCCTGATTACATTATGCCGTCTTTCTTTATATTCCCTTTACTTTTTCTATTGTTATTTCCCAATTTTTCTTTTATCCTTTCTTGTTCTTCTGATATCTTTTCTTGTGTGCGTTTGTTATATAACTTCACTCCCATTTCTCCTCTTTTTATTGCCTTTATTGTTATTCTTTCTCGTTAATCTCTTACGTCTTTCCTCCTTTTCGCTTTTTTATATCTTTATATTTTTGTTTTTTTATTCTTTTATCCTGTGTATTCTTTTCGTCTTTATTTCTTTTCCTTTTTTTGCTATTTACCCTTCTTTCTATTTTTTACTTTCCTTCTTATCTTCATTGCTATCTTCCCATTCATTTTTACTTTTATCTTATTCTTCTTTACTTTCTTCCTATTCATTCTTCACTGGCTTCTACTCTTTTTGCTTTCTTTCCTTTCGGTTTCCTCTCTTTCTTTTATATTTTAACTTCTTTAGCTTATAATTTCCCTCGTCTCTCGACCTCCTCTTCGTCCTCACGATTTTCTTCCCCTCATCTTCCCATTTCCCTTGGTTTTTTCTTCTTCCACTTGACGAGTTTCAGGGTTGTCTCCTCCCCTGCGTCCTAAGAGTCTTCATCTTGGCCACAGCATCCCATTCCTTCTTGCAGTTCACTCCCAGCGTAGCGAGAGGAGGTGCCGGCCCCTGTGCGCTCTCGGGTACGCTGAAGAAAAGTCATTGAGGTCGGCCCCCGTTTCCCCCCCCCCGTAGCGCCAGCGTGACAGGGGAGGGGGAGGGTATGAGAACGCCGCACTTCGATGTTGTGGCTGATGAGGAACCTTCTGGAATGTGGATGTCTGACGCCATGATCAACT
This sequence comes from Cherax quadricarinatus, assembly GCF_026875155.1. Lineage (NCBI taxonomy): Eukaryota > Metazoa > Arthropoda > Malacostraca > Decapoda > Parastacidae > Cherax > Cherax quadricarinatus. Next base: position 111,444,930 of record NC_069400.1, on the reverse strand, counting down.
TCGCTACTCTGGAGTCTATGGTCCGCTGGCCTGCTTTAGTCTACTTATTCTTCTGTCCTCCGCTTTCACACTTCTTTTCCTGGGTACTCTTTGTGCGCATTTCAGCGCCTAGTTCCTTGTGGTTTTCTTAGTCTCGTCTCTTTTGTTATTTCTCAATACCCAACACTACTCTTTCTTATTTTCGTATTATCTACCTTTGGGTTTTTCTCTTCCTTGTCGCTTTCTATCTTTTTTCTCCATTATATTTTCAGCCTTCGCTTTCCTTCCAGGTAGTCGTGATTCTCTTGTTGTTCCTTTCGTTTCTCTTCACTGTTCTTTTCTATATTCACCCTCTTTTATTTTATACTCTCATTCTTGTTTACGTATTTTTCCTCCCATCCTCTTTATTTTCAAGGTTGTTTTTCTCCTCTTCTTTCCTTCATTCTTTTCTTCTCATCATTTTCTTCTGAGCGTTGTCATATTTATATTATTGTTCTCCTAATTTCTTTTTATTGTCTCCTTAGAAATATTCACCTGTTCTTCTTTTTTCCCTTCCTTCCTTGTGTTTTCTTTATTTCTTTCTTCATCCTTTTTTTTTTCTTGTTTCTTTCCCCTACTTTATCCCTTTCACCCTTCTTTCCAACTTTACTCTATCATTTCATCCTCTTTTTATTCGTCTTATTTCCTTTTTTATTTCTCTTACTTTTACAGGTTTTTCGACCATCTTTACTAAACGTGTTCCTTCCATTTATTTGTAGTTCTTTGCATCTTTCTTTATTATGATTAATATCCCTCTTCTTCTCCTTCTCCCTTTGTATTTTTTATTGTTTCTTGTTTTTGTCTTTTATTCTCTGTTATTTTCTGCTTCTCTCAATTTGGCATTTTTAGGGTCGTGAAAGAGCTTGTTTCTGTCATTTGTAATTCCTCGTAATTCTCTTTTTTATGATGGAAATGGTCCGGAGTGATCGTGTTTCTGATTCTTTCATAGTCCGTCATTATCTTCGTAATTTTCATTAGTTCTCATATTCTGTTCTTCTTCACCTTCGCCAGTTGTCACCGTTCTCTTCAGTTTCCGCCTTCTCCTCATGCATTGTCTTGCCTTTGTTTTCATGCATCATCACCCTTTTTCCTCATTGTCATCCGTTACTACTACGTCTATCGCTGTCATTATTCCCCTCTTACTTTACTGCTCCCTTTGCCATCCGCTCGTTATATTTTCCCTCGTTTGCATCTAACTCATCGTCATTAATTGTAATAATAATACTCAGTCACCGGATCTCCATCCTTTTAGAAACCCATCATCATAAAAATCATAATAGTAATCATTCATTCGCCTCTTTATTCCTACGTTTTTATCCTCACTTTGATGTCACCTCCTGACTCTGTCTCGGTCTACTTCGATGGCATTGTCCAACGGAAGTCGGACGTTCTCCAGTGGGGCTGGTTGCTCCTTCTCAAACGTAATATTAATAATACTCATCCTCTTTGCCTCCTTCAAGGCCCCTGCTGCCGTGTGTTTATCACTCCTGACCCTCCAGATGTATACTTTTGAACCTCCAGCAACCCCTCCAGAGATTCCAGGGATTACACTTCATTACTTCCAGGGATCACTCCCCAGCACTTCCAGAGGGATCACTTCAGCACTTCCAGGGATCACTCAGAGCCTTAAGATGTCAATCAGGTAATCTGGAAAGCGTTCGAGGAGCTGGAATACCCCCAACATCCTCACTAGGTTTGCAAATCACGTTGCCTCTTCCCTGTGGGAACACACTTCGAAGTTAGAGGTAGAATTCTCCGTCCGGATTGAAGCAGCCGGGTAGCAGAAAAGGGCCCTGGAGTACTCTACTGGAATAAGAGCGTTCCAGTCCACGAGGACTGTTAGAGTGTGTTGGGCAAGTTCCAGGGTGAAAACCCACCGCTGTTCTGGGTTTACAGTCTCCTTGTTGCACTGTTGACAGTTCTCCCAACTCAACACCGAGACCCTGCTAGGGTAGGTTGTAATATTCCGTTAGGACATTTTCCAATAGGTTGATTCCAATAAAAACTGATTAGTACATTTTCCCGAATGCAATAAAATACGCAAAAATGTTCATGTGGAATCAAATCTGTTCAAGGACAGTTGCTTTCCCACACCTGTACTAACGGGACTACGATGGTGTGCAGCTGTACTGATGCTAACCTGACTGAGAAAGAGTCCGACAGTGACCACCTGAAACTTTTCTATACACTGAAATAGTCTATATAATATCCTCCAGGATTCTAGATGAAATCTTTTTCGAATTATTCTTTAGTTTATGCTTTGATTAATTCATGTTAAGCGCTTAAACTTCATGTGGGGTCATAGCGCAAGAAGTTGCCTGAAGCGCCAGACCAGGACGCGCGTCCTATTTGTACTTCAACTATATGTACTTTCGAAACTTATGAACGTCATTAAAGAGCGATTAAGGACGTCGCCAAAGACAACACTGAGGTTTAGGTCAGGACACAGGACGGTCCAAGAACAACACTGCAGGTGTTAGCAGGACACAGGACGTCAAGACATAACACTGCAAGGTGTGTTAGCAGGACACAGGACGTCCAAGACATCACTGCTCGGACGTTTGAGGACACAGGACGTCCTGGACAACACTGCAGGTGTTAGCAGGAAACAAAGACGCCAAGACAACACTGAGGTGTTTGCAGGACACAGGACATAAGGAAACACTGCGAGGTGTTAGTCAGGAACACAGGACGTCCAGACAACACTGCAGGTGTAGCGTACACAGGACGTCCCAAGACACATGCAGGTGTTAACAGGGACACAAGACGTCCAACGACGACCCTGCAGGTGTTAAACAGGACACACGTCGTCCGCAAGACCAACACTGCAGGTGTTAGCAGGGACACAAAGACGTCAAGAAACACTGCAGGTCGTTAACAGGACAGTAGACCGTCCAAGAGGACAAACACTGCAGAATATTAACAGGACACAAAGAACGTCCAAGACAACACTCAGGGTTAGCAGGGACACAAGACGTCCAAGGAACGACTGCGAGGTGTTTAATGCAGGAGCACCAAGACGTCCAAAGGGGGGGGACAACAAGATGCAGGGAGTTTAGCTAGGGACACAAGACGGTCAGGACAACACTGCGGAGTTGTGTTAGCAGGACACAAGACGTCCAAGACAACGCGCAGTGTTAGCAGGAACACAAGACGCCAAGAGACAACGCTGCTGGTGTTACGCAGGACACAAGACGTCCAAGACAACATGCAGGTGTTAGCAGGACACAAGACGTCCAAGATAATACTCTGCAGGTGTTAGGCTGGGAACACAAGAACGTCCAAGACATAACTGCAGGTGTTAGCAGACACAGGACCGTCCATGACAACACTGCAGGTGTTAGCAGGGACACAAGGACGTCCAAGACAGCACTGCAGGTGTTAGCAGGACAAAGGACGTCCCAAGGACCACACTGCAGGTATTAGCAGGACACAAGACAGTCCAACAGACAACGCTGCAAGGTGTTAGCAGGACACAAGACGTCAAGCACAACGCTGCTCAGGTGTTAGCTAGGAACAAGACGTCCAAGACAAGCTGTACAGGTGTTTAGCAGGACACAAGACGTCCAAGACAACGACGTGCGCGTGTTAGCAGGGACACAAGACGTCCTATGACAAACACTGCAGGGTGCTTAGTCAGGACCCGACAAGGACGTCCAAGACAACACTGACAGGTGTTTAGTCACAGGCACAAGACGTCCAAGACAAACACTGCAGGTGTTAGCAGGACTCACAAGACGTCCAAGACAACACTGAAGGTGTTAGCAGGGACACAAGACGTTCCAAGACTACACTGCAGGTGTTAGCAGGGACCACAAGGACGTCCAAGACAACACTGCAAGGTGTTATGCAGGACACAAGACGTCCAGGATCAAACAATGCAGGTGTTAGCAGTGAGACAAGACGTCCAAGACAATTACTGCAGGTGTTTAGCAGGACACAAGGGAGCCCAAAGACAAAATGCAGGTGTTAGCAGGAACATGGGACGTCCAAGACAAACACTGAGGTGTTAGCCAGGACACAAGGAAGTCCAAGACAACATGCGGTGTTTGCTGTGACGCAAGACGTCCAAGCACAACACTGCAGGGGTTAGCAGGACACAGACGTCCAGGACAAACTGCAGGTGTTAGCGGGGACACAAGACGTCCGAAGGACAACTCGCAGGTTGTTAGCAGGGCACAAGACGTCCAAGACAACAATGCAGGTTGGTTAGCAGGACACAAAGACGTCCAGGACAACACTGCAGGTGTTAGCTAGGAGACAAGACGTCCAAGGAGGAAAAAAAATGAGATTATAATTAAATAGATCAAGATTTTTCCAGTAATACCGGAAATTCTTTTTTAATAATTATTATGAAAATTATGCACTCTGGGATCTAGTGAAAAATTTATTACAATCGTGAAATGTTATTAATAATAATAATAATAAGATAATAATATTATAATTTAATAATTTAATAATAATAATGTAATAATAATTATAATAATAATAATAATTTAAAAAGTCTGCATGCTGTCCTTATTGGTTCTGATTTAATATGTATTTATATATTTAATATATTTAATTAATATACATGTAAAGACTAACTGATTAGATACATGATAGTTTGGGGATAATTATTCCGAGAACGATAGGGCCTAATTGATTAAGTAATGATTGATCTTCGGAAATGAAGACTTACTGAATAGGTAATAAATTGTTGATTCGTGAGTCAGACCCACTGACCCTTGGCAATGATCTGATAATATGGGATGGAAAATCTTCTGGGTATTCTGGGTCAGAGACTGTGGTGCAACATGCATTTGATACTGATCTACTTTAAAACGGAGTTATCTTTGCATGCATTATACTATTTCCCACTTTTTCTCTCTTACCCTCTAGACTCTAACCTTGAGCAGTGCCACTACCGTCTCTTAACCTTGAGCTAGTGCCTACACTACCCGTTCTTACGTTGAGTCTGTGCCACTTCCCGTCTTCTTAACGGTTGAGCAGTTGCCACTTCCCGTCTTTACGATGAGCAGTGCCATACCCGTCTTTACCGTTGAGCGTGCCACTAACGTCGTCTGCTCTCTCTCCAGCATGGCTCACCTGTAGTGTGTTTCTGATGTGGATGAGTAGTTTTCTCCAGAGGCGAGTTGTGCGGGTGCGGGAGAGGATGGAGACATCGCTCAGGTGACCAAAATTGTCGTTAGTGCAACTCCACACACAGCCCATCTTGCTGTTAGTCTGTTTCCCACTACTTCAAAGGGCCTACGTCGTTGTATATTTTCTGAAAGCAATGTTCATGGGTTTGTTTGAGGTTAGATTACCAAACCGACATGCCTATTCTTTCACTAGTCAAAAGATTACTGTTGACGCCACAAATAGGACTGAAATACTGGAGTCAAAGCATTTTGAACAAAAGGGTCGCAATACCGTGACTGGAACAAATACGCAACTAAGCCACATATAGGTTATATGGAAAAGGTCTCTGTTCAGGGGGGGGTCATCTAAGCTCATACCTCCAGAGCACGTTCAAATGACTATCTTAAAAAATTAATGCTGTCGACTCAGGACCTCGGTTTCCTCCCGAGATAAAACTAGACACAATAACAGGATCACTGCAGCGTTCTATGGTTATTTTGTACTCCTTTCATTTGGCTATATCCTTGTCATAGACACGCAACGTGAAGGCAAGCTCAATTGGACATGGAAAACCGGGTTCTCCGGCGTTGGGGGAGAGGAAGATCTGAGCCTGTAGTGCAAGTTATGTACAACACCCGGCAGCTCTGAGGAGAGAAGAGATGCTTATCGGACGGCTAACGGACCAAGCTTCCTCCAGACTCCCCAAGTCCTTGATGGTGAAATAGAGGAAGCATTAGATGCGCGTTAATGCCTTGAATCAAGTACGCACGTCCCAGTGAACTGTGCGGAAGGCGGGCGAAAAATTGTTATAACAGAAAGAATGTGAAGAACTGGGTAAGCATTATCCCAATGAAGTGTGAGGAAGAAGGGGCAAGTAATGTAGACAAAAATAAGGTTGGTCGCTCTTAATTGAGCTTAAAGACTTATGGATACATGATAAAGTTTTCATCTTGCCAGTTCACACTCCATGAGAAGAATATTTATTAATTCCTAAAAAATAGGGTCCAACCTTAACTGACAGCATTTATACACTGGGAATTATACACTTCTCGGTGTATATGTCATTCAATAAACTGAAGGGAAGGCAGAGAAAAGTCTTATATATAACTTCTTGTTTCAACAGTATAGGTAACTGCCTTCAATCTAAGATTATATGTCGTTTTAAATAATACCATGTTTTTTTATTAATGAAATAAATGGGTTAATTTAAATGCATTGAAAATTTAAAACTGTAAGATTAATCCAGAGATAATTGGTTTCTTAAGCAATTTCTTAAAAAAATGGGGCATCAATGTACTAATTGATGTTAGTGAATGTTAGATGAAATTAGTGAGCAAAAGATGTAAGGCTGAACTTTCGCTTGTTGTGTTTTCAAGAAGACAGAGAGTAAGAATGAGAGGCAGCAAGAGAGGAGAGAATAAATAGGACCGAATGAGGAAGCGCTGTATCTAATTACCCTAGAGGTAATCAAGTTTGTTCCGAGGAAGGGATAAGAGAGGAGATATAAAGAAGAGAGAATAAAAGTAAATAAAGATTGAGAAAGCAAGAAGAAAAGGAAGAGAAACAGTTTATAGTAGAAGACAAGTATAAAACAAGAGAAGGGGGGAGAGCAGGGAACAGATAAAGAGAGTAAACTGAGAAAAGGAAATAGGGAACGAGAAACGAACAGGCCAATGGGGACGTTAAATGAGAAAATGATAAGCCATGTAAACTACATGGATCCAGTGAGCCGTTAGAAAGAAGCAAGAGAGAAGTGAAGGGGCGACGTTCGAGTGAGCGAGATGACAGGGTCGAGTTGAGAGATGACAGGGTCGAAGATGGAGAGATGACAGGGGGGTCGAGTGGGAAGATGACAGGGTCGTGTGAGGAGATGACAAACGGTCGCGTGAGAGATGACAGGGTCGAGTGAGAGATGACAGTGGGTCGCGTGGGAGAATGACAGGGTCGAGGAGAATGACAAGGCGAGTGAGAGATGGACAGGGTCGGATGTGAGAGATGACATGGTCAGTGGAGAAGGAGGACAGAGTCTGAGTATGGAGTAGCATGACATGGTCCAGTGAGAGATGACGGGTCGAGTGAGAGACGAACAGGGTTCGAAGCTGAGATTGACAGGGTCGTGTGGGAGACGACAGGGTCGAGTGAGAGATGACAGGGGTCGATGTGAGAGATGAAAGGTCGCAGTGAGAGATGACAGGGTCGAGGGTTGGGGGGCTGCGAGATGACATTGGTCCAGTGAGAAGAGACGACAAGAGTCCGAGTGAGATATGTCATGTTCCAGTGAGAGATACAGGGTCGAGTGAGAAGAGGACGAACAGGGTTCGAGTGAGAGATGGACAGGGTTTCGAGTGGGAGATGACAGGGTCGAGTGAGAGATGACAGGGTCGTAGTGAGAGATGGACAGGGTCGAGTGAGAGACGACAGGGTCGAGTGAGAGATGACAGGGTTCGAGTGAGGATGACAGGGTCGAGTGAGAGATGACCAGGATCGAGTGAGAGATAAACAGGGTCGAGTGAGAGATAACAGGGTCGAGTGAGAGATGGACAGGGTGGAGTGAGAGATGATAGGGTCGAGTGAGAGATGAAGGGTCAGGGAGAGACGAAAAGGTTCGAGTGAGAGACGCATGGGTCGAGTGAGAGAGAAGGGTCAATGAGGATACAGGGTTGACTGGAGAGACGACAGGGTCGAGTGAGAGATGACAGGGTCGAGTGAGAGATAAAGGGTCGAGTGAGGATGACGGGGTTTCGAGTGAGAGATGAAGGGTCGGTGAGAGATGACGGTCGAGTGAGAGTTTGACAGGGTCGATGAGAGATGAAGGGTCGAGTAGAGGACAGGGTAAAGTGAGAGATGACAGGGTCGAGTGAGAGATGACGGGGGGTGGGGTGAGAGATGACGGATCGAGTGAGAGATGACAGGGTGAGTGAGAGATAACGGGGTCGGTGAGAGAGGGACGGGTCGATTGAGGATGACAGGGTCGAGTGAGAGATGACATGGGTCCAGGGAGAGACGAAGGGTCGAGTGAGAGACGACATGGTCGAGTGAGAGATGACAGGGTAAAGTGGGGCGAAGGGTCGAGGAGGTGACAGGGTGAGTGAGAGATGCAGGTCGAGTAGAGATGAAGGGGGTCTAGTGAGAGATACAGGGTCGAGTAGAGATGAAGGGCGAGTGAGGGATGACAGGGTCGAGTGGAGATGACAGGGTCGAGTAAGGATGACATGGTCG
>NC_069400.1:111431696-111436069 GCF_026875155.1 Cherax quadricarinatus | reverse complement strand
CCCCCAAAACTGTTGCTCAGCCCCCCCACTGATGCTCAGCCCACAACTGTGCTCACCCCACCATGATGCCACCCACAACTGATGCCAGCCCCCACTGATGCTCCCCCACCACTGAGCTCAGCCCCACCACTGACTCACCCCCACCCTGATGCTCACCCACCAGATGCCGCCCACCACGATGCTCAGCCCCCCCCACTGATGCTCACCCCCACCACTGAGCTAAAAAACCCACAATGTGCTAAAACCCCCACTTATTCGCCACCCACTGAGCTCACCCCACCCTTGTCAGCCCAAAATGATGCTAGCCCCCCTGATGCTCGCCCCCACTGGCTCCCCAAACGTGCTCAGCCCACAACGTGCTCAGCCCACCACTGAGCTCAGCCCCCCATGGTGCTCCCCTATCATGTTGCTCAGCCCACCACTGGGCCAGCCCACCACTGTTGCTCAGCCCACCCGGTCTCACCCCACCACTGTTCCCAAGCCCACCTGGTGCTAGCCCCCCACTGTTGCTCCCCACCACTGGGCTCAGCCCCCCACTGGTGCTCAGTTTCCTGTTCTCAGCCCCCCATGGGCTCAGCCCCCCTGTTGTAGCCCCCACTGGTGCTCAGCCCACCATGGTGCTCGCCCACCACGTTGCTCAGCCCCCCATGGTGCTCGCCCCCCACTGTTGCCAGCCCACCCTGGTGTTTCCCCCACCACTGTTGCCAGCCCCACTGGTGTCAGTCACCACTGCTGCTCAGCCCACCAGGGTGCTCAGCCATCATGATGCTCAGCCCATCACTGGTGCTAGCCCCCACGGCTGCTCACCCACCACTGTGCTCAGCCCACCATGGTGCTCGCCCCCCCAAATGATGCTCAACCCACCATGGTGGCGGGCCCACCCGTGCTAAGCCCCACTGGTGCTCAGCCCACCACTGATTCTCACCCCCCATGATGCTCAACCCCACCACTGGTGCTCAGCCCACCACTGGTGCTCAGCCCACCAGATGTGCTCAGCCCCAAACTGATGCTCAGCCCACCACTGTGCTCAGCCCACCAGGTGCTCAGCCCACATGATGCTCAGCCCACCACTGCTGCTCAGCCCACCACTGGTGCTGAGCCCACCAGATGTGCTCAGCCCACAACTGATGCTCAGCCCACCACTGATGCTCAGCCCACCACTGATGTTCAGCCCACCACTGGTGCTCGGCCCACCACTGGTGCTCAGCCCACCACTGATGTTCAGCCCACCACTGGTGGCCAGCCCACCACTGATGCTCAGCCCACCACTGAAGCTCAGCCCACCACTTCTGTTCAGCCCACCATTCATGCTCAGCCCACCACTTATGCTCAGCCCACCACTGGTGCTCAGCCCACCACTGATGATCAGCCCACCACTGAAGCTCAGCTCACCACTGGTGCTCAGCCTACCAGAGGTGCTCAGCCCACCACTGATGTTCAGCCCACCACTGGTGCTCAGCCCACCAGAGGTGCTCAGCCCACAACTGATGTTCAGCCCACCACTGGTGGTCAGCCCACCACTGGTGGTCAGCCCACCACTGATGCTCAGCCCACAACTGATGCTCAGCCCACCACTGATGCTCAGCCCACCACTGGTGCTCAACCCACAACTGTTGCTCAGCCCACCACTGATGCTCAGCCCACAACTGATGCTCAGCCCACCACTGATGCTCAGCCCACAACTGATGCTCAGCCCACCACTGATGCTCAGCCCACCACTGATGCTCAGCCCACCACTGATGCTCAGCCCACCACTGATGCTCAGCCCACCACTGATGCTCAGCCCACCACTGATGCTCAGCCCACCACTGATGCTCAGCCCACTACTGATGCTCAACCCACAACTGATGCTCAGCCCACCACTTATGCTCAGCCCACCACTGATGCTCAGCCCACCACTGATGCTCAGCCCACAACTGATGCTCAGCCCACCACTGATGCTCAGCCCACCACTGATGCTCAGCCCACCACTGATGCTCAGCCCACAACTGATGCTCAGCCCACCACTGATGCTCAGCCCACCACTGGTGCTCAACCCACCACTGATGCTCAACCCACCACTGGTGGTCAGCCCACCACTGATGCTCAGCCTACCACTGATGCTCAGCCCACCACTGCTGCTCAGCCCACCACTGATGCTCAGCCCACCACTGATGCTCAACCCACCACTGGTGGTCAGCCCACCACTGATGCTCAACCCACCACTGGTGGTCAGCCCACCACTGATGCTCAGCCCACCACTGATGCTCAGCCCACCACTGATGCTCAGCCCACCACTGATGCTCAGCCTACCACTGATGCTCAGCCCACCACTGATGCTCAACCCACCACTGGTGGTCAGCCCACCACTGATGCTCAGCCCACCACTGATGCTCAGCCCACCACTGATGCTCAGCCCACCACTGATGCTCAACCCACCACTGGTGGTCAGCCCACCACTGATGCTCAGCCCACCACTGCTGCTCAGCCCACCACTGATTGCTCAGCCCACCACTGGTTCTCAGCCCACCACTGGTGCTGAGCCCACCACTGATGGACAGCCCACCACTGGTGGTCAGCCCACCAATGAAGTTCAGCCCACCACGAAAGCTCAGCCCACCACTGCTGCTCAGCCCACCACTGATGCTCAGCCCTTCACTGATGCTCAGCCCACCACTGGTGCTCAGCCCACCACTGATGATCAGCCCACCACTGATGCTCAGCTCACCACTGGTGCTCAGCTCACCACTGGTGCTCAGCCCACCAGAGGTGCTCAGCCCACCACTGGTGCTCAGCCCACCACTGGTGCTCAGCCCACAACTGGTGCTCAACCCACCACTGATGCTCAGCCCACCACTGGTGATCAGCCCACAAGAGGTGCTCAGCGCACCACTGATGCTCAGCCCACCAGAGCTGCTCAGCTCACCACTGATGCTCAGCCCACCACTTGTGCTCAGCCCACCATTGATGCTCAACCCACCACTGATGCTCAGCTCACTACTGGTTCTTTGCCCACCACTGGTGCTCATCCCACCAGAGGTGCTCAGCCCACCACTGGTGCTCAGCCCACCACTGGTGCTCAGCCCACCACTGATGCTCAGCCTACCACTGGTGCTCAGCCCACCACTGGTGCTCAGCCCACCACTGGTGCTCAGCCCACCACTGATGCTCAGCCCACCACTAGTGCTCAGCCCACCACTGATGCTCAGCCCACCACTGATGCTCAGCCCACCACTGGTGCTGAGCCCACCAAAGGTGCTCAGCCCACCACTGATGCTCAGCCCACCACTGGTGCTCAGCCCACCACTTGTGCTCGGCCCACCACTGGTGCTCAGCCCACCAGTGGTGCTCAGTCCACAACTGGTGCTCAGCCCATCAGTGATGGTGAGTCAGTTATATATCTCAGGATATGTAGATAGTGTGTGTGTGTGTGTGTGTGTGTGTGTGTGTGTGTGTGTGTGTGTGTGTGTGTGTGTGTGTGTGTGTGTGTGTGTGTGTGTGTGTGTGTGTGTGAAATATACCTTTCGTCTTGTGACTTGCTTTCAGAAGGTTAGAGGTATAAGGAAGATGGAGGGAATATTTTGAGGAACTGTTAAATGTTGATGAAAATAGGGAAGCTGTGATTCCGTACATTGGGCAGGGAGGTTTAACATCTCGTAGGAGTTAGGAAGACATAGTAGTGAGCATTGGAGAAGTGCGTGAAGCAGTGAGTAGAATGAAAGTGGATAAAGCAGCTGGGATTTATGGGATAAAGACAGGAATATTAAAAACAGGTTGGGATATAGTTTTGGAATGATTAGTACTTTTCTTTAATAAATGTTTGGAAGAAAGTAAGGTACCTAGGGATTAGCAGAGAGTATGTATAGGTGCTGTGTATAAAGGTAAAGAGGATTGGGAGTTGTCACAGTTGCTCTTTGCTGATGGTACTGTGCTTCTGGGAGATTCTGAGAGGAGTTTAAGAGGTTGGTGGACGAGTTTGGTAGGGTACGCGAAAAAAAAAGGAAATTAATGCTAAACATAGGAAAGAGTAAGGTGATGAGGACAACAAACAATATAGGTAATGAAAGATTGGATATCAGATTGGAGGGAGAGAGTATGGAGGAGGTGAATGTATTCAGATATTTGGGAGTGGACGTGTCAGTAGATGAGTATGAAAAATGAGGTGAATCATAGAAATGATGAGGGGGAAAAAGTGAATGGTGCGCTGAGGAGTCTGTGGAGACAAAGAACTTTATCCTGGAAGCAAAAAGAGGAATGTATGAGAGAATAGTTATACCTGCACTCTTATATGAGTGCGAAGCATGGGTGGTGAATATTTCAACAAGGAAAAGCCTGGAGGCAGTGGAAATGTCGTGCCTGAGGACAATGTGTGAGTATTATGTAGCTTGGAAATT
>NC_069400.1:111411696-111424196 GCF_026875155.1 Cherax quadricarinatus | reverse complement strand
GTGGACCCTGCATAACGATCACCTCCGAATGCGACCAATTATGTAAGTGTATTTATGTAAGTGCGTTTGTACGTGTATGTTTGGGGGTCTGAAATGGACTAATCTACTTCACAATATTCCTTATGGGAACAAATTCCGTCAGTACTGGCACCTGAACATACTTCTGGAGTGAAAAAAATATCGTTAACCGGGGGTCCACTGTATATATATATATATATATATATATATATATATATATAATATATATATATATATATATATATTATATATATATATATATATATATATTTATATATATACACTAAGATCTGAATATATATTTTATACTGTTTACATTCTGATTTTAATTCTTAGTTTAGGGATTAAGTGTTCCTGACTGTTAGTCAACAGGTGACATGCAGTCTCAATGACCCCTTTAAGTACCTGATAGGCTTGTAGACCAGTTAACCATCCTAAACGCTGTTAAACATTTAACTGGAGAATATTAATTCCATCTTAGTAGAGAGAAGTGAGTTAAAGGAGTAGTCAAAGACACTACCACCACTGTTGTAGTACTGAATGATCTCTCTCACTCCCCCGAGATGCCCTGTCATTCAAATCATACAAAGGTGGAGAAGAAGGCTACTATTTATTATGCAACGTGTACAATTATTTTATCTTGTCTTGTTTGTAATAACGTTCAGTGCCAGACTTGCAAAACTAAACATCAGGAATAGACAGAATGTCCTTAGTCGACCGAAACGTCGTGAAGTGTCCTGTCCAAACTGACGATTAATAGTAAATATCTCCATAGCTGTACGTGTTTAGAACTAATGTTAAGTACCTCAGGCAGAGCATATAGTCAAGTAATATGAGGTGGCTGAGAATGTTGCAAAAGGCACCACCCTTTGCAACACTCGCAACACCTCGTATCATCTAAGATATACAACCCTTGGTTCACAGCATTATGAAGACAAGCGCCCAGCTGAGGACACAACACCAAGACAAACACGGCGGAACACACACACAAACAGGGAGACAATCAAGGCGAGGTGAGGGAGGCTGCCTGGTCAGCTGCCAGGGTGAGGGAGGCTGCCTGGTCAGCTGCCAGGGTGAGGGAGGCTGCCTGGTCAGCTGCCAGGGTGAGGGAGGCTGCCTGGTCAGCTGCCAGGGTGAGGGAGGCTGCCTGGTCAGCTGCCAGGGTGAGGGAGGCTGCCTGGTCAGCTGCCAGGGTGAGGGAGGCTGCCTGGTCAGCTGCCAGGGTGAGGGAGGCGCTGCCTGGTCAGCTGCCAGGGTGAAGGAAGCTGCCTGGTCAGCTGCCAGGGTGAGGGAGGCTGCCTGGTCATCTGCCAGGGTGAGGGAGGCTGCCTGGTCAGCTGCCAGGGTGAGGGAGGCTGCCTGGTCAGCTGCCAGGGTGAGGGAGGCTGCCTGGTCAGCTGCCAGGGTGAGGGAGGCTGCCTGGTCAGCTGCCAGGGTGAGGGAGGCTGCCTGGTCAGCTGCCAGGGTGAGTGGAGGCTGCCTGGTCAGCTGCCAGGGTGAGGGAGGCTCCTGGTCAGCTGCCAGGGTGAGGGAGGCTGCCTGGTCAGCTGCCAGGGTGAGGGAGGCTGCCTGGTCAGCTGCCAGGGTGAGGGAGGCTGCCTGGTCAGCTGCCAGGGTGAGGGAGGCTGCCTGGTCAGCTGCCAGGGTGAGGGAGGCTGCCTGGTCAGCTGCCAGGGTGAGGGAGGCTGCCTGGTCAGCTGCCAGGGTGAGGGAGGCTGCCTTGTCAGCTGCCAGGGTGAGGGAGGCGCTGCCTGGTCAGCTGCCAGGGTGAAGGAAGCTGCCTGGTCAGCTGCCAGGGTGAGGGAGGCTGCCTGGTCAGCTGCCAGGGTGAGGGAGGCGCTGCCTGGTCAGCTGCCAGGGTGAAGGAAGTCTGCCTGGTCAGCTGCCAGGTGAGGGAGGCTGCCTGGTCAGCTGCCAGGGTGAGGGAGGCGCTGCCTGGTCAGCTGCCAGGGTGAAGGAAGCTGCCTGGTCAGCTTCCAGGGTGAGGGAGGCTGCCTGGTCAGCTGCCAGGGTGAGGGAGGCTAGCCTGGTCAGCTGCCAGGGTGAGGGAGGCTGCCTGGTCAGCTGCCAGGGTGAGGGAGGCTGCCTGGTCAGCTGCCAGGGTGAGGGAGGCTGCCTGGTCAGCTGCCAGGGTGAGGGAGGCTGCCTTGTCAGCTGCCAGGGTGAGGGAGGCGCTGCCTGGTCAGCTGCCAGGGTGAAGGAAGCTGCCTGGTCAGCTGCCAGGGTGAGGGAGGCTGCCTGGTCAGCTGCCAGGGTGAGGGAGGCGCTGCCTGGTCAGCTGCCAGGGTGAAGGAAGCTGCCTGGTCAGCTGCCAGGGTGAGGGAGGCTGCCTGGTCAGCTGCCAGGGTGAGGGAGGCGCTGCCTGGTCAGCTGCCAGGGTGAAGGAAGCTGCCTGGTCAGCTTCCAGGGTGAGGGAGGCTGCCTGGTCAGCTGCCAGGGTGAGGGAGGCTGCCTGATCAGCTGCCAGGGTGAGGGAGGCTGCCTGGTCAGCTGCCAGGGTGAGGGAGGCTGCCTGGTCAGCTGCCAGGGTGAGGGAGGCTGCCTGGTCAGCTGCCAGGGTGAGGGAGGCTGCCTTGTCAGTTGCCAGGGTGAGGGAGGCGCTGCCTGGTCAGCTGCCAGGGTGAAGGAAGCTGCCTGGTCAGCTGCCAGGGTGAGGGAGGCTGCCTGGTCAGCTGCCAGGGTGAGGGAGGCGCTGCCTGGTCAGCTGCCAGGGTGAAGGAAGCTGCCTGGTCAGCTTCCAGGGTGAGGGAGGCTGCCTGGTCAGCTGCCAGGGTGAGGGAGGCTGCCTGGTCAGCTGCCAGGGTGGGGAGGCTGCCTGGTCAGCTGCCAGGGTGAGGGAGGCTGCCTGGTCAGCTGCCAGGGTGAGGGAGGCTGCCTGGTCAGCTGCCAGGGTGAGGGAGGCTGCCTTGTCAGCTGCCAGGGTGAGGGAGGCGCTGCCTGGTCAGCTGCCAGGTGAAGGAAGCTGCCTGGTCAGCTGCCAGGGTGAGGGAGGGCTGCCTGGTCAGCTGCCAGGGTGAGGGAGGCGCTGCCTGGTCAGCTGCCAGGGTGAAGGAAGCTGCCTGGTCAGCTGCCAGGGTGAGGGAGGCGCTGCCTGGTCAGCTGCCAGATTGAAGGAAGCTGCCTGGTCAGCTGCCAGGGTGAAGGAAGCTGCCTGGTCAGCTGACAGGGTGAAGGAAGCTGCCTGGTCAGCTGCCAGGGTGAAGGAAGCTGCCTGGTCAGCTGCCAGGGTGAAGGAAGCTGCCTGGTCAGCTGCCAGGGTGAAGGAAGCTGCCTGGTCAGCTGCCAGGGTAAGGGAGGCGCTGCCTGGTCAGCTGCCAGGGTGAAGGAAGCTGCCTGGTCAGTTGCCAGGGTGAAGGAAGCTGCCTGGTCAGCTGCCAGGGTGAAGGAAGCTGCCTGGTCAGCTGCCGGGGTGAGGGAGGCTGCCTGGTCAGCTGCCGGGGTGAGGGAGGCTGCCTGGTCAGCTGCCAGGGTGAAGGAAGCTGCCTGGTCAGCTGCCAGGGTGAAGGAAGCTGCCTGGTCATCTACCTGCTACACTGGTACACTGGTCTCAGCTCAACCTCTCGTCCTGGTAGGACGTCAGTTGCTTCATGTAATACATTTCGTTGATTGCTGCCCGAACTAAGCGTCTTACTAAAAGTTAACATGTTAATTCTAGGAAGGGTTAAGCTAAATTAGATTAGGGTAGATTGGGTTAAATGAGGTTAGGCTTAAGTTTAGCAGAGTGGAAAACATGGATGTTTGATCAAATATTGATATCCCTTATGCTAGAGCAAACGGCTTCCTGTGATCGTGTTTACTTGGACCCCCTCCTCTTTTCTGCAATATTGCAAGCGCCTGATGATGTGTTGATTGCAACACGAAAGGCCTAGAGATATCATTCAACTGCACCTGTGGTTGTTTTGCATCTTGTGTCGCTTGTTCGTGATTTTTGAAATATATATATATATATATATATAATATATATATATATATATATATATATATATATATATATATATATGTATATATATATATATATATATATATATATTATATATATATATATTATATATATATATATATATATATATATATATATATATATATATATATATATATATGCAATAAGATCACAGTAAACAGGTGATTTCAAAATATGCAAAACAACCACTCTGAAAGAATAGAGAAATTTCTCTATTCTTTCAGAGTGGTTGTTTTGCATATATATATATATATATATATATATATATATATACATAATATATATATATATATATATATATATATAATATATATATTATTGTGACCACGAAAAATTGGTTTTGAATCAAAAATAATACTCGAACGGGCCGGGTTTCAACCTATGCGTTTTGGCCCTGCCTTGTGGGGACGAAATCACAGACGTTTTAGCCCAAAAAGGAAAACCCACAAAAATCCGGGGTCCTGCGATACAAGATCCCCAAAAAAAAACCCCGGGGGGGCCTTGAATGATCTCTGGCCCACTTTTGCAATCAACACGCTTTATGGAAGGGACAGAGTACTGGCTCACAGCACTGAAAAAAGCACCTAAAGTCGGTACCTGCCAGAGGGGCTTGGCTCGTAAGTTGGTTTTCGTGCAGCCACAGAAACCCTGGTTATAGGCCTATCCACCATGAGGCTTGGTACAGACCGGGGCCGCGGGGGCGCTGACCCCCGGATCTCTCTCCACTAAACTCCGGAAAAACACCCATTTTTTCCTCCCAAAGGTTCCCATTTTTTAAGGCGCTTTTTTTCCCCTTCCTTCCTGGAGAAAAAGTGATCCGCTCTCTCAAGATTGTTATTGGCTGAAAAAAATCAACGTTTGTGTGGCTGCAAAATTTGATCGAACTCCCATGATATCGATGCAAGGATTACTTTTATCTGTCTTCAAAGTTAGGTAATTTTTTTTTTGTCTTAAAAGCTAAGTTTTGATTGTAAAAAATTTCGGGTTTCTCCTTAAATTTAAGGTAAAAATGATAAAATTTATCGTCCGGCGCAACCAAGAAAATTGGGTCGAATCCGGGGGAGGGAGAAGCGTTTTGGGCATTTCTTCAACATGGGGTTTCCCTTTACCTGAAGTAAAATATATACCTGGGAAATTTTAAAGATTCTTGTGCTCCCTGGGACTCCCTGCTTTCCCGGTTCCTTCTCCCGCCTCTCCTTGCTCCCTTCTCTCCTTGCTCCCTGCCTCTCCTTGCCCCTGTCTCTCCTTGTCCCTGTTCTCCTTGCTCCCTGTCCTCCTTGTTCCCCCCTCTCCTTGCTCCCTGCCTCTCCTTGCCCCTGTCTTCCTTTTTCCCTGTTTCCCCTCCCTTGCTCCCTGTCTCTCCTTGCTCCCTGTCTCTCCTTGCTCCCTTTTCTCCCTTTCTCCTGTCTCTCCCTCCCCGCCCTCCTTGCTCCCTGCCTCTCTTGCTCCCTGTCTCTCTTTTCTCCCCGTTCCTCCTTGCTCCCCTGTCTCTCCTTTTTTCCCGTTTTCTCCCTTGTCCCTGTCTCTCCTTGCCCCTGTCTCTCCCCTTTTCCCCCGTCTCTCCTTGCCCCTTCCCCTTTCCCTTTCTCCCGTCTCTCCTTGCCCCTGTCTTCCCTTTTCCGTCTCTCCTTTCTCCCTGCCTCCCTTGCTCCCTGTCTCTCCCTTTCTCCCGTCCTCCCTTTCTCCCTGTCTCTCCTTGACCCTTTTCTCCTTGCTCCCTGCCTCTCCTTGCCCTGGCTCTCCCCGCTTCCCGGCTCCCCGCTTCCTGTCCTTCCTTGCTCCCCCGCCTTCCTTGCCCCTGTCTCTCCTTGCTCCCCGTCTCTCCCTGCTTCCTGTCTCTCCTTACTCCCCCCTCTCCCCTTTCTCCCTGTCTCTCCTTGTTCCCCCCGCCCCTCCTTGCCCCTTCTCTCCTTTCT
This sequence comes from Cherax quadricarinatus, assembly GCF_026875155.1. Taxonomy (NCBI): domain Eukaryota; kingdom Metazoa; phylum Arthropoda; class Malacostraca; order Decapoda; family Parastacidae; genus Cherax; species Cherax quadricarinatus. Next base: position 111,418,301 of record NC_069400.1, on the reverse strand, counting down.
CCCTGTCTCTCCTTACTCCCTGTCTCCCTTGTCCCTTCTCCCTTGCCCCGCCTCTCCTTGCTCCCTGTCTCTCCTTTCCCGTCCTTTTCCCTTGCTCCCTGCTCCTTTTCCCTGTCTCTCCTTGCTCCTTCTCTCCTTGCTCCCTGTTTCTCCTTTTCCCCCGTCTCTCCTTGCCCCTGTCTCTCCTTGCCCCTGTCTCTCCTTTCTCCCTGTCTCTCTTTGCTCCCTGTCTTCCTTTTCTCCCTGTCTTCCTTGCCCTGTTCTCCCGTCCCGTCTTCCTTGCTCCCATTCTCTCCTTGCTCCCGTCTCTCCTTCTCCCTGTCTCTCCTTGCTCCCGTCTCTCCTCTCCCGTCTCTCCTTGCCCCTGCCCCCTTGCTCCCTGGTTCCCTGGACCTCTTGCCGGCAAAAAAAAAATAGTGTCCCGGAACAATATTTCGTCTGCTGGAAAATGAGAAAAATTTACTCTTTACAAACAGACGTTTTGAAAGGTGGAATTTTCTTCTTATTCGTTTTTTGGGTATGAAAAAAAAAAACAATACAAAGCCCCGACATATGTAATCATAATAATAAAGGGTTACAAAGGAATAACGACAGTAAATTTTCAAACCCAACTTGGGCCAGAAAGAATTATGGGAGGTGAAATTATTTTGTTGATTTAAACAGTTATCAGGGAAAAAATTTGTATTGGTATTGGGGGATATAACTCCAACAAAAGGGGATTATTATCTGTTATTTTTTTTGGTTTGGGCTACTGAGACTCTGGATAGGGAACTATCTCCCCTCTCTTGTTGGCTGGTGTAGCGATCACAGCCTGTGTTGTTCTTGGAGGATGTTTTTAAAAGACGAATGGCACTATTAACAACAAAATTAATAATAATAAAAATAATAAAAAAATAAAAAAAAAATAAAAAAAATTTAATAAAATGATAATAAAGGGGAAATTTTTTCCCCGAAAGAAGGCCTTGAAAAGGATGTGTGAGTCCCGGGTTGTTTAAAATATTTATAGGGGGGGTTTTGAAGAGAAGAAATGCGAGGGCTTGAAAGAGGCGTGGAGTTAAAAGAAAAAAAATCACACATAAAGTGGGAGTTTTCACGTTGCTCTTTGCTGTGACACTGTGCTCTTAGGAGTTTCTAAAGGGAAAAGTTGCAGAGGTTGGTGGATGAATTTGGTGGGGTAAAAAAGAAGAAATTTAAATAGTGAATACGGGAAAAAGAGCAAGGTAATGAGGAAAAAAAAAATTGGGTGATGGGAAAAGAAATCAGTTGGGGGAGAGAGTATGGAGGGGTGAATGTATTCAGATATTTGGGAGTGGTGTGGGCGCGGATGGATCTATGAAGGGTGAGGGGGTCATAAAATGTGAGGGGGAAAAGGGGGGGGGCAGTGCACTTAGGGTTGTGGAGACAAAGAACTTTTTTCCTTGGGGCAAAAAGGGGAATGTATGGAGTATAGTTTTTTACCAATGCTTTAATGGGTGTGAAACGTGGGGGGAGAATTTGCAGGAGGAGAAGGCTGGAGGCAGTGGGATGGTCTGAGGGCAATGTTTTGTGGGAAATAATGCAGAGAATTCGGTAGTTTTGGGAAATTGGGGTGCGGATTACCAAAAAAGTTGTCCAGAGGGCTGAGGAAGGGTTGTTGAGGTGGTTCGGACATGTAGAGAGAATGGAGCGAAACAGAATGACTTCAAGAGTGTATCAGTCTGTAGTGGAAGGAAGGCGGGGTAGGGGTCGGCCTAGGAAAGGTTGGAAGGAGGGGGTAAAGGAGGATTTGTGTGCGAGGGGCTTGGACTTCCAGCAGGCGTGCGTGAGCGTGTTTGATAGGAGTGAGTGGAGACAAATGGTTTTTAATACTTGACGTGCTGTTGGAGTGTGAGCAAAGTAACATTTATGAAGGGATTCAGGGAAACCGGCAGGCCGGACTTGAGTCCTGGAGATGGGAAGTACAGTGCCTGCACTCTGAAGGAGGGGTGTTAATGTTGCAGTTTAAAAACTGTAGTGTAAAGCACCCTTTTGGCAAGACAGTGATGGAGTGAATGATGGTGAAAGTTTTTCTTTTTCGGGCCACCCTGCCTTGGTGGGAATCGGCCAGTGTGATAATAATAAAATAAAAATAATAATATTAATAATAATAATGTTAATAACTTTATTTCAGTACGATGTAATGTTAGTACAGAGATGGGTGACATTTATGTATGCATGCAGAAAGCCCCTAGTTATGCAGAGAATTTCGTTATGCAGAGCATAGTTGCACACAGTTGCGTATATTTTCATACGCACAAAGTGCAGTGAGATTCCTACGTATATCAGTCTTCGTGAGGGACACGAATGGAAGAAGACTTAGAGGAACTACTGGAAGATTTGACGGTGAATTCTCGAACTCAGCACGAACATGGGCGAGGCAACTTAATTTAATTATTTATTATTAATAGGAAGCGTTAAGTCCGTGCGGGTCACTCAGCAGGAGTGGCAGAGGCTTCGATCATCCGTCTGGTAACTGCGACTCGGTCTCTGACCAGAGCAAATATAGTAATAAGTGGGCGGCGGAGAAAGAAGAATGGAGACAGCGAGCCACCAGGGAGGAGAACACCTCAGGGAATATAACGAGATGGTTTATACCAGACCTGGAAGTAGACATCATGCCTAACTTGTCACTTAAAGTGCACAAACACAATAACATCAGCAAGGTACGCAAGATCCACTCACATAAAAGACCTTAGATAACTATTATTATTATTATTATTATTATTATTATTATTATTATTATTATTATTATTATTATTATTATTATTATTATTATTATTATTATTATTATTATTATTATTATTATTACTACTACTACTACTATTGAGAAAGTTCAAAGGTTTATTTGCAGTGTGTTACTGTAACTGTGAGGTGTTCAGACGAAGGTCCAAAGCAACTCTCTCTCTCTCTCTCTCTCTCTCTCTCTCTCTCTCTCTCTCTCTTATATGACTCACTGTTTTCACATTATATTCTCTTATAACAAACCTCCAGTACACAGCCCTGCATTTAGATTCCAGTTTTTTTTTAATTCTTATGTTGCTTCTGCTGGTGTGTCTCTCACTGTAGAGATTATTTACAAACATTATCTCTCAGTCCACAATACGATTCGAACCTGCACATTCGCATCAACGTATACATACATACATACATATACATATATATATATATATATATATATATATATAATATTATATATATATATATATATATATAATTTTAATATTACCTGGAGTTTACCTGGAGAGAGTTCCGGGGGTCAACGCCCCCGCGGCCCGGTCTGTGACCAGGCCTCCTGGTGGATCAGAGCCTGATCAACCAAGCTGTTGCTGCTGGCTGCACGCAAACCAACGTACGAGCCACAGCCCGGCTGGTCAGGAACCGACTTAGGTGCTTGTCCAGTGCCAGCTTGAAGACTGCCAGGGGTCTGTTGGTAATCCCCCTTATGTATGCTGGGAGGCAGTTGAACAGTCTCGGGCCCCTGACACTTATTGTATGGTCTCTTAACGTGCTAGTGACACCCCTGCTTTTCATTGGGGGATGTTGCATCGTCTGCCAAGTCTTTTGCTTTCGTAGTGAGTGATTTTCGTGTGCAAGTTCGGTACTAGTCCCTCTAGGATTTTCCAGGTGTATATAATCATGTATCTCTCCCGCCTGCGTTCCAGGGAATACAGGTTCAGGAACCTCAAGCGCTCCCAGTAATTGAGGTGTTTTATCTCCGTTATGCCGCCGTGAAGGTTCTCTGTACATTTTCTAGGTCAGCAATTTCACCTGCCTTGAAAGGTGCTGTTAGTGTGCAGCAATATTCCAGCCTAGATAGAACAAGTGACCTGAAGAGTGTCATCATGGGCTTGGCCTCCCTAGTTTTGAAGGTTCTCATTATCTATCCTGTCATTTTTCTAGCAGATGCGATTGATACAATGTTATGGTCCTTGAAGGTGAGATCCACCGACATGATCACTCCCAGGTCTTTGACGTTGGTGTTTCGCTCTATTTTGTGGCCAGAATTTGTTTTGTACTCTGATGAAGATTTAATTTCCTCGTGTTTACCATATCTGAGTAATTGAAATTTCTCGTCGTTGAACTTCATATTGTTTTCTGCAGCCCACTGAAAGATTCGGTTGATGTCCGCCTGGAGCCTTGCAGTGTCTGCAATGGAAGACACTGTCATGCAGATTCGGGTGTCATCTGCAAAGGAAGACACGGTGCTGTGGCTGTTCGCCTGTTCGAAGTCATTTGGCGTCAGGATAACATCGGATAGGCTTGTGTTAACCAAATTTTGTGGCTCTCTCATAAAAAATTAATTTTGATCTTCGACTCTCAGTCTGGTTAGCGGCTTGCTAAAAACTGAGTCATATTGGGACTTGAGTAGCTCACTCAATTCCTTGCTGTCATCTGTGTAGGACCCATCTTGTTTAAGTAGGGGCCCAATACTGGACGTTGTTCTCGATTTTGCTTTGGCATAGGAGAAGAAATACTTTGGGTTTCTTTCGATTTCATATATATATATATATTATATATATATATATAATATATATATATATATATATATATAATATATATATATATATATATATATTATATATATATATATATATATATATATATATATATATATAAAATATATATATATATATATATATATATTTTATATACAATATATATATATATATATTTATATATATATATATATATATATATATATATATATATATATATATATATATATATATGTGTGTGTGTGTGTGTGTGTTCATATGTTTGGAAGTGGAGGTGGAGGTGGATGGTTGTATGAAGGAGAAGGTACACCATAGAATTGATGTAGGGAAAAATGGTGTCCCGTGGCTTGGGAGACAAGGTTCTCGCCTCACACACAGAGAGTCTGTGGTTCGATCCCCGGCAAGGGTGAAAATATTGAGCGTGTTTCTTTATACCTACTGTCCTGTTCACCTAGCATGCAAGTAGGTACCTGGGTGTTAGTCTACAGAAGTGGTTCTCATCCCAGGGTCAAGATTGAGAACCCCAATGGACATAAGACAGACAGCCCCTCGATGACGCACTACCTTTCTTGGGTTATCCTGGGTGGCTAACCCTCCGGAGTTAAAAATTCGAACGATATGTTACTGAGGTATCTGTGGAGACAAAGAAAGTTATCCATGGAGGCGAGGAAGGAAATGTATGAGAGTATAGTGGTACCAACACTCTTACATGGGTGTGAAGCTTGGGTTGTGAATGTTGCAGCGAGAAGGAGGCTGGAGGTAGTGGAAGTCGGGTAACACCCGGTACCTATCTACTGCTAGGTGAATATAGACAGTAGGTGTCTAAAGGAAACATGTCTTAATGTCTGAGTGAGTTAGCAATGGCTTTTGGTGAAAGTTAGGAACTGAATATTTGTTAACATGATTAAAGACAATAAATAACAAAATACAGAAAAAAAAAAATTGTAAGGTATTTAATAGAGTTTATGCTTAACATTTCATTTTCTCTACATTGTTAGAAAAGTATAGAAAATGGTTCTCTCTCTCAACCTTGGCGGGTAGACTCGTATATTTGGAAATAATTACTCTGACTACAGATATTTACTTGGGTAATATTGAAAGCTGATGTTTGAAACAATAAAATAATCAATAATTCTAGGTTTTAATCGCAAAAAAAAAAAAAAAAAACAAGCTGTCTTATATTTCGTAACAGAGTAGAAAGCAACTTTTTAATTTTGTAAGAAAAAAGAATGACTTTAATAATAATAATAATAATAATAATAATAATAATAATAATAATAATAATAATAATAATAATAATAATATAATAATATAATATCTTTATTTCTACAAGCACATGATACAACTTATACAGACCATAGCTGACATCAATGACATACTACTATATAGAAAGCCGCTTGTTATGCTGAGCATTTCCCGCAAATTAGGTCAGTTTTGTCCCCAGGATGCGACCCACACCAGTCCACTAACACCCAGTACCTATTTTACTGCTAGGTGAGCAGGGACAGTAGGTGTCTTAAGGAAACAGGTCCTAATGTTTTGTAGCTAAGCTGAGGATCGATCCCCGGACCTCAGTGTGTGAGTTAAGTGCGGTAGCGATTATCCTAGGTAATTTACACGTATGTTAAGCCATGCATGATTATTGTAATTATGTGTACCTGAGTTACCATGCAGCCTTAATGGTTCTAGTGTAGTCGATAGTCTTTAAACCCTGAACCAAATATAAACACTGAGAGGAGTTAAATGATAGCTCTAGGCCTTTCGTGTTGCAATCAACACATCATCAGGAGCTTGCAATGTCACAGAAAAGAGGAGGAAGTCCAAGGAAATACGATCACAGGTGTGTCCAGCGTCTTGAAGAAGGCGCTGGACAGGTACCTAAAGTCAGTACCTGACCAGCCGGGTTGTGGCTCGTACGTCGGATTGCGTGCGACCAACAGTAACAGCTTAGTTGATTAGGCCCTGATTCACCATGAGGCCTGGTCACAGACCGGGCCACGGGGGCGTTGACCCCCGGAATCCTCTCCAGCTACACCTCTTCATAGATGCCACACTTATGCTTATTAAAACAAAAACTGCGATTGTATTGCA
>NC_069400.1:111326696-111406696 GCF_026875155.1 Cherax quadricarinatus | reverse complement strand
AAGTATTTTTGAGTCACCCTGCCTCGGTGGGAGACGGGCGACTTGTTGAAAACAAAAAAAAATTATTATTATTTAAAATTAACATTTGTTGAGCTATAAATCACCAATAGTGAAAATAATAACATCAATAATATTAACAATATAACCCTCCTTGTATTTGGTGATTTTTGGGGAGAATTAAAATTACACAAAAGAGTTCACAATTTTTATTTAAAATAACATCATCTGTTATATAAGTTTTTACTGAGACATGAAAGTGTCAGAAGCCGGTGGAGAGGATCTAACAGGATATATAAACTGAGAGGTGTATTTGTCTCAGTATATACACACTGAGAAGTGTATTTGTCTGAGTGTATACACACTGAGAGGTGTATTTGTCTCAGTATATACACACTGAGAGGTGTATTTGTCTCGGTATATACACACTGAGAGGTGTATTTGTCTCAGTATATACACACTGAGAGGTGTATTTGTCTCAGTATATACACACTGAGAGGTACATTTGTCTCGGTATATACACACTGAGAGGTGTATTTGTCTCAGTATATACACACTGAGAGGTGTATTTGTCTCAGTATATACACACTGAGAGGTGTATTTGTCTCAGTATATACACACTGAGAGGTGTATTTGTCTCAGTATATACACACACTGAGAGGTGTATTTGTCTCGGTATATACACACTGAGAGGTGTATTTGTCTCAGTATATACACACTGAGAGGTGTATTTGTCTCGGTATATACACACTGAGAGGTGTATTTGTCTCGGTATATACACACTGAGAGGTACATTTATCTCGGTATATACACACTGAGAGGTACATTTGTCTCGGTATATACACACTGAGAGGTGTATTTGTCTTAGTATATACACTGAGAGGTATATTTCTCTCGGTATATACACACTGAGAGGTGTATTTGTCTTAGTATATACACTGAGAGGTATATTTCTCTCGGTATATACACACTGAGAGGTGTATTTGTCTTAGTATATACACTGAGAGGTATATTTGTCTCGGTATATACACACTGAGAAGTATATTTGTCTCGGTGTATACACACTGAGAGGTGTATTTGTCTCAGTATATACACACTGAGAGGTATATTTGTCTCAGTATATATACTGCGAGTTTAATTCGTATTTTACGGATTAAAATAACATAGTTTGGTGGCCTTAAAGACCATGGTGTAGTCGATAAGCTTGAAACCCCATTAGCCAACGAGCGATGTTATAATTCGATAATGATATATTACTCACATACAAGACGTTTAACACGTTAAAACTAAATAATCATCGATCAACATTTAAAAAAGGTTTTAACTTAGTTTAATACGTAAATTAACATATATACGTAAAATTCTGCAGAACAAATCTTTCCCACTAATCAGAATTTATTCTGTATGTCTATATAAAGACAATTCTTTCCTATAAAGGAAAGAAATCTCCAAGAGTTTGATTTAGAGGCTTAATTCTTATTTCTAGTTTATTTTAAACATCTGTTTCTTTTTATGTTGTCTCCTCTTTCTTGTCTCTTCTTTTCCTTTTCTTGTCTCTTCTTTCCCTTTTCTCGTCTCTTCTTTCCCTTGTCTTGTCTCTTCTTTTCCTTTTCTTTCTATCTCTTTCCATTTTCTTTATATCTCTTCTTTTATCTTTCTGTTCTTTCTTGTTTTCTTTCTTTAGTTTTCTTTGCTCTTTCTTCTTTTCCCTCCTTTCCTTTTTTCTCTTCTTTTTCTTTTTCACTTCCTTTCCTTTCTTAAATATTTTTTCAGCGCTGTTTTCTGCTCTTTTTGTCTCCCTTCTTCTTATAATTTTTCCTCTTTCGTCCTTTATCAGTGTCTTTCTTTCTCCTTGTTCTTGTCTTTTAGCTATCTTATTTTCCTTTTCTTTCCTGATTACATTATGCGTCTTTTCTTTATTATTCCCTTTACTTTTTCTTATTTTATTTCCCAATTTATTCCTTTTATCTTTCTTGTTTCTTCTGTATCTTTTCTTGTGTGCGTTGTATATAACTTTACTCCCATTTCTCCTCTTTTTATTGCCTTTATTGTTATTCCTTTTCTCGTTATCTCTTACGTCTTTCCTTCCTTTCGCTTTTATATTCTTTATATTTTTGTTTTTTTTATTCTTTATCCTGTTTCTTCTTTTCGTCTTTATTTCTTTTCCTTTTTTGCTATTTACCTTCTTTCTATTTTTTAATTTCCTTCTTATCTTCATTGCTTTCTTCCCATTCATTTTTACTTTTATCTTATTCTTCTTTACTTTCTTCCTATTCTTCTTCACTGGCTTCTTACTCTTTTTGGCTTTCTTTCCTTTCGGTTTCCCTCTCTTTCTTTTTATCTTTAACTTCTTTAGCTTATAATTTCCCCTCTCTCTCGACCTCCTCTTCGTCCTCCACGATTTTCTTCCCCTCATCTTCCCATTCCCTTGGTTTTTCTTCTTCCTCTTGACGAGTTTCAGGTTTGTCTTCCCCTGCGTCCTAAGAGTCTTCATCTTGGCCACAGCATCCCATCTCCTTCTTGCGTTCCTCAGGAGGCGGAGGAGGTGCCGGCGCTCCTCCGGGTCGCTGAAGAAGTCATTGAGGTCGGCGTAGCGCAGCGTGACGGGGAGACGCCGCACTTCGATGTTGTGGCTGATGAGGAACCTCTGGAGTGGAGCTGACGCCATGATCCACTTCGCTACTCTGGAGTCTCCTGGTCGCTGGCTGCTTCGTCCACTTGTTCTCTCCTGTCCCTCCTTCACACCTTCTTTCTTCCTGGTACTCTTCGTGCGCTTCAGCAGCCTTTTCCTTGTGGTTTTCTTAGTCTCGTCTCTTTTGTTATTCTCATTCAACCTTTTCCTTATTTTCTTATTATCTACCCTTTGGTTTTTCTCTTCCTTGTCGCTTTCTATCTTTTTTCTTCCATTATCTTTTCCGCCTTCGCTTTCCTTCCGGGTAGTCGTGATTCTCTTGTTGTTCTTTTCGATTCTCTTCACTGTTTCTTTTCTATTTTCATCTCTTTTCTTATTCTCTTCATTCTTGTTTACCGTCTTTCTTCCTCCATCCTCTTTATTTTCAGGATGTTTTTCTCCTCTTCTTACCTTCATTCTTTTCTTCTCATCATTCTTCTTCTGAGTTGTCATATTTATATTATTGTTCTCCTCATTTCTTTTTATTGTCTCCTTAATTTCACCTGTTCTCTTTATCTCTTCCTTCTTGTTTTCTTTATTTCTTTCTTCATCCTTTTTCTTTTCTTGTTTCTTTCCCCTATCTTTATCCATTTCACCCATCTTTCCAACTTTACTCTCATCATTTCTCCTCTTTATATTCGTCTTATTTCCTTTTTTATTCTCTACTTTTACAATCTTTTCGACCATCTTTACTAAACGTGTTCCTTCCCATTTATTTGTAGTTTTTGCATCCTTCTTTCCATTATGATTAATATCCCTCTTCTTCCTCCTCTCTCCCTTTGTATTTTTTATTGTTTCTTGTTTTTGTCTTTTATTCTCTGTTTTTTCTGCTTCTCTCCATTTGGCATTTTTAGGGTCGTGTATGAGCTTGTTTCTGTCTTTGTAAATGCCTCTAATTCTCTTTTTTATGGATGAAAATGGCCGAAGAGATCGTGTTTCTGATTCTTCATAGTCGTCATTATCTTCGTAATATTCATATTCATCATATTCGTCTTCTTCACCTTCGCCATTGTCACCGTTCTCTTCAGTTTCGCCTTCTCCTCCTTCATTGTTGCCTTTGTTATCATCATCATCCCCTTTATCTTCATTGTCATCGTTACTACTACGACTATCGCTGTCATTATTCCCCTCTTTACCATTACTGCTCCCTTTGCCATCGCTCGTTTTATTTCCCTCGTTTGCATCTAACTCATCGTCATAATAGTAATAATAATACTCGTCACCGGAATCACCATCCTTAGAACCATCATCATAAAAATCATAATAGTAATCATTATTAGCCTCATTATCCTCGTTTTTATCCACACTTGAGTCACCTCCTGACTCAGTCTCGTCTACTTCGATGGCATTGTCCACGAAGTCGACGTTCTCCAGGGGGCTGGTTGCTCCTTCCTCAACGTAATAATAATAATACTCATCCTCTTTGCCTCCTTCAGGCCCTGCGGTGTTTATCACTCCTGACCCTCCAGATGTAACTTTTGAACCTCCAGCAACCCCTCCAGAGCTTCCAGGGATTACTTCATTACTTCCAGGGATCACTCCAGCACTTCCAGGGATCACTTCAGCACTTCCAGGGATCACTCCAGAGCCTTCAGATGTCACTCCAGGTAATCTGGAAAGCGTCGAGGAGCTGGAACCCCCAACATCCTCACTAGGTTTGAAAATCACGTTGCCTCTTCCAGAGGGACACACTTCGAAGTAGAGGTAGAATTCTCCGTCCTGGATGAAGCAGCCGGTAGCAGAAAGGGCTGGAAGGTCCTCTACTGGAATAAGAGCGTTCCAGTCCACGAGACTGTTAGAGAGTGATGGGGCAAGTTCCAGGGTGAAAACCCCACCGCCTAGTTCTGGGTTACAGTCTCCTTGTTGCACTGTTGACAGTTCTCCCAACTCAACACCGAGACCCTGCAAGGTAGTAATAATCCTTTAGGACATTTTCCAATAGGAATGGATTCCATAAAAACTGATAATTTACATTTTCCCGAATGCAATAAAATACGCAAAGATGTCATGTGGAATCAAATCTGTTCAGACAGTTGCTTTCCCACACCTGTACAACTGGACTACGATGGTGTGCAGCTGTACTGATGTAACCTGACTGAGAAGAGTCTGATCCAATGACCACCTGACACTTTCTATACACTGAAATAGTTAATAATATCCACCAGGTCTTTTGAAAATCTTTTTCGAACTTATTCTTTAGTTTATGCTTTGATTAATTCATGTTAAGCGCTAAACTCATGTGGGTCATTCAGCGCAAGAAGTCTGCTGAGCGCCAGACAGACGCGCGTCCTATTTGTACTCACCTATATGTCTTTCGAACTTATGAACGTCATTAAAGAGCGATAAGACGTCCAAGACAACACTGCAGGTGTTAGCAGGACACAGGACGTCCAAGACAACACTGCAGGTGTTAGCAGGACACAGGACGTCCAAGACAACACTGCAGGTGTTAGCAGGACACAGGACGTCCAAGACATCACTGCAGGTGTTAGCAGGACACAGGACGTCCAGGACAACACTGCAGGTGTTAGCAGGACACAAGACTCCAAGACAACACTGCAGGTGTTAGCAGGACACAGGACATCCAAGACAACACTGCAGGTGTTAGCAGGACACAGGACGTCCAAGACAACACTGCAGGTGTTAGCAGGACACAAGACGTCCAAGACAACACTGCAGGTGTTAACAGGACACAAGACGTCCAAGACGACACTGCAGGTGTTAACAGGACACAAGACGTCCAAGACAACACTGCAGGTGTTAGCAGGACACAAGACGTCCAAGACAACACTGCAGGTGTTAACAGGACAGAAGACGTCCAAGACAACACTGCAGATATTAACAGGACACAAGACGTCCAAGACAACACTGCAGGTGTTAGCAGGACACAAGACGTCCAAGACAACACTGCAGGTGTTAGCAGGAGACAAGACGTCCAAGACAACACTGCAGGTGTTAGCAGGACACAAGACGTCCAGGACAACACTGCAGGTGTTAGCAGGACACAAGACGTCCAAGACAACGCTGCAGGTGTTAGCAGGACACAAGACGCCCAAGACAACGCTGCAGGTGTTAGCAGGACACAAGACGTCCAAGACAACACTGCAGGTGTTAGCAGGACACAAGACGTCCAAGATAATACTGCAGGTGTTAGCAGGACACAAGACGTCCAAGACAACACTGCAGGTGTTAGCAGGACACAGGACGTCCAAGACAACACTGCAGGTGTTAGCAGGACACAGGACGTCCAAGACAGCACTGCAGGTGTTAGCAGGACACAAGACGTCCAAGACAACACTGCAGGTGTTAGCAGGACACAAGACGTCCAAGACAACGCTGCAGGTGTTAGCAGGACACAAGACGTCCAAGACAACGCTGCAGGTGTTAGCAGGACACAAGACGTCCAAGACAACGCTGCAGGTGTTAGCAGGACACAAGACGTCCAAGACAACGCTGCAGGTGTTAGCAGGACACAAGACGTCCAAGACAACACTGCAGGTGTTAGCAGGACACAAGACGTCCAAGACAACACTGCAGGTGTTAGCAGGACACAAGACGTCCAAGACAACACTGCAGGTGTTAGCAGGACACAAGACGTCCAAGACAACACTGCAGGTGTTAGCAGGACACAAGACGTCCAAGACAACACTGCAGGTGTTAGCAGGACACAAGACGTCCAAGACAACACTGCAGGTGTTAGCAGGACACAAGACGTCCAGGACAACACTGCAGGTGTTAGCAGGAGACAAGACGTCCAAGACAATACTGCAGGTGTTAGCAGGACACAAGACGCCCAAGACAACACTGCAGGTGTTAGCAGGACACAAGACGTCCAAGACAACACTGCAGGTGTTAGCAGGACACAAGACGTCCAAGACAACACTGCAGGTGTTAGCAGGACACAAGACGTCCAAGACAACACTGCAGGTGTTAGCAGGACACAAGACGTCCAAGACAACACTGCAGGTGTTAGCAGGACACAAGACGTCCAAGACAACACTGCAGGTGTTAGCAGGACACAAGACGTCCAAGACAACACTGCAGGTGTTAGCAGGACACAAGACGTCCAGGACAACACTGCAGGTGTTAGCAGGAGACAAGACGTCCAAGGAGAGAAAAAACTGAGATATAATTTAATAGATCAAAGATTTTTCCAGTACTACGGAAATTCTTTTTTATTAATTATTATGAAAATTATACACTCGGGACTACGTGAAAAATTTATTACAATCGTGAAATGTTATAATAATAATAATAATAATAATAATAATAATAATAATAATAATAATAATAATAATAATAATAATAATAATAATAATAATAATAATAAAAGTCTGCATGCTGTCCTTATTGACTGATTTAATATTATTTAATATATTTAATATATTTAATAATATACAAGTAAAGACTAACTGATTAGATAATGATATGATATTCCGAGAACGAAGGCCTATTGATTAAGTAATGATTAGATCATTCGGAAATGAAGACTTACTGAATAGGTAATAATTTGATGATTCGTGAGTAAGACCCACTGACTAGGCAATGATCTGATAATCTGGGATTGAAAATCATCAGTGGGTCAGTGACTTGCCTGCATCTACATAAACCGGAGTTTCTGCGTCATTATAGTATTTCCCATTTTTCTCTCTTACCCTCTAGACTTAACCTTGAGCAGTGCCACTACCCGTCTTAACCTTGAGCAGTGCCACTACCCGTCTTAACGTTGAGCAGTGCCACTACCCGTCTTAACGTTGAGCAGTGCCACTACCCGTCTTAACGTTGAGCAGTGCCACTACCCGTCTTAACGTTGAGCAGTGCCACTACCCGTCGTCTGCTCTCTCCTCCAGCATGGCTCACCTGTAGTGTGTTTCTGATGTGGATGAGGTTCTCCAGAGGCAGTGTGCGGGTGCGGGAGAGGATGAGACCTGCCTCCAGGTGACCAAACATTGTCGGTGTGCAACTCCACAACACAGCCCAACTGCTGTAGTCTGTTCCCACTACTTCAAGGGCCACGTCGTTGTATATTTCTGAAAGCAAAGTTCATGGGTGTTGTTTGAGTTAGATTACCAACCGACATGCCTATTCATCCACTAGTCAAAAGATTACTGACGCACACAATAGGACTGAAAACTGGGTCAAAGCATTTTGAACAAAAAGGGACAATACCGTGACTGGAACAATACGCAAATAAGCCACATATAGGTTATATGAAAAGGTCTCTGTTCAGGCTCATCTAAAGCTCTATACCTCCAAGCACGTTCAAATGACTATCTTAAAAATTAAAGCTTCGACTCAGACCTCGGTTCCTCGAGATAAAACTAGACACATAAACAGATCACTGCAGCGCTTCTATGTTATTTTGTCTCCCTTTCCCTTTGGCTATATCCCTTGTCCTAGACACTCACGTGAAGGCAGCCTCATGACCATGGAACCCGGGTTCTCCGGGTTGGGGAAGATCTGAGCCTCGTAGTGCAAGTTATGTACAACACCCGCAGCTCTGAGGGAGAAGAGTTGCTTATCGACGGCCACGGACAAGCTTCCTCCACTCCCCAAGTCCTTGATGGTGAAAGAGAAGCATCTAGATGCCACGTTACTGCCTTGAATCAAGTACCACGTCCCAGAGAACTGTGCGGAAGGCAGGGGAAAACATTATAACAGAAAAATGTGAAGACTGGGTAAGCATTATCCCAATGAAGTGTGAGGAAGAAGGGGCAAGTAATGTAGCAAAAAATACAGGTTGGTCGCTTAATGGAGCTTAAAGACTATGGACTACATGATAAAGTTACATCTTGCCTGTTCACCACCAGAGAAGAATATTTTAATTCCTAAAATAGGGTCCAACCTCAACTGACAGCATTTATACACTGGGAATTATACACTTCTCGGTGTATATGTCATACAATAACTGAAGGGAAGGCAGAGAAAAAGTCTTATATATAACTCTTTTCAACAGTATCGTAACTGCCTTCACATCACAATATATGTCGTTAAATAATACCCATGTTTTTTTATTAATGAAATAAATGGGTTAATTTAAATGCATTGAAAATTTAAAACTGTAAGATTAATCCAGAGATAATTGGTTTCTTAAGCAATTTCTTAAAAAAATGGGGCATCAATGTACTAATTGATGTTAGTGAATGTTAGATGAAATTAGTGAGCAAAGAAGTAAGCTGAACTTTGCTTGTTGTGTTTCAAGAAGACAGAGAGTAAGAATGAGAGGCAGCAAGAGAGGAGAGAATAAATAGGACCGAATGAGGAAGCGCTGTATCTAATTACCCTAGAGGTAATCAAGTTTGTTCCGAGAAGGATAAGAGAGGAGATATAAAGAAGAGAGAATAAAAGTAAGATAAAGATGAGAAAGCAAAGAAGAAAAGGGAAGAGAAAGTATAGAGAAGACAAGTATAAAACAGAGAAGGGTGGGAGAGCAGGGAACAGATAAGAGAGTAAACTTGAAAAGGAAATAGGGAAGAGAACGAACAGGACCAAAAGGGACGTTAAATGAGAAAATGAAGCATGTAAATAGGATCAGTGTGAGCGTAAGAGAAGCAAGAGAGAAGTGAAGGGCGACGGAGTGAGAGATGACAGGGTCGAGTGAGAGATGACAGGGTCGAGTGAGAGATGACAGGGTCGAGTGAGAGATGACAGGGTCGAGTGAGAGATGAAAGGTCGAGTGAGAGATGGACAGGTGAGTGAGAGAGACAGGGTCGAGTGGGAGAGGAAGGGGTCGAGTGAGAGATGACAGGTCGAGTGAGAGATGACAGGGTCGAGTGAGAGATGACATGGGTCAGTGAGAGAGACAGGTCGAGTGAGAGATGACAGGTCCAGTGAGAGATGACAGGGTCGAGTGAGAGACGACAGGGTCGAGTGAGAGATGACAGGGTCGAGTAGAGATGGACAGACGAGAGATGAAGGTCGAGTGAGAGATGACAGGGTCAGTGAGAGATGACAAGGTCGAGTGAGAGATGACAGGGTCGAGTGAGAGATGACAGGTCGAGTGAGAGACGACAGAGGTCGAGTGAGAGATGACATGGTCGAGTGGGAGAGGAGGATGACAGGGTCGATGAGTGAAGATGGAGACAGGGTCGAGTGAGAGATGACAGGGTCGAGTGAGAGATGACAGGGTCGAGTGAGAGATGACAGGGTCGAGTGAGAGATGACAGGGTCGAGTGAGAGACGACAGGGTCGAGTGAGAGATGACAGGGTCGAGTGAGAGATGACAGGGTCGAGTGAGAGATGACAGGGTCGAGTGAGAGATGACAGGGTCGAGTGAGAGATACAGGGTCGATGAGAGATGACAGGTAGTGAGAGATGACAGGGTCGAGTGAGAGATGACAGGGTCGAGTGAGAGATGACAGGGTCGAGTGAGAGAGACAGGTCGAGTGAGAGACGACATGGTCGAGTGAGAGATGACAGGGTCGAGTGAGAGATGACAGGGTCGAGTGAGAGACGACAGGTCGAGTGAGAGATGACAGGGTCGAGTGAGAGATGACAGGGTCGAGTGAGATGAGAGATGAACGAGGTCGAGTGAGAGATGACAGGGTCGAGTGAGAGATGACAGGGTCGAGTGAGAGATGACAGGGTCGAGTGAGAGATGACAGGGTCGAGTGAGAGATGACAGGGTCAGTGAGAGATGACAGGGTCGAGTGAGAGATGACAGGGTCGAGTGAGAGATGACAGGTCAGTGGAGATGACAGTCGAGTAGAGATGACAGGGTCGAGTGAGAGATGACAGGGTCGAGTGAGAGATGACAGGTCAGTGAGAGACAGGGTCGAGTGAGAGATGACAGGGTCGAGTGAGAGATGACATGGTCCAGTGAGAGACGACAGGGTCGAGTGAGAGACGACATGGTCGAGTGAGAGATGACAGGGTCAAGTGAGAGATGACAGGGTCGAGTGAGAGATGACAGGGTCGAGTGAGAGATGACAGGATCGAGTGAGAGATGACAGGGTCGAGTGAGAGATGACAGGGTCGAGTGAGAGATGACAGGTCGAGTGAGAGAATGACAGGGTCGAGTGAGAGATGACAGGGTCGAGTGAGAGATGACAGGGTCGAGTGACAGATGACAGGGTCAACTGAGAGATGACAGGGTCGAGTGAGAGATGACAGGGTCGAGTGGGAGATGACATGGTCGAGTGAGAGATGACAGGGTCGAGTGAGAGATGACAGGGTCGAGTGAGAGATGACAGGGTCGAGTGAGAGATGACAGGGTCGAGTGAGAGATGACAGGGTCGAGTGAGGGATGACAGGGTCGAGTGAGAGATGACAGGGTCGAGTGAGAGATGACAGGGTCGAGTGAGGGATGACAGGGTCGAGTGAGAGATGACAGGGTCGAGTGAGAGATGACATGGTCCAGTGAGAGACGGCAGGGTCGAGTGAGAGATGACATGGTCGAATGAGAGATGACAGGGTCGAGTGAGAGATGACAGGGTCGAGTGAGAGATGACAGGGTCGAGTGAGAGATGACAGGGTCGAGTGAGAGATGACAAGGTCGAGTGAGAGATGACAGGGTCGAGTGAGAGATGACATGGTCCAGTGAGAGACGACAGGGTCGAGTGAGAGATGACAGGGTCGAGTGAGAGATGACAGGGTCGAGTGAGAGATGACAGGGTCGAGTGAGAGATGACAGGGTCGAGTGAGAGATGACAGGGTCGAGTGAGAGATGACATGGTCCAGTGAGAGACGCAGGGTCGAGTGAGAGATGACAGGGTCGAGTGAGAGATGACAGGGTCGAGTGATAGATGACAGGGTCGAGTGAGAGATGACAGGGTCGAGTGAGAGATGACAGGGTCGAGTGAGAGATGACAGGGTCGAGTGAGAGATGACAGGGTCGAGTGATAGATGACATGGTCCAGTGAGAGACGGCAGGGTCGAGTGAGAGATGACAGGGTCGAGTGAGAGATGACAGGGTCGAGTGAGAGATGACAGGGTCGAGTGAGATATGACAGGGTCGAGTGAGAGATGACAGGGTCGAGTGAGAGATGACAGGGTGGAGTGAGAGATGACAGGGTCGAGTGAGAGATGACAGGGTCGAGTGAGAGATGACAGGGTCGAGTGAGAGATGACAGGGTCGAGTGAGAGATGACAGGGTCGAGTGAGAGATGACATGGTCCAGTGAGAGACGACAGGGTCGAGTGAGAGATGACATGGTCGAGTGAGAGATGACAGGGTCGAGTGAGAGATGACATGGTCGAGTGAGAGATGACAGGGTCGAGTGAGAGATGACATGGTCGAGTGAGAGATGACAGGGTCGAGTGAGAGATGACAGGGTCGAGTGAGAGATGACAGGGTCGAGTGAGAGATGACATGGTCGAGTGAGAGATGCTAGGGTCGAGTGAGAGATGACAGGGTCGAGTGAGAGATGACAGGGTTGAGTGATAGATGACAGGGTCGAGTGAGAGACGACAGGGTCGAGTGAGAGATGACATGGTCCAGTGAGAGACGACAGGGTCGAGTGAGAGATGACATGGTCGAGTGAGAGATGACAGGGTCGAGTGAGAGATGACATGGTCGAGTGAGAGATGACAGGGTCGAGTGAGAGATGACATGGTCGAGTGAGAGATGACAGGGTCGAGTGAGAGATGACAGGGTCGAGTGAGAGATGACAGGGTCGAGTGAGAGATGACATGGTCGAGTGAGAGATGCTAGGGTCGAGTGAGAGATGACAGGGTCGAGTGAGAGATGACAGGGTTGAGTGATAGATGACAGGGTCGAGTGAGAGACGACAGGGTCGAGTGAGAGATGACATGGTCGAGTGAGAGATGACAGGGTCGAGTGAGAGATGACAGGGTCGAGTGAGAGATGACAGGGTCGAGTGAGAGATGACAGGGTCGAGTGAGAGATGACATGGTCCAGTGAGAGACGACAGGGTCGAGTGAGAGATGACATGGTCGAGTGAGAGACGACAGGGTCGAGTGAGAGATGACAGGGTCGAGTGAGAGATGACAGGGTCGAGTGAGTGATGACAGGATCGACTGAGAGATGACAGGGTCGAGTGAGAGATGACAGGGTCGAGTGAGAGATGACAGGGTCGAGTGAGAGATGACAGAGCCGAGTGAGAGATGACAGGGTCGAGTGAGAGATGACAGGGTCGAGTGAGAGATGACAGGGTCGAGTGAGAGATGACAGGGTCGAGTGAGAGATGACATGGTCGAGTGACAGATGACAGGGTCGAGTGACAGATGACAGGGTCGAGTGAGAGATGACAGGGTCGAGTGAGAGATGACAGGGTCGAGTGAGAGATGACAGGGTCGAGTGAGAGATGACAGGGTCGAGTGAGAGATGACATGGTCAAGTGAGAGATGACAGGGTCGAGTGAGAGATGACAGGGTCGAGTGAGAGATAACAGGGTCGAGTGAGAGATGACAGGGTCGAGTGAGAGATGACAGGGTCGAGTGAGAGATGACAGGGTCGAGTGAGAGAGTGACAGGGTCGAGTGAGAGATGACAGGGTTGAGTGATAGATGACAGGGTCGAGTGAGAGATGACAGGGTCGAGTGAGAGATGACAGAGTCGAGTGAGAGATGACAGGGTCGAGTGAGAGATGACAGGGTCGAGTGAGAGATGACAGGGTCGAGTGAGAGATGACAGGGTCGAGTGAGAGATGACATGGTCGAGTGAGAGATGACAGGGTCTAGTGAGAGATGACAGGGTCGAGTGAAAGACGACATGGTCCAGTGAGAGACGACAGGGTCGAGTGAGAGATGACATGGTCGAGTGAGAGATGACAGGGTCGAGTGAGAGACGACAGGGTCGAGTGAGAGATGACATGGTAGAGTGAGAGATGACAGGGTCGAGTGAGAGATGACAGGGTCGAGTGAGAGATGAGAGGGTCGAGTGAGAGATGACAGGGTCGAGTGAGAGATGACAGGGTCGAGTGAGAGATGACAGGGTCGAGTGAGAGATGACATGGTCCAGTGAGAGACGACAGGGTCGAGTGAGAGATGACATGGTCGAGTGAGAGATGACAGGGTCGAGTGAGAGACGACAGGGTCGAGTGAGAGATGACATGGTCGAGTGAGAGATGACAGGGTCGAGTGAGAGATGACAGGGTCGAGTGAGAGATGAGAGGGTCGAGTGAGAGATGACAGGGTCGAGTGAGAGATGACAGGGTCGAGTGAGAGATGACAGGGTCGAGTGAGAGATGACAGGGTCGAGTGAGAGATGACATGGTCCAGTGAGAGATGAGAGGGTCGAGTGAGAGATGACAGGGTCGAGTGAGAGATAACAGGGTCGAGTGAGAGATGACAGGGTCGAGTGAGAGATGACAGGGTCGAGTGAGAGATGAGTGTCAGCACAGTCACGAGTATATGACTCAACTCCTGGAACTACAAGTAGGCAAGGAAACACACACACTCATACACACACACACACACCTTTCAATGTTTTTACCTCCCATTCAACTAAACACGAAATAATAATGCTCTTTGGGAGTCGAGAGTTCCCGTTATAAGCCCAGCAACTTCCGCTTATTGACATATCCGGATTGCTTCACACGAACGTAAACAAAGGCGCGTGAGGGGAATACTAACTGAACGATGAAAGGCAGGATGGTTCCGCGCTCTCTCAGTCGTGACTCCTGGCAAATACTGGCAGATTTCTGGCACTTGTGGGGTAGATAAGCGATGATTAATGTATAGGGGCGAAGGACCGAAAATGGGTGATAAGTTTGAACGAATGACTAGAGATGGGTGACAAGTGAGGAAGGGTAATTAGTTGCAAGTATGGATAATTAGTTTTATGTGGAGTGATTCACTGAAGAATGAGTGACACGGGAAGAGTGACTGAAGAATGAGTGACACGGGAAAAGTGACTGAAGAATGAGTGAGAGGCGAGGAGTGAAGAATGAGTGACACGGGAAAAGTGACTGAAGAATGAGTGACATGCGAAGAGTGAAGAATGAGTGACACGGGAAGTAAAGAGTGACTATGAAGAATGAGTGACACGGGAAGAGTGATGGAACTAGAAGATGATGAAGTGTGACACGGGAAGAGTGACTGAAGAACGAGTGACACGGGAAGAGTGACTGAAGAATGAGTGACACGGGAAGAGTGACTGAAGAATGAGTTACACGGGAAGAGTGACTGAAGAATGAGTGACACGGGAAGAGTGACTGAAGAATGAGTGACACGGGAAGAGTGACTGAAGAATGAGTGACACGGGAAGAGTGACTGAAGAATGAGTGACACGGGAAGAGTGACTGAAGAATGAGTTACATGGGAAGAGTGAAGAATGAGTGACACGGGAAGAGTGACGGAAAAATGAGTGACATGGGAAGAGTTAAGAATGAGTGACACGGAAGAGTGACTGAAGAATGAGTGACACGGGAAGAGTGACTGAAGAATGAGTTACATGGGAAGAGTGAAGAATGAGTGACACGGGAAGAGTGACGGAAAAATGAGTGACATGGGAAGAGTGATGAAGAATGGAGTGACACGGAGAAAGAGTGACGGAAGAGACAAGAATGAGTGACATGGGAAGAGTTAAGAATGAGTGACACGGGAAGAGTGACTGAAGAATGAGTGACACGGGAAGAGTGACTGAAGAACGAGTGACACGGGAAGAGTGACTGAAGAACGAGTGACACGGGAAGAGTGACTGAAGAATGAGTGACACGGGAAGAGTGACTGAAGAATGAGTGACACTGGAAGAGTGACTGAAGAATGAGTGACACTGGAAGAGTGACTGAAGAATGAGTGACACGGGAAGAGTGACTGAAGAATGAGTGACACGGGAAGAGTGACTGAAGAATGAGTGACACGGGAAGAGTGACTGAAGAATGAGTGACACGGGAAGAGTGACGGAAAAATGAGTGACATGGGAAGAGTTAAGAATGAGTGACACGGGAAGAGTGACTGAAGAATGAGTGACACGGGAAGGGTGACTGAAGAATGAGTGACACGGGAAGAGTGACTGAAGAATGAGTGACACGGGAAGAGTGACTGAAGAATGAGTGACACGGGAAGAGTGACTGAAGAATGAGTGACACTGGAAGAGTGACTGAAGAATGAGTGACACTGGAAGAGTGACTAAAGAATGAGTGACACGGGAAGAGTGACTGAAGAATGAGTGACACGGGAAGAGTGACTGAAGAATGAGTGACACGGGAAGAGTGACTGAAGAATGAGTGACACGGGAAGAGTGACTGAAGAATGAGTGACACGGGAAGAGTGGATGAAGAATTGAGATGGTGACACTGGAAGAGTGACTGAAGAATGAGTGACACGGGAAGGATGACTGAAGAATGAGTGACACTGGAAGAGTGACTGAAGAATGAGTGACACGGGAAGAGTGACTGAAGAATGAGTGACACGGGAAGAGTGAGAAGAGTGACTGAAGAATGAGTGACACTGGAAGAGTGACTGAAGAATGAGTGACACGGAAGAGTGACTGAAGAATGAGTGACACGGAAGAGTGACTGAAGAATGAGTGACACGGGAAGAGTGACTGAAGAATGAGTGACACGGAAGAGTGACTGAAGAATGGGTGACACTGGAAGAGTGACTGAAGAATGAGTGACACGGGAAGAGTGACTGAAGAATGAGTGACACGGGAAGAGTGACTGAAGAATGAGTGACACTGGAAGAGTGACTGAAGAATGAGTGACACGGGAAGAGTGACTGAAGAATGAGTGACACTGGAAGAGTGACTGAAGAATGGTGACACTGGAAGAGTGACTGAAGAATGAGTGACACGGGAAGGAGTGACTGAAGAATTAGTGACACTGGAAGAGTGACTGAAGAATGAGTGACACTGGAGATAGAGTGTACTGAAGAATAGATGAGTGACACTGGAAGAGTGACTGAAGAATGAGTGACACTGGAAGAGTGACTGAAGAATGAGTGACACTGGAAGAGTGACTGAAGAATGGGTGACACTGGAAGAATGACTGAAGAATGAGTGACACGGGAAGAGTGACTGAAGAATGAGTGACACGGGAAGAGTGACTGAAGAATGAGTGACACGGGAAGAGTGACTGAAGAATGGTGACACGGAAGAGTGACTGAAGAATGAGTGACACGGGGAAAGAGTGACTGAAGAAATGGTGACACTGGAAGAGTGACTGAAGAATGAGTGACACGGGAAGAGTGACTGAAGAATGAGTGACACGGGAAGAGTGACTGAAGAATGAGTGACACGGGAAGAGTGACTGAAGAATGAGTGACACTGGAAGAGTGACTGAAGAATGAGTGACACTGGAAGAGTGACTGAAGAATGAGTGACACTGGAAGAGTGACTGAAGAATGAGTGACACGGGAAGAGTGACTGAAGAATGAGTGACACTGGAAGAGTGACTGAAGAATGAGTGACACGGGAAGAGTGACTGAAGAATGAGTGACACTGGAAGAGTGACTGAAGAATGAGTGACACTGGAAGAGTGACTGAAGAATGAGTGACACTGGAAAGAGTGACTGAAGAATGAGTGACACTGGAAGAGTGACTGAAGAATGGGTGACACTGGAAGAATGACTGAAGAATGAGTGACACGGGAAGAGTGACTGAAGAATGAGTGACACGGAAAGAGTGACTGAAGAATGAGTGACACGGGAAGAGTGACTGAAGAATGAGTGACACTGGAAGAGTGACTGAAGAATGATGACACTGGAAGAGTTGACTGAAGAATGAGTGACAAGGGAAGAGTGAACTGAAGAATGAGTGAACGGGAAGAGTGACTGAAGAATAGTGACACGGAAGAGTGACTGAAGAAATGAGTGACACGGTAGAAGAGTGACTGAAGAATGAGTGGAACTGGAAAGAGTGCTGAGAATGAGTGACACTGGAAGAGTGACAGAATGATGATAATATGTGATTGATTTAACATGTAATAAATAGTTTAAATAATTTAACGAATGGAGATGAACGGAAAATATAACTAAAGAAAGAGTGACAATGAAGAAAAACTGATAAAAATAAAGGTCATGCGTAGGAGAATGATGAAAGAAATAGTGACATATGATAAAATTACTGAAGTAGACGGAAGGGCGAATAGTAATTTGAGAGAATAACAAAGAGAAGGATGGATAAAATAACGAAACGAGGGAAAAGGGGGATAAAGGATAACTGAGAGAAACAATGAAGTAGGAAGACGATAAGCAAACATAGTGTATGGAAGGATGACTGAGGGAAGGGACAAGGTAGAGAACGAGAGGAACATCACTTAAAAATAAAAGGGAAACGAGGAAATTGATGGCGTCATGTTGTTAGTGTCGAGGTCACACAGGATAATTAAAACCCTACAAAAGGTCACATCGTGTCACAGTTATCAAAAAAGTTTCCAAGAGTTCACGTCAGGTCAATGACCCTCGTCAGGTCAATGACCCTAGTCAGGTCAGAGGCAAACAACGTTCACACAACAGCAGTAACCGCTCGTCCTCATAATCTGAACCTTACTGAGAGTTGCATCAAAGCTGAAATTTGCATAATATACTGCTTCTGCTGATGAGAATTTATATCTCCAGAAAGTTGTCTTTGTCTTGTGATGTCAGTTGTATAGCCCTTGTGGTTTAGCGCTTCTTTTTGATTATAATAATAATAATTGTGATGTCAGTCGCTTCTCGACCACACAAAATAAGAAAGCAATGGAAACAAGTTTTTAGGACACAGAGTTTCCCATTAAAACGATTTTAAATTACAGAATTTCACAGTATTAACACTCAAAGCATCACAGAACAATAATAATAATATAATTATGTGAAGCCCTAAAAGATGTAAGTTTTAGAATGCAAGATAACTTCAAATAAAAAATATGTAATTAAAAATATAGCTGAATTATATAAAGATAAACACGAGAATAAGTGGTTTTAAGAGTTTTTTTTTTTACCTGCTGGAGTGAGAAGTCTTTGACCGCGGGGGAGATGGAAGCACAGTTGCCAGTCTTGAACTGGTAACAGGTGGCAGGACCTGCCTGAAGGAAGTACACCGCCACCACAGCTACCAGGAACCTCGCCAGCCTGTCGGGTTCTCCGTCACTCGCTCCAGACATCACTTCGATGCTCCTTACGCCACAGCGCGTCTCTCGAACTCCGCAAGAGAGTCTTCAAGACGAAGTCCAGAGGGCTGGCCCTGGCAGGTCCTTAGTTAATTGGACTTTCATTGAAGAGTTGTTTACTCATTTCTCAGCTGATGGATTCTTACTTCTGTGTTGTTTTCCGTTGCTTGACTTGTGTTGCTCCCCGTGACTTGACCTGTGTTGCTTCTATACTTGACTGTCTTTCTTTCTCGTACTTCCCGACACGAACGCTTCGAATTCGTCAAATGATTCGTTCCATAAGAATGCAGTCTCTTCTCAGCCTCCTAGCTGAGATAAATGATTACCAAGATCATTATTACAGTTTATTCTTCCCTTGCAACTTGCCCACGTCCAGCTGCTGTGACTTCTCAACACAAACTGATACAATGAAGAAATGGGTCAACTGGACACTCTCAGCTCTACTAACTGTGGTACTTTCAGCTTGCCCAACACGGCCTTGTTCCCCTGACCACACGAGTGGACCAGATGGACCAGGTGGACCAGGAGGCTCATCCTGCCAGGGTGAAAGGGGTGAAGGGATGGATTATGAAGGTGGTGGATGGTTGTGGTGATAGTGAGGGTGGTGGTGGTAGTGATGGTGGTGGTGGTAGTGATGGTGGTGGTTGTAGTGAAGGTGGTGGTAGTAGTGATGGTGGTAGGTGGTGGTAACCAGTGGTAGTGATGGTGGTGGTGGTAGATTGTGGTACTAGTGGTAGTGATGGTTGTGGTGGTAGAAGGTGCAAGGTGCTGGCAGTGGTGGTTATGGATGGTGATAGGTAGTTCTACTGGGGGGGGGATTTGCCATGATGCTGGTGAAGTGCTCTTGATCCGGGGAGCTAAATCTACCTACTCTTCCTAGTATCAAACTTGATTACCTCCCATTCCCAGGGCTTCCACTAATATAATAATAACGATAATAATAATAATATAATAATAATATAATATGTAATATATATATGTATGATATATAATAATAATAATAATAATAATATATAATAATATTAATAATGTATAATAATACGCATATATAGTGATCGAATGGGGGATAAGCAAGGGGAAGCCTGGATGGAAGGGAAATAATGGATATGGGAGGGGAAGGCGGAAGAGGAGTAGAAATGCAGGAGGCTCCAGCTCTTGGACATTCCTTTTCTTTTTTGTATTTTCCATCGATTATCATCGTTATGACTCCACATATTATACTAATATTAAAGTTAAAATATTTTCCATTTCTATGGCTGATATGGGAGAGTGACTCCCCTAGTGTGTCCCCTCGTGTGTCCCCTCGTGTGTCCCCTCGTGTGTGTCCCCTCGTGTGTCCCCTCGTGTGTCCCCTGTCGTGTGTCCCCTCGGTGTGTCCTCTGTGTGTCCCCTCTGTGTCCTGTGTTCCCCTGTGTTTGTGTACCCTGGTGTGTGTCCCCTCGTGTGTCCCCTCGTGTTGTGTCCCCTGTGTGTGTACCCTCGTGTGGTCCCCTCGTGTGTGTCCCCTGGTGTGTCCCTGGTGTGTCCCTCGTGTGTCCCCTCGTGTGTGTCCCTCGGTGTGTGTGTCCCTGTGTGTCCCTCGTGTGTCCCCTCGTGTGTGTCCCCTGGTGTGTCCCCTCGTGTGTCTCCTCGTGTGTGTCCCCTGGTGTGTCCCCTCGTGTGTCCCCTCGTGTGTGTCCTCGTGTGTGTCCCCTCGTGTGTCCCCTCGTGTGTGTACCCTCGTGTGTGTCCCCTCGTGTGTCCCCTCGTGTGTCCCCTCGTGTGTCCCCTCGTGTGTGTACCCTTCGTGTCCCTGGTGGTCCCCTCGTGTGTCCCCTCGGTGTCCCTCGTGTGTCCCCTCGTGTGTGTCCCCTCGTGTTGTGTCCCCTCGTGTGTCCCCTCGTGTGTCCCCTCGTGTGTCCCTGTGGCCCTGTGTCCCCTCGTGTGTCCCCTCGTGTGTCCCCTCGTGTGTGTCCCCTCGTGTGTGTCCCCTCGTGTGTCCCCTGGTGTGTCCCCTCGTGTGTCCCCTCGTGTGTCCCCTCGTGTGTCCCCTCGTGTGTGTCCCCTCGTGTGTCCCCTCGTGTGTGTCCCCTCGTGTGTCCCTCGTGGTGTGTCCCCTCGTGTGTGTCCCCTCGTGTGTCCCCTCGTGTGTCCCCTCTGTGTGTCCTCCTCGTGTGTTCCCCTCGTGTTGTGTCCCCTCGTGTGTCCCTGGTGTGTACCCTCGTTTTGGTCCCCTCGTGTGTCCCCTCGTGTGTGTCCCCTCGTGTGTCCCCTCGTGTGTCCCCTCGTGTGTGTCCCCTCGTGTGTGTCCCCTCGTGTGTCCCCTCGTGTGTGTCCCCTCGTGTGTCCCCTCGTGTGTCCCCTCGTGTGTCCCCTCGTGTGTGTCCCCTCGTGTGTGTCCCCTCGTGTGTCCCCTCGTGTGTCCCCTCGTGTGTTTTGTACCCTCGTGTGTGTCCCCTCGTGTGTGTCCCCTCGTGTGTGTCCCCTCGTGTTCCCGTGTGTGTCCCTCGTGTGTGTCCCTCGTGTGTCCCCTCGTGTGTCCCCTCGTGTGTCCCCTCGTGTGTGTCCCCTCGTGTGTGTCCCCTCGTGTGTGTCCCCTCGTGTGTGTCCCCTCGTGTGTCCCCTCGTGTGTCCCCTCGTGTGTGTCCCCTGGTGTGTCCCCTCGTGTGTCCCCTCGTGTGTCCCCTCGTGTGTCCCCTCGTGTGTGTCCCTCGTGTGTGTCCCTCGTGTGTGTCCCTCGTGTGTCCCCTCGTGTGTGTCCCCTTCGTGTGTGTGTCCCCTCGTGTGTCCCCTCGTGTGTGTCCCTCGTTGTGTCCCCTCGTGTGTTGTCCCCTCGTGTGTGTCCCCTCGTGTGTGTGTCCCCTCGTGTGTCCTTCGTGTGTTCCCTCGTGGTGTGTGCCCCTCGTGTGTCCCCTCGTGTGTGTCCCCTCGTGTGTGTGTCCCCTCGTGTCCTGTGTGTCCCCTCGTGTGTTCCCCTCGTGTGTCCCCTCGTGGTGTCCTGTGTGCCCTCGTGTGTGTCCCCTCGTGTGTGTCCCCTCGTGTGTTGTGTCCCTCGTGTGTCCCCTCGTGTGTGTCCCCTCGTGTGTGTCCCCTCGTGTGTGTCCCCTCGTGTGTATCCCCTCGTGTGTCCCCTCGTGTGTCCCCTCGTGTGTGTCCCCTCGTGTGTGTCCCCTCGTGTGTGTCCCCTCGTGTGTGTCCCCTCGTGTGTGTCCCCTCGTGTGTGTGCCCTCGTGTGTGTCCCCTCGGTGTGTGTCCCCTCGTGGTTGGTTCCCCTCGTGTGTGTGTTCCCCTCGGTGTTGTGTCCCCTCGTGTGTGTCCCCTCGTGTGTCCCCTCGTGTGTGTCCCCTCGTGTGTGTCCCCTCGTGTGTCCCCTCGTGTGTGTCCCCTCGTGTGTGTCCCCTCGTGTGTGTCCCTCGTGTGTGTCCCTGGGTTCGTGTGTCCCTCGTGTGTCCCTCGTGTGTGTCCCCTCGTGTGGTGTCCCCTCGGTGGGTCCCGTGTGTCCCTCGTGTTGTGTCCCCTCGTGTGTATCCCCTCGGTGTGTCCCCTCGTGTGTGGTCCCCTCGTGTGTGTCCCTCGTGTGTGTGTCCCCTCGTGTGTGTCCCCTCGTGTGTGTCCCCTCGTGTGTGTACCCTCGTGCGTGTCCCCTCGTGTGTGTCCCCTCGTGTGTGTCCCCTCGTGTGTGTCCCCTCGTGTGTGTCCCTCGTGATCGTCCCCTCGTGTGATGTCCCCTCGTGGTGTCCCCTCGTGTGTGTACCCTCGTGTGTGTACCCTCGTGTGTGTACCCTCGTGCGTGTCCCCTCGTGTGTGTCCCCTCGTGTGTGTCCCCTCATGTGCATCCCCTCGTGTATGTCCCCTCGTGTGTTCCCTCGTGTGTGTCCCCTCGTGTGTGTACCCTCGTGTGCGCCCCCTCGTGTGTGTCCTCTCACCTATGTCTCCTTGTCTGTGTCCCCTGGGGTGAGGGGAGGAGTGAGGGGAGGGGTGAGGGGGGTAGAGGGGTGAGAGGGAGGAGGGTGAGGGGTAGGGAGATGAGGGGAGGGTGGAGGGGAGGGATGAGGGGGAGGGATGAGGGGGAGGGGTGAGGGAGGGAGGGGGGGGTGGAGGGGAGGGGAGGTGGGTAGGGGAGGGATGAGGGGAGGGGGGTGAGGGGAGGGTGGAATGAGGGGAGGGGTGAGGAGGGAGGGGTGGGAGGGGTAGGGAGGATGAGGGGAGGTGGTGAGGGGGAGGGGTGAGGGGAGGGGAGGAGATGGGTGGGGAGGGAGGGGACCGGGCAGGAGGCACTTTCATATGTTGAAACAATGATGACGCCTCTGACGTCACAGGGGAATACACACTATACAGTATAGTGTATATGTGTATATAACTGATGACATTATATATATTATAATATACATATATATTATATTTATATATATATATATATATATATAATATATATATATATATATATATATATATATATATATATATATATATATATATATATATATATTGTTTTTATGTGTATGTGTGTGTACAAGTATATATCGCATGTATATACTTAATGTATATAATCTGTGTATATACACTGAGAGTTCGCTTTATAACATATTTTAGGAATTAAAACCTCCTTTACCGCTACTCTAGAGTTGCATAAAGTATTAAACAACTCTAGTAGAGTCACCAGGTTCTAACTCAAGTAGAGTCACCAGGTTCTAACTCAAGTAGTCACCAGGTTCTAACTCAAGTAGAGTCACCAGGTTCTAACTCAAGTAGAGTCACCAGATTCTAACTCAAGTAGAGTCACCAGGTTCTAACTCAAGTAGAGTCACCAGGTTCTAACTCAAGTAGTCACCAGGTTCTAACTCAAGTAGAGTCACCAGGTTCTAACTCAAGTAGTCACCAGGTTCTAACTCAAGTAGAGTCACCAGGTTCTAACTCAAGTAGAGTCACCAGGTTCTAACTCAAGTAGAGACAGGTTCTACATAAGTCACCAGGTTCTAACTCAAGTAGAGTCACCAGGTTCTAACAATAACAATTTCTCGTAATTTCCACTAAATCCTCTTTATATTCTTTATTAACTCTGTTATTATGCACACTGTGCTTAATGCCACCGCCTTTTCTAGTTAGCATTGTAATTTATATATATAAACATTATGTGACAGTTGGAGAAGCTAGGAATGTTTACTTTCACTGTTATGGTAATGGTCAGGCTTAACATGGGTCGAATTTATGGCTTTCTTATTAATGTAATTATTACGATGTTATACGTTTGAGTGACGCTATATTGTGACGTCAGTGGTCAGCTGATGGACGTAAACACGCCAGGGAAAGTAGTGTATCTCAGTCGTTCATAGTTGTCCCAGTTATTGTTGGTTAGTGTTGTCGCTCAGAGTTGGAGCAGCACTACTGTTGGTGAGTTGTGGAGGTGGTGGGTGGTGGTGGCTGTGGTTGCAGTGGTGGTGGTGGGTGGTGGTTGTGGTTGTTGTGGTGGTGATGTCAATATCAACATCTTGTGAAAGGCCATTTAAATTTCACAAATTACAACATCTTCAGTAATTTTTCAATCATTTTTTTTCTTACCTGCAGATCGGCGTTGCTCAAAAATTATGAAAAATCTGGCTGAGATAAATATGTCAGTGTGAGAGGAGATACGAATGTGTAGAAAAAAAAAGAAATTCCCAAGATAGAAGACGAAGAATTGTAAGGAAAAAAGAGGAGGAAAATTTATTGTTATCAGGAAACTGTGAGAGGAAGAGTTGTGTGGTGGAGGAGAGTTGGAGAAGAGACGCTGGGGCAAGATGCATTTCTGAACCTCACCAACTTCACCACCAACAACAACAACAACTACATGTCATGGTGTATGTTTCTCGACTATTATACTTCGACTTTACCAAACCGTATATCTTAATCTAGGGTCATATTTCTTATATTTCGACGAGTCTTGTTGTGAAAGCTCTCTCTAGCTACCTAAATATACATATATATCTTTATCTTACAGTATACAAGTATTTTCGCAAATGTTTTGTTAAAACAATGAGAGCACCGTGTTTGTTGTTAAGTTCCCAGCTCACTGGAACTTCTGTTATGTTAACTCTTTGTGTTTATCAGATTTATTTCAGGAATGTTGCTGTTGCTGCTGGAGACGATCCTCATCCTTCCTCCAGTCTTTGCTGTTCCCCGCTCTCACTTACCCCTCCAGTACCACAACTCGAGCCCTCTTCAAGCACAGGTGCCCTCTCCTCCCCTCTACGCATGGGTACCCTTTCTCGTCAACGAAAGCCGTTCATCAGAGGACAACTCAGCACTGCTGAACGTCAGAAGTCCCACGAATGTTCCAGCCCCAGCCAGAGGGGACCCCTCCCTAGTTCCAGACGGAAGGGGCCTCCATGTAGTCACAAAAGAAAGGGATCCTTTTAAGTTTCCAGAGAAGAAGGGTCCATCTTTTCCTGCAGCAGGGGACGTCGGAGGGAGCGGAGGTCCACATTATGTTTATCATCATCGTTCACAGGTCAGCATCTTTGACAGTCATCTTCGACACGCATTTAGGGTCTTACGTTCTTAATGATTAATCATAACCTTAAGTTTCTATTCTTTGAGATTGATAAACACTGGGATTTTTTTTATCGTACTGGTACAATATTAAAAGCAATATTGCTTTTAAAATTTATCTTTTTTTCACGATTCTCTTATCCGCAACTAAAGGAAGTATATGTTGCATGTTTGTGTTGTTATATTTAAGGAATAAAACCCGAAGAATATGTAGAACTACAATAGCTGGAAGGATTTACAACTAACTCAGCCTCTGGAGAGGAAACTTTCGACGACGCTTTAGTTCATTCTTAACCATTTTCTCCCTTAGTTATGACTTAATGTTCCATTACAGAGACACTGTCTAAAATTTTCTCTCCAGAGTGTGGGTAAAGGACGATAATGACTTCAGCATTACCTCCTGGCATTATTATCCGCCCACTTCTTGCGTATAAAAAAAGGGGATGATCTAGCGGCTTACATCTCAGCATGACTGGTGAGGCAGAATATCGGTAACATGTAAAATTTGCTTTCGTTTACCACTCACTATAAGCAATTCATTCAGGAGATGATGACCACAACTGTTCTTGGCAGTAGTGGCCCGGTGAACAGAGGTGTAAAACAAGAAAACTCTCTTGACTATGCCATAGACTCTCTTGTTAGTGCCATAGGGACAAGCACTGATAAAGACGCCGGCGACCTTCATAAAGAAGTAGTTTTTCGTTGCAGTTAAAAATCAACCACAACATAATGCCCATGAAGACGAGGATCTCACGAGGAAATGGAACCCAAAAGGCTAGGAATTGTGCCGGCTGACGACACCGGCAGACATTGAGGCATATTCTCCACACATGCCCAATGACTCATAGTCAGAGGGATATGAGGCACGACCGAATTGTTCACTCAATTGCAAGAGATTGCATTACCAAAAAATGCTCAGTCGTTAAGCAACCAGCTATAAGAACGATAGTTGGCCTTTCTTAAACCTGACCTTTTACGAGTCCTCAGCCAGTAAGACCATCACCGTAGACGTGAGTTTGGAAATGATGTCATTATTAACAGCACAGCGCACCAATACCTACGGAAGCTAACCTACTACGACACTAGCCAGATTATTAGATGGGCGGCTATCTGGGCAACACAGCAGAGGGTGTTTACTTGGCCTCAATTTCCTTCTCTGCTGCGGTCGACCGATAATGATGAAACGACGGCCACGTCCCTAGACGAGTTAAGGTTATTACACGGAGGAGGAGGACCATGTGAGCAGGATCTTATATCTTACGTTAGTGCCTTGGCTTAAATTTGCAGAAAATTAGTATGTATGTAGTTCAAGCAATGGAAGAGTCTGGCGTGACCTGAAGAATGTATAATAGGTGTAAGGCTGCGAAGCCTCAATGACTTTTATGTAAGATAATTATATTATTGAGGGATTGAGATGTTGCAAGCTGTCCAGATTATTTGACACAGAAGTGTCTGATTATGGAACATCAACAACTAATGGGAAAAAATATGTACCTATCTCTATGTGTTCACCTATATGTGGTTAAAGGAGTCGAGTTCTAGCTCCCAGCCCCACCTCTTACCACTTGCTAGCTTCTCTCCTTCATTGTCTAGTGGGCCGTATCATACATACTCATTACTATGCACTTGCTAAGCTTGAATTTAATAAATTACATTCATGACCCATATTGCTGTTTATCCAGAGCCATTTGTAGCCTTTCACTGTGCTCGTCTCTCTTTATTCTCGGCATTTATATTATCAACAAATAAAGATTCATCTGAATCAAACCCATCAGGACTGTCATAGATATAAACCCGAAACATTGCTGGTCCTAATAATAATCCTTGTGGAACCACGAATGTTATTCTGATGTATCATCCCTAACAAACACTTTTTTGCTTCCTTCCCTTAAGTTACTCTTTGATCCACCAGAGTACGTCCCAAGTTATTCCTTCTGCACCTCAAGTTTCTGTCCCAGCCTCTTGTAGGGTACAGTATCAAATGCATTCTTGCGGTCTAAGAAAATGCAATTCACCCATCCCTCTCTTTCTCCTGGCTCACATCTGTTACTTTGTCATAAAACTTCCACAGGTTGGGAAGACAAGATTTGCCATCTCTGAACCTGTGATGGTTAGTTATTATACAAATAATTATCCTAATAATCTTTTCCATCACCTTGCCTGGTATGCTGGCCAGTGAAACCGGTTTCTAGTTCAACACTTATCATCTGTCACCCCTTCTGTGTGTGTGTGTGTTGTGTGTGAGGGCACGACAGGAAATCCATTTAAGAAGCAACACAACATTGCTGAAAGTCGCATGGGATGGACATTTACGATACAACAGTAGGAATAACTTGCCTTTCCCCGGATACCAGTAACTCACACCCACCACCGCCACTGTTGTCATTCATCATCATGCACTACACTTATGAGCTATTATCACGCAACATAAGCACTCACTTGCAATTGTTTGTAGCGTTCAGTGAGTAATGGGTTAACGGGAGGGAGAGGAAGGAAGAGAGAGAAAGGGAAAGAGAAAGAGAGAGATAGTTGGATAGATGGGTGGAGGGATTTGAGATGCAGAGGGAGAGAGAGAGAGAGAGAACGAAAGATGGAGGTGGATAAAGTAGGTATATATAAATTTGTTTCGTAATGTATACAAATTTGGGTCAGATGCGAAGGACGAGAAGCATGGAGAATGAGAGCGGCCTCCCACTGACCCTCCCCGGACACACCACACACACACACACACACACACACACACACACACACACACACACACACACACACACACACACACACACACACACACACACACGCACACACACACACACACACACACACACACACACACACACACACACACACACACACACACACACACACACACACACACACACACACCACATACACACACACAGATATATATACGCAAATATATACAAACAAATTCATACATAGAGTGAGGGATCCTCCAGCACTCCTCAGAGTGGCACTGCTCGTACACCTCACAGTGAAAAAATTACAAATTTCCCGCATTACACAACTCAACAGTGACCCTCTGCTTAACAAGGTACCCCAGCGAATGCGTCACCGTTAAATCGTAACTGTTCTTGCTGTGCTGCCCTCTGGCGCCTCTCAGGGAAGCAAAACAGTAACGTGCATTCACGTTTTAATCTTTTTCTTCTTGCAGGAGGCGGAGGACGTGCGGATGGACGCAGACCTCTCACAGAGGTCGTACGACAGCCACGACGCCAGCCATGACGCCAGCGACAGCAGCCATAGCGTCAACCTCGTCAACAACCAGGGCGCAGTTTACGAACCTTCTCCGTCTAGTGAGTCTATTCGAGCATATTTTGAGCCCACTGATTCAGTCCACGAACGCACCGAGATATATGGCGTCATCAGAGAACGTTCTCAATCCGATGACGTTATCCACGAACGTCCGAAGCCCGCTGACGTCCATTCAGAAGAGTGCTAAAGACAGTGAAGTCCTCGACGAAGGCGTCTTACAGCCATTCATCTCAGCCTTAACTGGAAGCTTCAAAAAGTCTTGGCTGAGAGGTTCCTCAAGCACAACTTCGGAACTTGCACGAGTTATGGACTTCGATGTCTCAATAACCGATGGAGAGACTCTCATCTCGTCTCAGAGACAAAGAGATGAGGCAGTCACCCACGAAGGTGGTGAGGATGGTGATTGGAAGGAATGTGAGCGAGACAGGAAGGTGGAGAATGACTCCAAAGAAGATAAGGGAGAGAGAAACAAACGGAATATCATAGTAAGGCAAGAAAAATTGTCGAAGGAAGAAGAAAATGAGGTGGAGACCTCAGATCTTAGACTGGATGATGGTGATGGTGGTGGTGGTGGTGATGGTGATGGTGATGGTGATGGTGGTGGTGATGGTAGTGATGGGGATGGTGGAGGTGATGGTGATGGTGGTGGTGATGGGGATGGTGGAGGTGATGGTGATGGTGGTGGTGATGGGGATGGTGGGGGTGATGGGATGGTGATGGTGGTGGTGATGGGGATGGTGGGGGTGATGGGGATGGTGATGGTGGTGGTGATGGGGATGGTGGTTGTGATGGCGATGGTGGTGGTGATGGTGGTGGTGATGGGGATGGTGGTGGTGATGGGGGTGGTGGTGGTGATGGTGATGGTGATGGTGGTGGTGATGGTGGTGGTGATGGGGATGGTGGTGGTGATGGGAATCGTGATGGGAGTGACGGTGGTGTTGATGACGGCGGTTATAATTAGTAGCGCTGGTGTTGGTAATAATTTTGATAATGCTGGAGATGATGGTGATGGTAGTGTTGGTGGTGGTGATGGTGGTGATGGTGGCGGTGGTGGTGGTGGTGATGGTGGTGGTGGTGGTGATGGTGGTGGTGGTGGTGATGGTGGTGGTGATGGTGGTGGTGATGGTGGTGGTGGTGATGGTGATGATGGTGGTGGTGGTGATGGTGGTGGTGGTGATGCTGGTGGTGATGGTGGTGGTGGTGGTGATGGTGGTGGTGGTGATGGTGGTGGTGGTGATGGTGGTGATGGTGGTGGTGGTGATGGTGGTGGTGGTGGTGATGGTGGTGATGGTGGTGGTGGTGGTGGTGGTGGGGATGATGATAATGATGCCGGAAGTGATGACTACACCGATTTTTCTCTGATGATTATAGTGAAAACTACGAAGATGTTGGTAGTGATGATAGTGGTGGTGATAGTTACAGTGATGGTGGTGATGATGCTGGTGGTGGTGGTGATGATGGTGGTGATGAAGGTGGTAATGATGGTGATGAAGGTGGTAATGATGGTGATGAACGTGGGTATCCAACAAGGAACGAAGACGCCAACAAAGTTAAAGGAACCTATGCAGGTGGTGGAAATAGTGTTGGAGATAACATTGCTGGAGATAGTGTTAGAGATAGCAGTGTTGGAGATAGTAGCGTTGGAGATGACATTGGTGGAGATACTAATGTTGGAGATAGTAGTGTTGCAAATGGCAGTGTTGGAATTGGCAGTGTTGGAGATGGCAGTGTTGGAGATGGCAGTGTTGGAGATGGCAGTGTTGGGGATGGCAGAGTTGGAGAAAGAAGTGTTGGGGATGGCAGTGTTGGATATGGAAGTGTTGGGAATGACAGTGTTGGAGATGGCAGTGTTGAAAACAGCAGCGTTGGAGATAGTAGTATTGGAGATGCTAGTGTTGGAGATGGTAATGTTGAGGATAGTGGTGCTGGAGATAGTAGTGTTGGAGATGGCAGTACTGAAGATGGTAGTGTTGGAGATGATAGTGTTGGAGATGGCACTGTTGGAGATACAAGTGTTAAAGATAGTGGTGTTGGAGACAGCAGTGTTGGAGATGGCAGTATTGGAGATGGTAGTGTTGGAGATGATAGTATTGGAGATGGCAGTGTTGGAGATACAAGTGTTAAAGATAGTGGTGTTGGAGACAGTAGTGTTGGAGATGGTAGTGAGGTAAATGGTGAAAGTGAGGATGTTGGTGAGATCCTAAGTAGTGAACATGACGCAGGTGAAAGTGAGAGTAAGAATGGAGGAAACTTAAGTAGTATGAGTGAAGGTGAGCAGCGTCTGAATGGAATTGATGATGAAAGTGAAAATGACTATGAAACAAGCGGTCTGGAAACTGGTGGGGTTGAATATAGCTGCGAACATGAGGCTGGTGGAGAAGGTGATGACAGTGAAAATGAAAATGCTGATGCTGAAGATAGTGACAGTGACCATAGTGAAAGTGTTCGTGGTGAAGGTGATGCTGCTGAAGATTATGATGGTGAAAAACATGGCAGTCAAAGTGAAGGTGATAAAGGTTATAATAGTGAAAATGATGGCAGTAAAGGTGTTGATGGTGAAGGTGATGGTCTTGAAAGTGATGAGGAATTCGAGACAGACGGTGAAAATGATGAAGAATATGACATTTTGGAGAGTGTTACTGGATATAACGTTAGTAATGAACATGATTATGGTGGAAGTGATAGTGAAGTTGAAAATGGTGGTGAAGGTGATGGTTACTTTAATACAAGCTCTCTAGAAGATGGTGAAGGTGAAGATACCGAATATGATATCAGTAACGAAAATTATGAGCATGACGCTGATGGTGAAAGTGATGATGAATATGACTTGGGAAATGAATATGATGATGAATATGTTGTATTCTATGAAAATTATACTGATCATGATGTTGGTGGTGAGAGTGAATACAACATTACCGGTGAAGGTGAGGGGGGTGAAGGTGATGATAGAGGTGATATTGGTGAAGGTGATGGTGACAAAGATGAAAGTAACGGTGGTGAAGGTGTTGGTGGTGAAAGTGTTGGCAGGGAAGGTGTTGTTGGTGAAAGTGTTACTAGTGAGAGTGATGAGGGTGAGAGTATTGCTAGTGAAGGTGTTGGTGGTGAAAGTGATGGCAGGGAAGGTGTTGGTGGTGAAAATGTTGCTAGTGAAGGTGATGATGGTGAAGGCATTGCTAGTGAAGGTGATAATGGTGAAGTGTTGCTAGCGAAGGTGATGATGACATTGAGACAAGCGGTCTGGAGGCTGGTGAAGGTGCCGATGTTGAATATGATGTGGGTGGCGAAGGTGATGAGGAATATGACGACGCATACGGTGATGTTGACGAGTATGACGATGGTGGAGAAGGTGAGAAGAGTGAGGATGGTGATGGTGGTGGTTATGGTGGTGGTGATGGTGGTGGTGATGGTGGTGGTGGTGGGGATGGTGGTGGTGATGATGGTGGTGGTGGTGGTGGTGGTGGTGGGTGGTGGTGGTAATGGTGGTGGTGGTGATGGTGGAGATGCTGAAGATGATGGAGAAATTAGTGGCCAGGATGGAGGAGCAGGTGGAGATGGAGAATATGAATATGAGTATTATGGTGGATAGGAGAGGGGAGAGGGAGGGAGGAGAAGGAGGGAAGGAAGGAGGAGGAGGGAAGGAAGAAGGAGGGAAGGAACGAGGTGGAGGGAAGGAAGGAGAAGGAGGAGCGAAGGAAGGAGGAGGAGGAGGGAAGGAAGGAGGAGGGAAGGAAGAAGGAGGGAAGGAAGGAGGAAAAGAAGGAGGAGTGAAGGAAGGAGGAGGGAAGGAAGTAGGAGGGAAGGAAACCAGTGGACAGGATATAGATGGAGGAGAATTTGATGCTGAGTTTATAGATTACGAAGGAGATAAAGGAGGAACTAGCAATAAACAAGGAATGGGTGATAAAAAAGGATTTGGGAACAAAGGAGAAACAGAAGACCAAAAAATAAAGAACGATAAAAAAGACATAGGCGATAAAGTAGGAACGAGAGATAAAGGAGAAATAAGTGATAAAGGAGCCAAAGGGAATGGAGGAACGGGAGATAAATTAGGAACTGGTGGCACGGGAGGAACGGGAGGTAAAACAGGAACGGGAGATAAAGGGGCAACGGATGCTAAACGAGGAGCAAGCAACGGGAATAACTCTGGCATCCCTTTTGTAAACGATGCTGGAAATAAATTAGCTGGGAATATTGATAATGGGAATAAACATGGTAATGATGGTGGGTGGCAGGGAAACACACCTGGGAATGGCGGGTATGGTGGAGATGGTATCTCCAACACTTCTGTGTCGTCTCCAGCATCTCCACCACACATTCTCTTACCCACCACAACAACAACAAGAGCAGCACCAACACCCACCACCACCACGACCACCACTACCAGCACTACCAGCATCCTCACTACCACCATCAGGAATGGTGATGGTACTTCCGGAGGTACTTCCTGCTGCAATGGTGGTGTTTCCGGTGGCGTTCCCGGTGGGAATAGTGGGGTTTCCGGTGGGAATGGTGGGGTTTCCGGTGGGAATGGTGGGGTTTCCGGTGGGAATGGTGGGGTTTCCGGTGGGAATGGTGGGGCTTCCGGTGGTGTTTTCGGCGGTAATGGTGTTATCAACGTTCCCATCACAGTGCCTAGCGGCTTCAGCACCCCACCTTCGCGCCCCGTCCCAGGGATCACGGGTACCTCAGGGGCCACTGGGACTTCAGGGACCACGAGCACCTCAGGGACCAGGATCAGCATGAGTGGAGTAGGGCTGCCCCTGGCCCAGGTCCCACCTGGCGTACAGGTCATCTCTGGACCCGACGGAGAGGTCGCTGTCTTGGTAAGTCAAGAATGCCTATCAACATATGTGTGACTGGGAGTGTATGTATTTGTGTGTGTCTGTGTTTATGTGTGTCTGTGTTTGTGTGTGTCTGTGTTTGTGTGCGTCTGTGTTTGTGTGTGTATGTGTTTGTGTGTGTCTGTGTTTGTGTGTGTCTGTGTTTATGTGTGTCTGTGTTTGTGTGTGTCTGTGTTTGTGTATGTGTGTGTTTGTGTGTGTCTGTGTTTGTGTGTGTCTGTGTTTGTGTGTGTCTGTGTTTGTGTGTGTCTGTGTTTGTGTGTGTCTGTGTTTATGTGTGTCTGTGTTTGTGTGTGTCTGTGTTTGTGTGTGTCTGTGTTTGTGTGTGTGTGTGTTTGTGTGTGTCTGTGTTTGTGTGTGTATGTGTTTGTGTGTGTCTGTGTTTGTGTGTGTCTGTGTTTGTGTGTGTCTGTGTTTGTGTTTGTGTGTGTGTCTGTGTTTGTGTGTGTCTGTGTTTATGTGTGTCTGTGTTTGTGTGTGTCTGTGTTTATGTGTGTCTGTGTTTATGTGTGTCTGTGTTTATGTGTGTCTGTGTTTGTGTGTGTCTGTGTTTGTGTGTGTCTGTGTTTGTGTGTGTGTGTGTGTGTGTGTATGTGTTTGTGTACGCCTACGTATCCTAATTTTTAAATTCCATAAATAATTTTGATGCTCTCCTTCAGACCCAATTTATTTTTTCGTAATATAGATTAGTCAAAACATTCATTATAATCAATATCCTTAATATCTCAACACCCATATATACCAAAACATTATAAAATTTATTACAATAATAGTCGTAGCCCTATAAACAAGATGAAAAAATTAATTGCATGTATAAGAAACATAGTCATAATTACAGTTATCTAAACGTGGATAACTGTAATAACAATAACATAATTGCTGGTTCTCTTCATGTCAGGTTCGTTTACAAGCGGTTCTTTTAGGCAAGCAATGTAAATTTATTATGCAAGTTCTTCAGCCTGTGAGCAGCACCTCTGGCGCTCAGCAGACGGAGCATCAAGCCTTCGCTATGTCTTGCGCTGAATTATCCACAAGGGTTTAGTTCTTAATATGAATTATTTATTTATTTATTCAGCTGACAGCTGGTTCCCTTGTAGTCACTTCTGCAGCTTCCGCTTGCAGCTTGCACCCTCACGTGCAATATACACACGATCTTTTCTAACTTTGCAATTACTTGAAGTCCGCCTTTACAGATCCCGCCTGGAGTCAAATGGAAGGACGTGAAGGACTCCATCAGGGACAAGAGTTCTCGTGACACGTGGCGAAACATCTTCAGGGCGACTAGAAACCTTCGCCAACAGGAGAGACTACGAGGTTCTCCCAGTATCAGCGTGGCACCTGTGGACCCGGCACTGGCGGCACCGTCCCAGGTGACGCTAGCGGCAGTCCAGCAGCTCATCAGTGACATGCCTCTCCCTCGCCTTCAGCAGACTCGCAGACGCCTGCAGCAGCTGCTGGCGCAGGCCCGCAGGAGCCAATTCAACATGATGCTGAAGGTGAGTGGGGGAGTGCTGACATCTCCCCCGGCAGGAGCCACGCTTCTCACATCTACTGACGGTACTCAGGTGGTTACTCTCCCCAACTCACTCAAGTGGATGGATGTGAAGTACTCCTTCGCCACCCCTCAGGAGAAAAGCCTCTGGAAGCAGATCTTTAAGGCCCGTGACGCCAACAGGAGACTAATGCAAGGAAACCTAACGGAGATCAGGCAGAGCATCTGGCTCGTCGCTGACCAAATCAACAAGATGTCAAAAGGAAAACTCAAGTCAGCTAGAAGAAGACGTGTAAGAAACCAAATAAAGAGAATCGGAAATAAGTTGCTCCCTAGGTGGAGAAGCGGAAAGAATAGAAAATTAATTAAGAATCGAACGAAAACGAAGAAAAACTTCCAGAAACGTAAGCAAATTAAAAACATACTTAAAAGGCTAAAGAAAAGAAGAAGGAAGAGAATACGAAAGAATAAGAAGGGTAAATTAAATAAAAATCTAAGAAATAATTTCCCCAGGGAAAAGGGAGACAGGAAAAAGAATGTGACCAGTACTGGGCAACCATCACAAAGAATAGATAATGATCACAAGAACATGACACATTCTGGAAATAAAACTGCTAATAAAAGACTGAATAAGAGCAATGAAAATAAGACCCGGAGGATCAGCAAGAGAAAGAGAAACAAGAAAAAGAGAAATAATCATAGGATA
Source organism: Cherax quadricarinatus (assembly GCF_026875155.1). Classification (NCBI taxonomy): domain Eukaryota; kingdom Metazoa; phylum Arthropoda; class Malacostraca; order Decapoda; family Parastacidae; genus Cherax; species Cherax quadricarinatus. The sequence goes on along the minus strand of NC_069400.1, from coordinate 111,371,219 downwards.
AAAGGTAAGATCAAAAATAAAAATAAAAATAAGAAGTTCAGGATGATCAAGAAGAGGAAAAACAATAAAAATAAGAACAGAAGAGTCAACTGGAAAAACACCAAGAAATACAGAAAGAAGAAGAAGAAGAAGAAGAAGAAACGTAAGATGATACAACGAAAGAGAACGAAGAAGAACGATCCTAGAAACAATCAAGTCATCAAGAATCACTTAACAGACAGCAGAGGTGTGGATAGAAATGTCATTTTTCCTCCAGTATTGTCATCAACAGCAGCAGTCACTGGAGCGACACCAGACTCCAGACTCAGAAACCAAAATCTAGCGAAGAAAGGTAAAAAACTAAATAAACAGAGGAGGAAGAGAAAGGGGAAGAAAAGGAAAATGAAGAAGTGGAGCAAGATGAAGAAAAATAAACGTAGAAATGAAGCCAAAACAAACGGATCAACAGACAGACCGTTAAAACTAAACAACAGAAACTTTGCTTCTGTAACTAACAACAGAAACGCCAAACTAAATTACCAAAAGGCCACAGCAAATAAAAATAGAAAGAACAAGCTTAAGAGGAGGAAAATGAAGAAAAAATTGCGAAGAAAGTATAAGAAGAAGAAGATTGACGACCGTGGCAGCGGTGTGTTTACACTTGGGGTTCCAGGAAGGCTGGAAGCAGGGAGTGCTGGAAATCCCATACCCTTCCCCTACCTCCCTGGTGTTCAGGGAAGAGCGGTGGCAGGGGACGCTGGAAGCATCTTATCCTCTTACCTCCCTAACTCTGGTCTCCCTGCGACTGACCTTAGGAAAAATCACCATCAAGTACAAGTTAACTGGCTCCTTCCTAAGAATGACCTTGTTAACCAACTCCCTTCTAAGAATGACCAGGTTAACTGGCTCTTCCCTAAGAAAGACCTGGTTAACCAACCCATTTCTAAGAATGACCAGGTTAACTGGCTCTTCCCTAAGAAAGATCTGGTTAACTGGATCTCCCCTAAGAATAGTCAGATTAACTGGCTCGCTCCTAAGAATGACCATCTTAACTGGCTCTCCCAGAAGAATGATCAGTATGACTGGCTCGCCCCCAGGAAGAAACACAATAATAAACAGTGGAAGGCTAGAAATAGCAAATGGAGAAAATGGAACAGGAAGAAGGCGAAAAAGAAAAATCAGGCCAGTAAGAAAAATAAGGCAAATAGAAACAAGAAGAGAAACAGAAGAAATAACAGGGACTTTAATACCTCTCTCTTGTTTTGAAACAACATAAACTGAGGATGGATTGTGAAGGATGGATTTGCATATTGTGAAGGACTTGCCTGCTGCAGTGTTCTTCCTTTCTCATGTTCTTAAACAATAAGAGAGAGATAACAAATCAAAGGCAAAAGAAGGAAGAGCGTGAAAAAGGAGAACTTCAGCGATGTAGTAGAGAGATCAATACATGTGTAGATCAGAACAAGACAATGTTCTCTAAAGAATTACTAGACTGCAGTTCATCTTAATTCATGCCAGACACCGAGAGTCACAGTATGTTATACGTACTGAGGTATGTTTGTAGATAGGTGTTGTTAGTGAGTGTGTGTGTGTTTGTGTGTGTGTGTTTAGTTGGTTGGTTAATTAGAATTAAAATTTAACGATATATATATATATATATATATATATATATATATATATATATATATATATATATATATGTATATATATATATATATATATATATATATATATATATTATATATATATATATATATATATATATATATATATATATATATATATATATGTCGTGCCGAATAGGCAGAACTTGCGATCTTGGCTTAAATAGCAACGCTCATCTTGCCATATAGGACAAGTGAAAATTTGTATATGAAAAAATTTCGCCAAAAACCATTCTGAACTAAACGAAAAAAATATATTTCACTGTGTTTGTTTAGTATTAAATTATTGTAAACAAATCTAAAATATATTTAGTAGGGTTAGGCTAAAATAAATTGCACTTGTTATAATAAGGTTAGGTAAGTTTTCTAAGTTCCTTTTGGTGCAAAATTATAATTTTTTACATGAACATTAATAAAAAAAATATGTCTTTAAACGTATAAGAGAAAATTTTAGAAAGGACTTAATTTCAAATGAGTTCTTGCTAATTGACCAGTTTTACATATTCGGCACGACATATATATACATGTATATATATATATATATATATATACATATATATATATATATATATATATATATATATATATATATATATATATATTTATATATATATATATATATATTTATTATATATATATATATATATATATATATATATATATATATATATATATATATATATATATATATATATATATATATATATATATATATATATATATATATATATATATGAGCTAGCCGTCCCATCCCTGGCTGGAACCTTCTTACCTCCCGTTCCGAAGGCTCTGTAAGATTCCATACGAGTTTTGCGCTTCCCCATACATAATATAGTTGCATTCAGGAGGTAAAGAGAATCTGGGGAGTGTTAGATAATCATGTTTGATCCAAGGATAGGGATGGCAGACATTATTCCTGGTATCAAGAGGCCTTCACTTTCACGGACACACCTCCCTCCAGGGTAGAGTGCCTTGTAGGCTAGTGCCACGAGTGTCTCGTAGATCAGTGCCACGAGTGCCTCGTAGATCCGTGCCACAAGTGCCTCGTAGAGTCTCTCGTAGACCAGTGCCACGAGTGCCTTGTAGACCAGTGTCACGTGTCCCTCGTAGACTAGTGCCACGAGTGCCTCGTAGAGTGCATTGTAGATCAGTGCCACGAGTGCCTCGTAGACCAGTACTACGAGTGCCTCGTAGACTGGTGTCACAAGTGCCTCGTAGAGAGCATTGTAGATCAGTGCCACGAGTGCCTCGTAGACCAGTGTCACGAGTGCCTTGTAGACTAGTGCCACAAGTGCCTCGTAGACTAGTGCCACGAGTGCCTCGTAGAGTACATTGTAGATCAGCGCCATGAATGCCTCGTAGACTAGTGCCACGAGTGCCTCGTAGACCAGTGCCAGGACTGCCTCGTAGACCAGTGCCAAGAAGGCCTCGTAGATCAGTGCCAAGAGCGCTTTGTAGACGAGTGCCCCTGGAACCTCAAGAGTGGAGGCACTCAAAGTATCTCCGAGTTATATTCAACTTTGATTTAAAACATATATATAAAGTAGCCTTGAGACCTTGAGTCTCACTGACAGACGGAGGATCGAACCTCAACCACTAATGAGTTTTAATACAAATTTAAGTGTAAAACAGAAGAGTTATAGCACAAGAAGTCACTAATTAATTATATACAAATACATTTAATTGAATGATTTATATACAGATGTTTTTTGGTGTATAATTTATATACTGATGTTTAGTGGTATATGGTTTATATACTGATGTTTTAGTTTCTGTGAATTAAAACAATAAATACTGTTGAACTTCAAAAGGTTTTTTCTTCTCCTTATTAAAACTGTCTTATAAATCTGATCACACTGACTGTGGTAGTAACCCAGGTACTGACTGTGGTAGTAACCCAGGCACTGACTGTGGTAGTAACCCAGGCACTGACTGTGGTAGTAACCCAGGTACTGACTGTGGTAGTAACCCAGGTACTGACTGTGGTAGTAACCTAGGTACTGACTGTGGTAGTAACCCAGGCACTGACTGTGGTAGTAACCCAGTACGCTGTGGTAAACCCAGGCCTGACGTGGTAGTAACCCCGGGACTGACTGTGGTAGTAAACCCGGGAATGACTGTGGTAGTAACCTAGGTACGACTGTGGTAGTAAACCCCGGCTGACTGTGGGAGTAACCCAGGACTGACTGGGTATAAACCCAGGGCTGACGTGGAGTAACCCGGTACGAGTGGTAGTAAAACCCCGGTACTGACTGTGGTATAACCCCGGGACTGACTGTGGAGTAACCCCGGTAACTGTGGGAGCAACCCAGGGACGATGTGGGAGAACCCCCGTAAATGACTTGGTGTAACCTAGGGACGCTGTGGAGTACTCAGGACTGATTTTTGGAGAACCCAGGGATGCTGTGGGAGCAACCCGGGATGACTGTGGTAGAAAACCCGGTACTACCGTGGTAGTAACCTAGGTACTGACTGTGCTAGTAACCCAGGTACTGATTGTGGTAGTAACCCAGCCACTGACTGTGATAGTAACCCAGACACTGACTGTGGTAGTAACCCAGGCAATGACTGTGGTAGTAACCTAGGTACTGACTGTGCTAGTAACCCAGGTACTGATTGTGGTAGTAACCCAGGCACTGACTGTGGTAGTAACCCAGGCACTGACTGTGGTAGTAACCCATGCACTGACTGTGGTAGTAACCCAGGCACTGACTGTCGTAGTAACCCAGGTACTGGTTGTGCTAGTAACCCAGGCACTGACAGTAGTAGTAACCTAGGTACTGACTGTGCTACTAACCCAGGTACTGATTGTGGTAGTAACCCAGGCACTGACTGTGGTAGTAACCCAGGCACTGATTGTGCTAGTAACCCAGACACGAACTGTGGTAGTAACCCAAGCACTGACTGTGGTGGTAACCCAGGTACTGACTGTGCTAGTAACCCAGGGTTACTATTGTTGGTAGTAAACCAGGCAGTGACTGTCGTAGTAACCCTGGTACTGACTGTGCTAGTAACCCAGGCAATTACTGTGGTAGTAACCCAGGTACTGACTGTGGTAGTAACCCAGGCACTGACTATTGTAGTAACCCAGGTACTGATTGTGGCTGTAACCCAGGCACTGACTGTGCTAGTAACCCAGGTACCGACTGCGGTGCGTAGTTCATCCAAAGGCATCGCTGACAGTGGTAGTAACCCAGGCACTGACTGTGTAGTAACCCAAGTACCTGACTGCGGTTTAACCCAGGCACTGACTGTGGTAGTAACACAGTACTGACTGTGCTACGTACCCAGCACCGAATTGGTGGTAACCCAGGCACTGACTGTGGTAGCTAGCCCAGATATGACTGTGGTAGTAACCCAGGTATGACCTGTGGTAGTAACCCAGGCACTGACTGTAAGTAGTAAACCAGGCAACTGGACTGTGGTAGTACCCACGTTACTGACTGTGGTCAGTAGCCCCAGGCACTGATTGTGGTTGTAACCATGGTACTGACTGTGGTAGTAACCACAGGGCACTGACTGTGGTAAGTAAACATAGGTACTGACTTTGGTTAACCCAGGACCTGGGGACTGTGGTAGTAACCCTGGCACTGACTGTGGTAGTAAACATTGGTCACTGGACTGTGGGTAGTAACCCAGTACCGGACTATGGTCAGTCTAGTAACCTAGGTATGACTGTTGTAATAACCAGGCACTGACCCTGTGGATAGTAATCAGGCCACTGATCCTGTGGTAGTAACCTAGGTACTGGACTGTCGAGGTTAGTACCCATGCACTGACTGTTGGTAGTGCCTAGGTACTGGACTGTGGTAACTGTGTGTAGTAACACAGGCACTGACTGTCCGGTAGTAACCCAGGCACTGGACTGTGGTTAGTAACCCAGGCAACTGGTACTGTCGGTTCAGCAAAACTCAGGTAATGACTGTGGTAGTAACCACACGGTACCTGACTGTGTACTAGTAACCTAAGCACTGACTGTGGTAATAAACCCAGGCCACTGACTGTGGTAGTAACCAGGCACTGGACTGTGGTAGTAAGTAACCTACCGGTACTGCACTGTGTAGCTAACCCAGGCAATGCACTGTAGGTAGTAGCCTAGGTACTGACTGTGGTAGTACAGCACTGACTGTGGTAGTTACCCAGGCCACTGGAATGTGGCTCCAGTCAACCCACGGCACTGAATGTGGTAGAGTTAACTAGGGTACTGACTGTGGTAGTAACCCAGGCACTGACTGTGGTACTTAGTAGTAATCTAGGTACCGCTGTGGTAGCCCGCCCAGGCACTGACTGTGGTAGTAACCTAGGTACTGACTGTGGTAATAACCCCAGGCACTGACCTGCGTATTAACCCAGGCACCTGCCTGTCTGTAGGCAGTAACCCAGGCATGACTGTGGTAGTAACTAGATAACTGACTGTGGTAGTTACTCCCAGGCATGACTGTGGTGGTAACCCAGGCATGACTGATGGTAGTAACCTAGGTATGAATGTGGTTAGTAACGAGGCACTGACTGTGGTACGTAAACCAGGCACTGGACTGTGGTAGTATCCCAGGCACTGGAACCCTGTGGTTGTAACCAGCACTGCCTGCGGTACGCTATACCCAGGCACCTGACTGTGGTAGTAACCCCAGGTACTGCCTGCGGTAGTACACCTAGGTACTGACTGTGGTAATAAACCCAGTCACTGACTGTGGTAGTAACCCCAGGCACTGACTGTGTAGTACCGAATCACACTGACTGTGGTAGTAACCCAGGCAACTGACTGTGGTAGTAACCAGGCACTGACTGTGGTAGTAACCCAGGCCGACTAGTCGGTTGTAACCAGCATTGACTGGTGGGTAGTAACCCAGGCCACTGACTGTGGTAAAAACCCAAGCGGTACTGACTGTGGTTAGTAACCCAGGCACTGACTGTGGCTAGTATAACCCAGGCAACTGAAATGTGGTAGCAACCCAGGTACTGGACTGTGGTAGTCAGTAGTAACCCAGGCACGACTGTCGGTAGTGACCCAGGCACTGACTGTGGTTAGTAACATCAGGCACTGAACTGTGGTAGTATCCCAGGCACTGCACACGTGGTAGCTAACCCAGGATTACTGGCACTGTGGTAGTAACCAGGTATGTCTGTGGTAGTAACCCAGGCACTGACTGTGATAGTAACCCAGGCACTGACTGTGGGAGTAACCAGGACAATGATGTCCGCGTAGTAACTAGGTACTGACTCGTGATAGTATACCCAGGTATGATTGTCTGGTAGTCAACCCAGGCACTGACTGTGGTAGTAACCCAGGCACTGACTGGAGTAACACAGGCAACTGTCTGTGTAGCTAACCCAGGCACTAAACTGTCGTTAGTAACACCCAGGATACATGATCTGTGCTAGTAACCAGGCACTGACAGTAGTACGTAAACTAGGTACTGACTGTGCTACTAACCAGGTACTGATTGTGGTAGTAACCCTAGCACTGACTGTGGTGGTAACCCAGGTACTGATGTGCTAGTAATCCAGGGTACTGGACTTGTGGTGGTAGTAACCCCGGTATGATAAGTGCTAGTAACCCAGGCACTGACTGTCGGTAGTAACCCAGCTACTGAACTGTGCTAGTAACCCAGGGCACTGAAATGTCCGGTAGTAACTGGTACTGAATGTGCTATAACCCAGGTACTGACTGTTGTAGTAACCCAGGCTACTGACTGTGTAGTAACCCAGCAATGACTGCGCGTATTAAACCAGGTTATGAAGAAGTGTAGTACCCCAGACACTGACTTGTGGTTTAGTAACCCAGGCACTGAATCTGGTGTAACCCAGGCACTGGTTGTGCTAGTAACCCACGGCACTGACAGATACGTAAGTAACTAGGTACTGACTGTGCTACTAACCCAGAGGTACTGACTGTGGTAGTAACCCCAGCTACTGACTTGTGGTAGTAACCCAGGACACTGGACTGTGGTTAGTTAACCCAGGTACTGACTGTGGTAGTAACCCAGGATACTGACTGTTGGTAGAACCAGGGCCCAACTATGACCCTTGTGATGACTAGAAACCCACGGCACTGATGTGGTAGTAACCCAGGCACTGACTGTGGTAGTAACCCAGGCACTGACTGTGGTAGTAACCCAGGCACTGACTGTGGTAGTAACCCAGGCACTGACTGTGGTAGTAACCCAGGCACTGACTGTGGTAGTAACCAAGGCACTGACTGTGTAAAACCCAGTTACTGAACGGTGGGTAGTAAACCCAGGCACTGACTGTGTAGTAACCCAGGCACTGAACTCTGTGGTAGCACCCAGGTACTGACTGTGGTAGTAACCCAGGCGATGACTGCTGTGGTAGTGACCAGGCACTGACTGTGGTAGTAACCCAGGCCACTGACTGTGGTCAGTAACCAGGGCACTGACTGGGTTAGACCAAGCGTACTGACAGCTGGTAGTAACCCACCGGTACTGACTGTGGTAGTAACCCAGGCACTGACTGTGATAGTAACCCAGGCACTGACTGTGGTAGTAACCCAGGCAATGACTGTGGTAGTAACCTAGGTACTGACTGTGCTAGTAACTCCAGGTACTGATTGTGGTAGTAACCCAGGCATGACTGTTCCGTAGTAACCCGGCATGGACTCCGTTGGTAGTAAAACCAGGCACTGTTCTGTGGTTAGTAACCCAGGCACTAAATGTCCGTAGTAACCCCAGGTTCCTGGTTGTGCTTAGTAACCAGGCACTGACAGTAGTAGTAACCCTAGGTACTGACTGCTTGATATAACCCATAGGTCTGACTGTGTAGTAACCAGCTACTGACTGTGTAGTAAACCATCGGCACTGACTGATGGTATTAACCCAGGTATGGAAAGTGCTAGGTAAACCCAGGACTGTCTGTGGTAGTAACCCAGGGCTACTGACTGTGCTAGTAACCCAGCATGAATGTTGGTAGTTAACCCAGGCATGACTGTGGTAGTAGCCCAGATACTGACTGTGGTAGTAACCCAGGTAATGACTGTGGTAGTAACCCCAGGCAACTGACTGTAGTAGTAACCAACGGAACTGGACCGTGGTAGTAAACCGGTTAACTGAATGTGGATAGTAGCCCATGACACTGATTGTGGTAAGTAACCTAGGTACTGACTGTGGTAGTAACCCAGGCACTGGTCTGTACGGTAGTAACCTAGGTCGGATCGTGGGTAGCTAACCCAGGCACTGTTGTGGTAGTCAACCCAGGCACGACTGGGTAGTACCTAAGTACTGACTGGTTGTAGTAACACCATACCCATCGGTTGTGGGCTGGTTAGTAACACCATACCATGGTGGTGGGTGGCTAGTAACCCATACCACTTTGGTGTGGGTCCCGGTAGTAACACCGGGTACCGGACTGTAGGTCAGTAACCTAGGTACTGACTGTGGTAATAACCAGGCATGACTGTGAGTAGTAACCCAGGCACTGAGTGTGGTTAGTAACCTAGGTACTGACTGTGGGTAGTGAACCAGGCAATGACTGTGGTTAGTAGCCTACGGTACTGACTGTGGTAGTACCCAGGCACTGTGGTAGTACCCTGGGCACTGACTCTGTGGTAGTAACCCAGGCAGGACTGTGGTGAACCTTAGTTTCTGACTGTCGGTAGTAACCCAGGTACCGACTGCTGGTAGCTATCCTAAGCGTAATGACAGTGGTAATAAAACCGGCACTGACTGTCCGGTAGTAACCCAGGCACTGACTCTGTGGGTAGTAACCTAGGTACTGTGACTGTGCGGAGTAAACCAGGCACTGACCTGTGGTAGTAGCTAGGTACTGACTGAGGTAGTAACCAGGAGAGCACTGACTGTAGGTTAGTAAACCCAGGCACTGACTGTGGTAGTAACCCAGGAACTTGACTGTGGTAGTAGCCTAGTACTGATGCTGGTTAAGTAACCCAGGCACTGACTGTGGTAGTAACCTAGGTACTGACTGTGGTAGCAACCCAGGCACTGACTGTGGTAGTAACCTAGGTACTGACTGTGGTGGTAGTAACAAGGACACTGATGCCGGTAGTACCCACGGCACAGACTGTGGCGGTTAACACAGGCCACTAACTATCGGTAGTAACCTAGATATGTCTGTTGGTAGTAACCCAGGCATGCTGTGGTGTAACCCAGGCACTGACTGTGGCAGTAACACAGGCACTAACTGTGGTAGTAACCTGGATACTGACTGTGGTAGTAACCCAGGCACTGACTGTGGTAGTAACCAGGCACTATGACTGTGGTAGTAACCTAGATACTGGACATGTGTAGTAACCCAGGCACTCAACAGATGGTAGTAACCCGGGCACTGATGTGGTAGTAACCAGGCACTGACTGTGGTTAGTAAACACAGGCCCACTGCCTGCGGTTAGTAACCCAGGCACTGACTGTGGTAGTTACCCAGGTACTGGGCTACGGTTAGTAACCTACGGTACTGACTGTGGTAATGACCCAGGCCCTGGAACTGTGGTAGTAACCCAGGGCATGACTGTGGTAGTAACGAGGCACTGACTGTGGTAGTAACCCAGCCACTTACTGTGGTAGTAACCAGGCAATGGACTGTGTAGTAAACCAGGGCACGACTGTCTGGTAGTAACCCAGGTATGACTGTGGTAGTACCCAAGGCACTGACTGTGGTAGTAACCCAGGCACTGCTGCTGGGTAGTATCCAGGGTACTGACGTTGTAGTAACCCAGACTGACTGTGGTAGTAAACCCAGGCCACTGACTTGTGGTAGTAACCCAGTACTGAATGTTGTAGTCAAACCAGGCACTGGACTGTGTAGTAACCAGGAATGCTGTGGTAGTCACCCATGACTGACTGTGGTCAGTAACCCAGGTACTGACTGTCAGGTAGTAAACCCAGGTACTGACTGTGGTAGTAACTCAGGCCCTGACTGTGGTAGTAACCCAGGACACTGACTGTTTCTAGTTTCCCAGGTACTGACTGTGGTCGTTAAACCCAGGTACTGGCTGTCTGGTAGTAAACCCAGGTACTGGCTGTGGTAGAAACCAGGCCGTGACTGTGGTAGTAACCAGGCAACTGACTGTGGTAGTACCCAGGTACTGACTGTGGTAGTAAACCCAGGCACTGACTGTGATAGTATCCTGGCACACTGACTGTGCCGTTAGTAACCCAGGCAATGACTGTCGTAGTAACCCAGGTTACTGACTGTGCAAGTAGTAACCCATGTATGACTGTGGTTAGTAAACCCATGGCACTGACTGTGGTAGTAACCCAGGCACTGACTGTGGTAGTAACCCAGGCACTGACTGTGCTAGTAACCCAGGTACTGACTGTGGTAGTAACCCAGGCACTGACTGTGGTAGTAACCCAGGCACTGACTGTGCTAGTAACCCAGGTACTGACTTGTGGTAGTAACAAAAACCCAGGCACTGCACTGTGCTAGTAACCCAGGTACTGACTGTGGTAGAGAGAAATCAAAAGCGTTTTTGTAGTGATTAAATCAGGAATTCTCAAAGTTATTTCCTTTTTCTTTGATTTTATTATTATTATTATTATCTATTATTATTATTATTATTATTATTATTTTTTAATATTATTAGTATTATTATTATTATTATTTTATTATTATTATTATTATTATTATCATTTTTATTAGTATTATTATTTTTATTATTATTATTATTATTATTATTATTATTATTATTATCATCATTTCATCATCATCATCAGTGTTTATTATTATTTTTTATTAGAATACAATTCTAGAACTAACTTCTAAGAGATAAAGTATCAGTAAAACAAAACAATATAATTATTAATCAACATTATTACAACAAAAATTACTTATCTTCAGTAACCTCGGTCAAGTGTTAAGCAGACGTATTACCAACAAAGATATACTCAAGTCTGTGATGAACTGGTAATAAGTATTCTTAATTACCTGAGACTGGGGAGGTGAAAACAAGAGAGAACGAAGGAGCGGTCCCCCTAGAGGCATTTCTAGAACCTCGGAACGCAGTTCAACTCTTCACATTCCCATACATACTATTACCACCTAACTTATAATATTATTGACACACTCTTAACTAAATAGTGATCGTTAAATCCATCCTTGTATATCCCAAAACTACTTTATCTATATTATATATATATATATATATATATATATATACCTATATATCTATATATATATATATATATATATATATATATATATATACTATATATATATATATATAATATATATATATATATATTGTTGCAACCCCCTGAATGGGTCTACAATGATTATTATGTATATATAAATGTATATTACATTTTCATTTAATTTTATATTGCTTATATTGCGATATAATAGCATTAAACGTGAAATGTACCTGACTTTATAATTATTATTTGACTGTTATATCTGTTATTTAGATTATTGTTGTTAGGATGTATATAATATGTGCTCAGTTTAGTCTTGATTGCTCAAACTACTGTAATTATCCTTGACGCTCGTATAACTGCCGGCTTCTGAGCTGGCTGTTGGCACGTAGCTATCACGTGTCGCGGGGGGGGTGGTCTCACCTCTTCGTGAAGTATTCAGTCTGCTGGGAGACTCGCTTGCAGGTTTGGACAGACATTGGCACTGACTGTCGTAGTAACCCAGGCACTGACTGCGCTAGGAACCCAGGCTCTGACTGTGGAAGTAACCAAGGCACTGACTGTGGTAGTAACCCAGGTACTGACTGTGGCAGTAACTCAGGTACTGACTGTGGTAGTAACCCAGGCACTGACTGTGGTAGTAACCCAGGGACTGACTGTGGTAGTAACCCAAGTACTGACTGTGTTAGTAACTCAGGCACTGACTGTGCTAGTAACCCAGGCACTGACTGTAGTAGTAACCTAGGTACTGACTGTGCTACTAACCCAGGTACTGATTGTGGTAGTAACCCAGGAACTGATTGTGCTAGTAACCCAGACACGGACTTTGGTAGTAACCCAGGCACTGACTGTGGTGGTAATCCAGGTGCTGACTCTGCTAGTAACCAAGGTACTGATTGTGGTAGTAACCCAGGCACTGACTGTGGTAGTAACCCTGGTACTGACTGTGCTAGTAATCCAAACACTGAATGTGGTAGTAACCTAGGTACTGACTGTGGTAGTAACCCAGGCACTGAGTGTGCTAGTAACCCAGGTACTGACTGTAGTAGTAACCCAAGAACTGACTGTGGTAGTAACCCAGGCACTGACTGTGGTAGTAACCCAGGTACTGACTGTGCTAATAACCCAGGCACTGACTGTGGTAGTAACGCAAGCACTGACTGTGGTAGTAACCTCGGTACTGACTGTGGCAGTAACTCAGGCACTAACTGAGGTAGTAAAACAGGCACTGACTGTGGTAGTAACCCAGGCACTGACTGTGGTAGAAACCCAGGCACTGACTGTGGTAGTAACCCAGGTACTGACTGTGCTAATAACCCAGGCACTGACTGTGGTAGTAACCCAAGCACTGACTGTGGTAGTAACCTAGGTACTGACTGTGGTAGTAACTCAGGCACTGACTGTGGTAGTAACCCAGGCACTGACTGTGGTAGAAACCCAGGCACTGACTGTGGCAGTAACCCAGGCACTGACTGTGGTAGTAACCTAGGTACTGACTGTGGTAATAACCCAGGCACTGACTGTGGTAGTAACCTAGGTACTGACTGTGGTAATAACCCAGGCACTGACTGTGGTAGTAACCTAGGTACTGACTGTGGTAATAACCCAGGCACTGACTGTGGTACTAACCCAGGCACTGACTGTGGCAGTAACCCAGGCAATGACTGTGGTAGTAACCCAGGCACTGACTGTGATAGTAACCCAGGCACTGAATGTGGTAGTAACGCAGGCCAATGACTGCGGTTAGTAACCTTGGTACTGACTGTGCTATTAACACAGGTACTGATTGTGGTAGTAACCCAGGCACTGACTGTGGTAGTAACCCAGGTACTGACTGTGGTAGTAACCCAGGCATTGACTGTGGTAGTAACCCAGGTACTGACTGTGCTGGCAACCCAGGCACAGACTGTGGTAGTAAATCAGGCACTGACTGTGGTAGTAAATCAGGCACTGACTGTGGTAGTAACCCAGGCACTGACTGTGGTAGTAACCCAGCTACTGACTGTGGTAGTAGCCCAGGCACTGATTGTGGTAGTAACCTAGATACTGACTGTGGTAGTAACCCAGGCACTGACTGTGTTAGTAACTCAGGCACTGACTGTTTTAGTAACCCAGGCACTGACTGTGATAGTAACCCAGGCACTGACTGTGGTAGTAACCCAGCAATGGACTTGTCCAGGTAGTAACCTAGGTTACTGACTGTGCTAGTAACCCAGGTACTGATTGTGGTAGTAACCCAGCCACTGACTGTGATAGTAACCCAGACACTGACTGTGGTAGTAACCCAGGCAATGACTGTGGTAGTAACCTAGGTACTGACTGTGCTAGTAACCCAGGTACTGATTGTGGTAGTAACCCAGGCACTGACTGTGGTAGTAACCCAGGCACTGACTGTGGTAGTAACCCATTGCACTGGTTGTGGTAGTATCCCAGGCATGACTGTCGTAGTAACCCAGGTACTGGTTGTGCTAGTAACCCAGGCACTGACAGTAGTAGTAACCTAGGTACTGACTGTGCTACTAACCCAGGTACTGATTGTGGTAGTAACCCAGGCACTGACTGTGGTAGTAACCCAGGCACTGATTGTGCTAGTAACCCAGACACGAACTGTGGTAGTAACCCAAGCACTGACTGTGGTGGTAACCCAGGTACTGACTGTGCTAGTAACCCAGGTACTGATTGTGGTAGTAACCCAGGCAGTGACTGTCGTAGTAACCCTGGTACTGACTGTGCTAGTAACCCAGGCAATTACTGTGGTAGTAACCCAGGTACTGACTGTGGTAGTAACCCAGGCACTGACTATTGTAGTAACCCAGGTACTGATTGTGGCTGTAACCCAGGCACTGACTGTGCTAGTAACCCAGGTACCGACTGTGGTAGTAACCCAGGCACTGACTGTGGTAGTAACCCAGGCACTGACTGTGGTAGTAACCCAAGTACTGACTGCGGTAGTAACCCAGGCACTGACTGTGGTAGTAACCCAGGTACTGAAAGTGCTAGTAACCCAGGCACTGACTGTGGTAGTAACCCAGCTACTGACTGTGCTAGTAACCCAGGCACTGAATGTGGTAGTAACCCAGGCACTGACTGTGGTAGTAGCCCAGATACTGACTGTGGTAGTAACCCAGGTACTGACTGTGGTAGTAACCCAGGCACTGACTGTAGTAGTAACCCAGGCACTGACTGTGGTAGTAACCCAGTTACTGACTGTGGTAGTAGCCCAGGCACTGATTGTGGTTGTAACCATGGTACTGACTGTGGTAGTAACCCAGGCACTGACTGTGGTAGTAACCTAGGTACTGACTGTGGTAGTAACCCAGGTACCGACTTTGGTAGTAACCTAGGTACTGACTGTGGTAATAACCCAGGCACTGACTGTGGTAGTTATCCAGGCACTGACTGTGGTAGTAACCTAGGTACTGACTGTGGTAGTAACCCATGCACTGACTGTGGTAGTAGCCTAGGTACTGACTGTGGTAGTAACCCAGGCACTGACTGTGGTAGTAACCCAGGCACTGACTGTGGTAGTAACCCAGGCACTGACTGTGGTAGCAACCTAGGTACTGACTGTGGTAGTAACCCAGGTACCGACTGTGGTAGTAACCTAAGTACTGACTGTGGTAATAACCCAGGCACTGACTGTGGTAGTAACCCAGGCACTGACTGTGGTAGTAACCTAGGTACTGACTGTGGTTAGTAACCCAGGCACTGGACTGTGTAGTAGCCTAGGTACTGACTGTGGTGTAGTAACCAGGCACTGGACTGTGGTAGTAGACCCAGGCACTGACTGTGGTAGTAACCCAGGCACTGACTGTGGTAGTAACCTAGGTACTGACTGTGGTAGTAACCCAGGCACTGACTGTGGTAGTAATCTAGGTACTGACTGTGGTAGCATCCCAGGCACTGACTGTGGTAGTAACCTAGGTACTGACTGTGGTAGTAACCCAGGCACTGACTGCGGTAGTAACCCAGGCACTGACTGTGGCAGTAACCCAGGCACTGACTGTGGTAGTAACCTAGATACTGACTGTGGTAGTAACCCAGGCACTGACTGTGGTAGTAACCTAGGTACTGACTGTGGTAGTAACCCGAGGCACTGACTGTGGTAGTAACCCAGGCACTGACTGTGGTAGTAACCCAGGCACTGACTGTGGTAGTAACCCAGGCACTGCCTGCGGTAGTAACCCAGGGGCACTGACTGTGGTTATTTTTATTAGTAACCCAGGTACTGCCTGCGGTAGTAACCTAGGTACTGACTGTGGTAATAACCCAGTCACTGACTGTGGTAGTAACCCAGGCACTGACTGTGGTAGTAACCGAGGCACTGACTGTGGTAGTAACCCAGGCACTGACTGTGGTAGTAACCCAGGCACTGACTGTGGTAGTAACCCAGGCACTGACTGTGGTAGTACCCAGGCACTGACTGTGGTAGTAAACCCAGGCATGAATCAGTGGTTAAAAACCAGCACTGACTGTGGTAGTAACCCAGGCAATGACTGTGGTAGTAACCTAGGTACTGACTGTGCTAGTAACCCAGGTACTGATTGTGGTAGTAACCCAGGCACTGACTGTGGTAGTAACCCAGGCACTGACTGTGGTAGTAACCCAGGCACTGACTGTGGTAGTAACCCAGGCATCTGACTGTCGTTGTTTGTAACCCAGGTACTGGTTGTGCTAGTAACCAGGCATGACAGTAGTGTAACCTAGGTACTGACTTGCTACTACCCAGGTCTGGAATTTTTAGTTGTAGTAACCAAGCACTGACTGTGGTAGTAACCCAGGCACTGATTGTGCTAGTAACCCAGACACGAACTGTGGTAGTAACCCAAGCACTGACTGTGGTGGTAACCCAGGTACTGACTGTGCTAGTAACCCAGGTACTGATTGTGGTAGTAACCCAGGCACTGACTGTCGTAGTAACCCTGGTGCTGACTGTGCTAGTAACACAGGCAGTAACTGTGGTAGTAACCCAGGTACTGACTGTGGTAGTAACCCAGGCACTGACTATTGTAGTAACCCAGGTACTGACTGTGGCTGTAACCCAGGCACTGACTGTGCTAGTAACCCATGTACCGACTGTGGTAGTAACCCAGGCACTGACTGTGGTAGTAACCCAGGCACTGACTGTGGTAGTAACCCAAGTACTGACTGTGGTAGTAACCCAGGCACTGACTGTGGTATTAACCCAGGTACTGAAAGTGCTAGTAACCCAGGCACTGACTGTGGTAGTAACCCAGCTACTGACTGTGCTAGTAACCCAGGCACTGAATGTGGTAGTAACCAGGCACTGATGTATGGTAGTAAACCCAGATATGACTGTGGTAGTAACCCAGGTACTGACTGTGGTAGTAAACCAGGCACTGACTGTAGTAGTAACCCAGGCACTGACTGTGGTAGTAACCCGGTTACTGACTGTGGTAGTAGCCCAGGCACTGATTGTGGTAGTAAACCTAGGTTTCTGATGTGGTAGTAACCAGGCACTGACTGATAGGTTTGCGTAGTAACTAGGTATGATGTGGTAGTAACCCAGGCACTGACTGTGGTAGTAACCCAGGCACTGACTGTGGTAGTAACATAAGTACTGACTGTGGTAGTAACCCAGGTACCGACTGTGGTAGTAACCTAGGTACTGACTGTGGTAATAACCCAGGCACTGACTGTGGTATTACCCGGGCACTGAGTGTGGTAGTAACCTAGGTACTGACTGTGGTAGTAACCCAGGCACTGACTGTGGTAGTAGCCTAGGTACTGACTGTGGTAGTAACCCAGGCACTGTGGTAGTAACCCTGGCACTGACTGTGGTAGTAACCCAGGCACTGACTGTGGTAGCAACCTAGGTTCTGATTGTGGTAGTAACCCAGGTACCGACAGTCGGAGTAGTAACATAGGTTACTGACTGTGGTAATATCCCAGGCACATTGACTGGTATCGGTAGAAACCAGGGCACTGACTGTGGTAGTAACCTAGGTACTGACTGTGGTAGTAACCCAGGCACTGACTGTGGTAGTAGCCTAGGTACTGACTGTGGTAGTAACCCAGGCACTGACTGTGGTAGTACCCAGGCACTGACTGTGGTAGTAACCCAGGAACTGACTGTGGTATTAGCTAACAGGTACTGCAACTGTGGTAGTAACCCAGGCACTGACTGTGTAGTAAACCTATGGTCTACTGACTGTGGTAGAAACCCAGGCACTGGCTGTGGTAGTAACCTAGGTACTGACTGTGGTAGTAACCCAGGCACTGACTGCGGTAGTAACCCAGGCACTGACTGTGGCAGTAACACAGGCACTAACTGTGGTAGTAACCTAGATACTGACTGTGGTAGTAACCAAGGCACTGACTGTGGTAGTAACCCAGGCACTGACTGTGGCAGTAACACAGGCACTAACTGTGGTAGTAACCTAGATACTGACTGTGGTAGTAACCCAGGCACTGACTGTGGTAGTAACCCAGGCACTGACTGTGGTAGTAACCTAGATACTGACTGTGGTAGTAACCAGGACTATCTCGTGGTTAGTAACCCAGGCACTCCTGACTGTGTGTAACCCAGGTACTGACTGTGGTAGTAACACAGGCACTGACTGTGGTAGTAACCCAGGTACTGACTGTGGTAGTAACACGGGCACTGACTGTGGTAGTAACCCAGGTACTGATTGCGGTAGTAACCCAGGCAATGACTGTGGTAGTAACCCGGGCACTCACTGTGGTAGTAACCCAGGTACTGACTGTGGTAGTATCCAAGGCCACTCAACTGTTGGTAGGCACAGCCCAGGTACTGACTGTGGTAGTAACCCAGGCACTGACTGTGGTAGTAACCTAGGTACTGACTGTGGTTGTAACCCAGGCACTGACTGTCGTAGTAACCCAGGTACTGACTGCGCTAGGAACCCAGGCTCTGACTGTGGAAGTAACCAATGTCACTGACTGTGGTAGGTAACACAGGTAATGACTGTGGCAGTAACTCACGGTACTGACTGTCGGTAGTAAACCAGGCAATCTGACTGTGTAGTAAACCCAGGCACTGACTGTTGTAGGTAACCCAAAGTAATGACTGTGTTAGTAACCAGGCACTGACGTTATAGTAACCAGGCAATGAATGTAGGTAGTAAACCTAGGTACTGACTGGTGCTACTAACCAGGTATGATTGTGGTCCGTAAACCCAGGAACTGACTTTGTGCTAGTAACCCAGACACGGACTTTTTGGTAGTAACCCAGAGCACCTGATGTGTGGTAATCCAGGTGCTGACTCTGCTAGTAAACCAAGCGTACCTGTTGTTGTGGTTAGTAACCCAGGACACTGACTGTGGTAGCTAACCCTCGGTAAGGACCTGCTGCTAGGTTATCCAAACATGAAGTGGGTAGTAACCTAGGTACTGACTGTAGGTAGTAACCCAGGCCACTGGAGTGTGTAGTAACCAGGTACTGACTGTCGTAGTAACCAAGACTGACTGTGGTAGTAACCAGGCCACTGACTGTGGTTAGTAACCATGGTACTGGACGTGCTAATAACAAGGCAATGACTGTGGAGTAGTAACGCAAGCACTGACTGTGGTAGTAACCTCCGGTACATGCTGTGCCAGTAAAACTAGGCACATAACTGAGCGTTGTTAAACACAGGCACTGACCTGTGGTAGTAACCCAGCAAATGAATGTCGTAGAACAACCCAGGCACTGACTGTCCGGTAGTACCCAGGTACTGACTGTGCTAATAACCCAGCACTGACTGCTGGTAGTAACCAAGAACCTGGGACTGTGGCTAGTAACCTAGGTACTGACTGTGGTAGTAACTCAGGCACTGACTGTGGTAGTAACCCAGGCACTGACTGTGGTAGAAACCCAGGCACTGACTGTGGCAGTAACCCAGGCTTTGACAGTTGTAGTACCAAGGTAATGACTTGGTAATAACCCAGGCACTGACTGTGGTAGTAACCTAGGTACTGACTGTGGTAATAACCCAGGCACATGACTATGGTAGCAACCTAGGTAACTGACTGTCCCGTGGTAATAAACCCAGGCACTGACTGTGGTACTAACCCAGGCACTGACTGTGGCAGTAACCCAGGCAATGACTGTGGTAGTAACCCAGGCACTGACTGTGATAGTAACCCAGGCACTGAATGTGGTAGTAACGCAGGCCACTGGACTGTGGTAGTAACCTAGGTAATCGACTGTGCTATTACAACACAGGTATGATTGTGTTAGTAAAACCAGGCACTGACACTGTGGTAGTAACCCAGGTACTGGCACTGTGGTAGTAACCCAGGCATTGACTGTGGTAGTAACCCAGGTACTGACTGTGCTGGCAACCCAGGCACAGACTGTGGTAGTAAATCAGGCACTGACTGTGGTAGTAAATCAGGCACTGACTGTGGTAGTAACCCAGGCACTGACTGTGGTAGTAACCCAGCTAACTGACCCTGTGGTAGTAGCCCAGGCACTGATTGTGGTAGTAACCTAGATACTGACTGTGGTAGTAACCCAGGCACTGACTGTGTTAGTAACTCAGGCACTGACTGTGGTAGTAACCCAGGCACTGACTGTGATAGTAACCCAGGCACTGACTGTGGTAGTAACCCAGGCAATGACTGTGGTAGTAACCTAGGTACTGACTGTGCTAGTAACCCAGGTACTGATTGTGGTAGTAACCCAGCCACTGACTGTGATAGTAACCCAGACACTGACTGTGGTAGTAACCCAGGCAATGACTGTGGTAGTAACCTAGGTACTGACTGTGCTAGTAACCCAGGTACTGATTGTGGTAGTAACCCAGGCACTGACTGTGGTAGTAACCCAGGCACTGACTGTGGTAGTAACCCATGCACTGACTGTGGTAGTAACCCAGGCACTGACTGTCGTAGTAACCCAGGTACTGGTTGTGCTAGTAACCCAGGCACTGACAGTAGTAGTAACCTAGGTACTGACTGTGCTACTAACCCAGGTACTGATTGTGGTAGTAACCCAGGCACTGACTGTGGTAGTAACCCAGGCACTGATTGTGCTAGTAACCCAGACACGAACTGTGGTAGTAACCCAAGCACTGACTGTGGTGGTAACCCAGGTACTGACTGTGCTAGTAACCCAGGGTTACTATTGTTGGTAGTAAACCAGGCAGTGACTGTCGTAGTAACCCTGGTACTGACTGTGCTAGTAACCCAGGCAATTACTGTGGTAGTAACCCAGGTACTGACTGTGGTAGTAACCCAGGCACTGACTATTGTAGTAACCCAGGTACTGATTGTGGCTGTAACCCAGGCACTGACTGTGCTAGTAACCCAGGTACCGACTGCGGTGCGTAGTTCATCCAAAGGCATCGCTGACAGTGGTAGTAACCCAGGCACTGACTGTGTAGTAACCCAAGTACCTGACTGCGGTTTAACCCAGGCACTGACTGTGGTAGTAACACAGTACTGACTGTGCTACGTACCCAGCACCGAATTGGTGGTAACCCAGGCACTGACTGTGGTAGCTAGCCCAGATATGACTGTGGTAGTAACCCAGGTATGACCTGTGGTAGTAACCCAGGCACTGACTGTAAGTAGTAAACCAGGCAACTGGACTGTGGTAGTACCCACGTTACTGACTGTGGTCAGTAGCCCCAGGCACTGATTGTGGTTGTAACCATGGTACTGACTGTGGTAGTAACCACAGGGCACTGACTGTGGTAAGTAAACATAGGTACTGACTTTGGTTAACCCAGGACCTGGGGACTGTGGTAGTAACCCTGGCACTGACTGTGGTAGTAAACATTGGTCACTGGACTGTGGGTAGTAACCCAGTACCGGACTATGGTCAGTCTAGTAACCTAGGTATGACTGTTGTAATAACCAGGCACTGACCCTGTGGATAGTAATCAGGCCACTGATCCTGTGGTAGTAACCTAGGTACTGGACTGTCGAGGTTAGTACCCATGCACTGACTGTTGGTAGTGCCTAGGTACTGGACTGTGGTAACTGTGTGTAGTAACACAGGCACTGACTGTCCGGTAGTAACCCAGGCACTGGACTGTGGTTAGTAACCCAGGCAACTGGTACTGTCGGTTCAGCAAAACTCAGGTAATGACTGTGGTAGTAACCACACGGTACCTGACTGTGTACTAGTAACCTAAGCACTGACTGTGGTAATAAACCCAGGCCACTGACTGTGGTAGTAACCAGGCACTGGACTGTGGTAGTAAGTAACCTACCGGTACTGCACTGTGTAGCTAACCCAGGCAATGCACTGTAGGTAGTAGCCTAGGTACTGACTGTGGTAGTACAGCACTGACTGTGGTAGTTACCCAGGCCACTGGAATGTGGCTCCAGTCAACCCACGGCACTGAATGTGGTAGAGTTAACTAGGGTACTGACTGTGGTAGTAACCCAGGCACTGACTGTGGTACTTAGTAGTAATCTAGGTACCGCTGTGGTAGCCCGCCCAGGCACTGACTGTGGTAGTAACCTAGGTACTGACTGTGGTAATAACCCCAGGCACTGACCTGCGTATTAACCCAGGCACCTGCCTGTCTGTAGGCAGTAACCCAGGCATGACTGTGGTAGTAACTAGATAACTGACTGTGGTAGTTACTCCCAGGCATGACTGTGGTGGTAACCCAGGCATGACTGATGGTAGTAACCTAGGTATGAATGTGGTTAGTAACGAGGCACTGACTGTGGTACGTAAACCAGGCACTGGACTGTGGTAGTATCCCAGGCACTGGAACCCTGTGGTTGTAACCAGCACTGCCTGCGGTACGCTATACCCAGGCACCTGACTGTGGTAGTAACCCCAGGTACTGCCTGCGGTAGTACACCTAGGTACTGACTGTGGTAATAAACCCAGTCACTGACTGTGGTAGTAACCCCAGGCACTGACTGTGTAGTACCGAATCACACTGACTGTGGTAGTAACCCAGGCAACTGACTGTGGTAGTAACCAGGCACTGACTGTGGTAGTAACCCAGGCCGACTAGTCGGTTGTAACCAGCATTGACTGGTGGGTAGTAACCCAGGCCACTGACTGTGGTAAAAACCCAAGCGGTACTGACTGTGGTTAGTAACCCAGGCACTGACTGTGGCTAGTATAACCCAGGCAACTGAAATGTGGTAGCAACCCAGGTACTGGACTGTGGTAGTCAGTAGTAACCCAGGCACGACTGTCGGTAGTGACCCAGGCACTGACTGTGGTTAGTAACATCAGGCACTGAACTGTGGTAGTATCCCAGGCACTGCACACGTGGTAGCTAACCCAGGATTACTGGCACTGTGGTAGTAACCAGGTATGTCTGTGGTAGTAACCCAGGCACTGACTGTGATAGTAACCCAGGCACTGACTGTGGGAGTAACCAGGACAATGATGTCCGCGTAGTAACTAGGTACTGACTCGTGATAGTATACCCAGGTATGATTGTCTGGTAGTCAACCCAGGCACTGACTGTGGTAGTAACCCAGGCACTGACTGGAGTAACACAGGCAACTGTCTGTGTAGCTAACCCAGGCACTAAACTGTCGTTAGTAACACCCAGGATACATGATCTGTGCTAGTAACCAGGCACTGACAGTAGTACGTAAACTAGGTACTGACTGTGCTACTAACCAGGTACTGATTGTGGTAGTAACCCTAGCACTGACTGTGGTGGTAACCCAGGTACTGATGTGCTAGTAATCCAGGGTACTGGACTTGTGGTGGTAGTAACCCCGGTATGATAAGTGCTAGTAACCCAGGCACTGACTGTCGGTAGTAACCCAGCTACTGAACTGTGCTAGTAACCCAGGGCACTGAAATGTCCGGTAGTAACTGGTACTGAATGTGCTATAACCCAGGTACTGACTGTTGTAGTAACCCAGGCTACTGACTGTGTAGTAACCCAGCAATGACTGCGCGTATTAAACCAGGTTATGAAGAAGTGTAGTACCCCAGACACTGACTTGTGGTTTAGTAACCCAGGCACTGAATCTGGTGTAACCCAGGCACTGGTTGTGCTAGTAACCCACGGCACTGACAGATACGTAAGTAACTAGGTACTGACTGTGCTACTAACCCAGAGGTACTGACTGTGGTAGTAACCCCAGCTACTGACTTGTGGTAGTAACCCAGGACACTGGACTGTGGTTAGTTAACCCAGGTACTGACTGTGGTAGTAACCCAGGATACTGACTGTTGGTAGAACCAGGGCCCAACTATGACCCTTGTGATGACTAGAAACCCACGGCACTGATGTGGTAGTAACCCAGGCACTGACTGTGGTAGTAACCCAGGCACTGACTGTGGTAGTAACCCAGGCACTGACTGTGGTAGTAACCCAGGCACTGACTGTGGTAGTAACCCAGGCACTGACTGTGGTAGTAACCCAGGCACTGACTGTGTAAAACCCAGTTACTGAACGGTGGGTAGTAAACCCAGGCACTGACTGTGTAGTAACCCAGGCACTGAACTCTGTGGTAGCACCCAGGTACTGACTGTGGTAGTAACCCAGGCGATGACTGCTGTGGTAGTGACCAGGCACTGACTGTGGTAGTAACCCAGGCCACTGACTGTGGTCAGTAACCAGGGCACTGACTGGGTTAGACCAAGCGTACTGACAGCTGGTAGTAACCCAGGTACTGACTGTGGTAGTAACCCAGGCACTGACTGTGATAGTAACCCAGGCACTGACTGTGGTAGTAACCCAGGCAATGACTGTGGTAGTAACCTAGGTACTGACTGTGCTAGTAACTCCAGGTACTGATTGTGGTAGTAACCCAGGCATGACTGTTCCGTAGTAACCCGGCATGGACTCCGTTGGTAGTAAAACCAGGCACTGTTCTGTGGTTAGTAACCCAGGCACTAAATGTCCGTAGTAACCCCAGGTTCCTGGTTGTGCTTAGTAACCAGGCACTGACAGTAGTAGTAACCCTAGGTACTGACTGCTTGATATAACCCATAGGTCTGACTGTGTAGTAACCAGCTACTGACTGTGTAGTAAACCATCGGCACTGACTGATGGTATTAACCCAGGTATGGAAAGTGCTAGGTAAACCCAGGACTGTCTGTGGTAGTAACCCAGGGCTACTGACTGTGCTAGTAACCCAGGCACTGAATGTGGTAGTAACCCAGGCACTGACTGTGGTAGTAACCCAGATACTGACTGTGGTAGTAACCCAGGTAATGACTGTGGTAGTAACCCCAGGCAACTGACTGTAGTAGTAACCAACGGAACTGGACCGTGGTAGTAAACCGGTTAACTGAATGTGGATAGTAGCCCATGACACTGATTGTGGTAAGTAACCTAGGTACTGACTGTGGTAGTAACCCAGGCACTGGTCTGTACGGTAGTAACCTAGGTCGGATCGTGGGTAGCTAACCCAGGCACTGTTGTGGTAGTCAACCCAGGCACGACTGGGTAGTACCTAAGTACTGACTGGTTGTAGTAACACCATACCCATCGGTTGTGGGCTGGTTAGTAACACCATACCATGGTGGTGGGTGGCTAGTAACCCATACCACTTTGGTGTGGGTCCCGGTAGTAACACCGGGTACCGGACTGTAGGTCAGTAACCTAGGTACTGACTGTGGTAATAACCAGGCATGACTGTGAGTAGTAACCCAGGCACTGAGTGTGGTTAGTAACCTAGGTACTGACTGTGGGTAGTGAACCAGGCAATGACTGTGGTTAGTAGCCTACGGTACTGACTGTGGTAGTACCCAGGCACTGTGGTAGTACCCTGGGCACTGACTCTGTGGTAGTAACCCAGGCAGGACTGTGGTGAACCTTAGTTTCTGACTGTCGGTAGTAACCCAGGTACCGACTGCTGGTAGCTATCCTAAGCGTAATGACAGTGGTAATAAAACCGGCACTGACTGTCCGGTAGTAACCCAGGCACTGACTCTGTGGGTAGTAACCTAGGTACTGTGACTGTGCGGAGTAAACCAGGCACTGACCTGTGGTAGTAGCTAGGTACTGACTGAGGTAGTAACCAGGAGAGCACTGACTGTAGGTTAGTAAACCCAGGCACTGACTGTGGTAGTAACCCAGGAACTTGACTGTGGTAGTAGCCTAGTACTGATGCTGGTTAAGTAACCCAGGCTCCTGACTGTGGTAGTAACCTAGGTACTGACTGTGGTAGCAACCCAGGCACTGACTGTGGTAGTAACCTAGGTACTGACTGTGGTGGTAGTAACAAGGACACTGATGCCGGTAGTACCCACGGCACAGACTGTGGCGGTTAACACAGGCCACTAACTATCGGTAGTAACCTAGATATGTCTGTTGGTAGTAACCCAGGCATGCTGTGGTGTAACCCAGGCACTGACTGTTGCAGTAACACAGGCACTAACTGTGGTAGTAACCTGTAATGACTGTGGTTGTTAACCCAGGCATGGACTGTGGTAGTAACCAGGCACTATGACTGTGGTAGTAACCTAGATACTGGACATGTGTAGTAACCCAGGCACTCAACAGATGGTAGTAACCCGGGCACTGATGTGGTAGTAACCAGGCACTGACTGTGGTTAGTAAACACAGGCCCACTGCCTGCGGTTAGTAACCCAGGCACTGACTGTGGTAGTTACCCAGGTACTGGGCTACGGTTAGTAACCTACGGTACTGACTGTGGTAATGACCCAGGCCCTGGAACTGTGGTAGTAACCCAGGGCATGACTGTGGTAGTAACGAGGCACTGACTGTGGTAGTAACCCAGCCACTTACTGTGGTAGTAACCAGGCAATGGACTGTGTAGTAAACCAGGGCACGACTGTCTGGTAGTAACCCAGGTATGACTGTGGTAGTACCCAAGGCACTGACTGTGGTAGTAACCCAGGCACTGCTGCTGGGTAGTATCCAGGGTACTGACGTTGTAGTAACCCAGACTGACTGTGGTAGTAAACCCAGGCCACTGACTTGTGGTAGTAACCCAGTACTGAATGTTGTAGTCAAACCAGGCACTGGACTGTGTAGTAACCAGGAATGCTGTGGTAGTCACCCATGACTGACTGTGGTCAGTAACCCAGGTACTGACTGTCAGGTAGTAAACCCAGGTACTGACTGTGGTAGTAACTCAGGCCCTGACTGTGGTAGTAACCCAGGACACTGACTGTTTCTAGTTTCCCAGGTACTGACTGTGGTCGTTAAACCCAGGTACTGGCTGTCTGGTAGTAAACCCAGGTACTGGCTGTGGTAGAAACCAGGCCGTGACTGTGGTAGTAACCAGGCAACTGACTGTGGTAGTACCCAGGTACTGACTGTGGTAGTAAACCCAGGCACTGACTGTGATAGTATCCTGGCACACTGACTGTGCCGTTAGTAACCCAGGCAATGACTGTCGTAGTAACCCAGGTTACTGACTGTGCAAGTAGTAACCCATGTATGACTGTGGTTAGTAAACCCATGGCACTGACTGTGGTGTAACCCAGGCCATGACTGTGGTAGTAACCCAGGCACTGACTGTGCTAGTACCCAGGTACTGACTGTGGTAGTATACCCAGGCACTGGACTGTCGGTCGTAACCAGGCACTGACTGTGCTAGTAACCCAGGGTACTGACTTGTGGTAGTAACAAAAACCCAGGCACTGCACTGTGCTAGTAACCCAAGCGGTACTGACTGTGGTAGAGAGAATCAAAAGCGTTTTTGTAGTGATTAAATAGGAATTCTCAAAGTTATTTCCTTTTTCTTTGATTTTTATTATTATTATTATTATCTATTATTATTTTTATTATTATTATTATTTTTTAATATTATTAGTATTATTATTATTATTATTTTATTATTATTATTATTATTATTATCATTTTTATTAGTATTATTATTTTTATTATTATTATTATTATTATTATTATTATTATTATTATCATCATCATCATCATCATCAGTGTTATTATTATTTTTATATTAGCAAACCAATTCTAGAACTAACTTCTAAGAGATAAAGTATCAGTAAAACAAAACAATATAATTATTAATCAAACATATATTACAAAAAATTACTTATCTTCAGTAACCTGGTACAAGTGTTCAGCAGAGATATTACCAAGAAAATACTCAAGTCTGTGAAGACTGGTAATAAGTAATCTTAATTACCTGAGACTGGGAGAGGTGAAAACAAGAGAGAAACGAAGGTCCCACCTAGAGGCATTCTAAGAACCTCGGAACGCAGTTCAACTCTTCTACCATTCCCATACATACTATTCACACACCAACTTATAATAATTATTGACCAACTTAATAAATAGTGTCGTAATCCTATCCTTGTACTATCAAACTACTTTATTATATATATATATATATATATATATATATATATATATATATATAATATATATATATATATATATATATATATATATATATATATATATATATATATATATATAATATATATATTGTTGCAACCCCTGAATGGGTTACAATGATTATTATGTATATATAATGTATATTACATTTTCATTTAATTTTATATTGCTTATATTTGCGATAATAGCTAAATCGTAAATGTATGACTTTATATTATTATTTGACTGTTATATTGTTATTTAGCTTATGTTGTTAGGATGTATATAAAATGTGCTCAGTTAGTCTTGATTGTCAAACTACTGTAATTATCGCTTGACGCTCGTTATACTGCCGGCTTCTGAGCTGCAGTTGTCCACGTAGCTATCACGTGATCGAGGGGGGGTGTCCTCACCTCTCGTGAAGTATTCAGTCTGCTGGAGACTCGCTTGCTGGTTGGACAGATTGTCTGTCTCATTATTCTTGTTAGTTCTGTAGAACTTTGTTCACAGAACATTGTAAAGACTTAGTGATTTTCGACGTTGTACTGAGGTTGTGTGTCACATAGACACTCTGAGTATCTCAGGTCCTTAGCTATAGCTTCTGACCTAATTTTGTACTGGTTCCTGTGTATTGTCACAGTCACAGTTTTTCCTATGCTGAACATAGTATTATGGGAGCTTTGTAACTTTTGTGGAGGATCTGCAGATGGTCCCTACTTAGTGTCGTTATATTATCTCCTGATTCTGTGTCGCAGTCGCTTGATATTGCATTGCTATTGGGCTTAGCATTCTTTGTTGTTCAAGCAGACTGTTCGGGTTGCCAGTCGGTCAAGAAGTTAGTTTATTTGAGGACTTTGTCAGTCACTTGTTTAAGTTTTATTCGAGTCTTGAGACATAGCTAACTACTTAAGAGCACTTACACGCATGCACACACTTGTACATATTTGTAATATCTTATTAAATGTTAATGTACCTGACGGTACTTAAGAATTATAAATGTGATATGTGCTTTCAGCACAATAATATTGAACTCGAGAGATTGATTTTATTTTGATTGTTGTAATTTAATTTAATTTGATAATATACCTCTAGACTTAATAAATTTATTAAATTTTAATTTCTCTAGTTAGTAGCCTACCAGTTGTAATCCTAAAGCACTATTGAACCATACTGAATTTTAATGGATAATTGGACAAGGATACTGACTACTTGTTACGAAAACCCAGTAACAGGCTGGATGCTAGAAGGGCAGTCCTTTCTAGTATTACCTGGAGATCTCTAAGCTTTTAGAATCGCGTTTTTTGTAACATATATTATATTATATATATATAATATATATATATATATATATATATATATATATATAATATATATATATATATATATATATATATATATAATATATATATATATATATATATATATATATATATATATATATATATATATATATTATATATATATATAATTCCAAAACATCTTAAGAAATAATGAATGAGTGCCCTTTAATATACAAGATGCACAAAAACATTCCCTGATTTTAAACAGGAATAACATGAATCTTTATTGTAATAATCTTTCAGAGTTAGTAGCTTCAGATGCAGGATTTCATTCAGTTTCATGTGGTATAGGGTAGCATTAAAGGCACTCGATGTGCGCCCCTCTGGTTGCTCGGCAAACATCGTTGTGATAGTCCAGTTCGGTCCAGACGCTCTGCAGCATATCAGGTGTTATCATGTGAACTGCTTCAGTGATTGAAATTTTCAGCTCCTCCAGTGTTGCAGGTAGTGATGGTACGTGAACTGTTCTCTTCACGTACCAACAAAGAAAGAAGTCACAAACAGTTAGGTTTGGTGACCTTGCAGGGCACTTGTAGTTCACATAATAACACCAGATAAGCTGCAGAGCGTCTGGACCGAACTGGACTATCACATCGATGTTTACCAAGCAACCAGAGGGGCGCACATCGAGTGCCTTTAATGCTACCCTATACCACATGAAACTGAATGAAATCCTGCATCTGAAGCTACTAACTGTGAGAGATTATTACAATAAAGTTTCATGTTATTCCTGTTTAAAATCAGGGAATGTTTTTGTGGACACCCTGTATTACAAAATATATTATTACTTATAAAATATTGCTTGTTGACATAATGGAAAGAGCAGCCACGATCTTCCATCATGATAACGAATGTATAGTGCATAGAAAAGTACAGGACGATGTTGTATTATATAACAAGTGGACAGATCGGAGGTTTCTTAATTGAAAGATGTGTTTGTTGATGTGATGATGTACTTTTAGTTGCTGACGCTGGCGGTGGTTGTCACTGGCTGTGGCTGAGACTGGCTGTGGCTGTCACTGGCTGTGCCTGTCACTGGCAGTGGCTGACACTGGCTGTAGCTGTCACTGGCTGTGTCTGACGCTGGCCATGTCTGACACTGGCTGTAACTATCACTATCTGTAGCTGTCACTGGCTGTAGCTATCACTGTTTATCTCAGTAATTACTTTATCACTGCTTACTGTTCTCTCCAGGTGATTTCAACTCTTACTCGGTAATTATCCTAATTATTTCTGCCTCATTATTTTATTGACAAGCTTTATTAATATCACATTATTTGTCTATGTTTCTTTATGGAACCTTACTGTTATTATAACCATAACAATAGTGATATTCTAATCAATAAAAATTCTGACTCTTCCAGGTCCTTTAAAACCAGGGAAAATTGTCCTTGTTCTGCTTGTTCTTATTCTTTCCTTTGTTGCCGTTCTTGTTTTTCTTGTCTGATTTGTTTTTCTTATCATTTTTCCATGGGTTGTCATTGTTTTTCTTGTCTTTCTTTCCAACGCTGCTGTAACTGGTGAGAAGACTGGAGAAGACACTGTTGTTGTTGTGATTGTTGTCGTGTTTTGTGGGCGTTGCGAGCCAGTCGAAGTGGTGGCTCTTCAGGTCGGCAGTGGTGGCCAAGCTTGGGTTAGGGTAGTAGGAGGAGGAGGCGTAAATGGAGGAAACGGGGGAGAAGACGGAGGAAGAGGAGGAGGAGGAGGAGGAGGGAGAGGATAAAGATGAGTAGGAGAAAGGAGAAGATAAAGAGAAGGAGGCTGCGATGTCTGCAGCTCCTGACGACCCATGTGAGAAATGAGGCTTCTTACCAGTCTCTGTCTTCTTCATCTTCTTCATCTTAATTTTCTCCTTCTTGTTTTTCATCTTTTTCTCCCATTTCTCCTTTTTTGCTTTCATTTTCATCTTTTTGTGTTGATTCTTATTGATTTTGTGTTCGTTTGCCTTTGAAGTCATTATCATATTTTCAATGTTGTTATTTTGACTTTGAAGGAAGGAATTTTGCATTATATTCATCGTATTGTCTTTATTCATCATATTATTGATGTTATTATTTTCTCTCCTTTGAGATTTCGCTTGATTTATCTTTACTTTTTTGTTCTTTTTCTTGTTTTTCTTTATTTTCTTCATCTTTTTCAAATTTTTCTTCAGTTTCTTTACCCTTTTTTTCTTGAGTTTCTTTAGATTTTTCTGGGTTTTTTTGTGATACCCGAATATTTTCTTGTTTTTTTTCTTCTTCATTTTCCTCATTGATTTATTGTTTCTGTCTTTGTTTGTGTTTGTGATGAGTTTTGAGTTTGTTGATGTTGCTAGTGTGATCGAGTCTCCGTTGTCTTTACCAACCTTCATTATAACTCCTTGTCCTGGATTATTTTGACGTTTCTTCTTGATCCTCTTTCTTTGGTTCATCTTGTCGTTCCTCTTCTTTATCTTCATCTTATTCTTCTTTACCTTTCTGATCCCTTTGTATTTTCTGGTTTTCTTCTTCCCTCTGTTCTTCTTTGGTTTCCCTTTCAGTTTGTTCTTGAGGTCGAGTTTGTTGTTCCTGGTTTTCCTGGTGTTCTGTTTCCTGGTTTTCCTGGTGTTCTGTTTCCTGGTTTTCCTGGTGTTCTGTTTCCTGGTTTTCCTGGTGTTCTGTTTCCTGGTTTTCCTGGTGTTCTGTTTCCTGGTTTTCCTGGTGTTCTGTTTCCTGGTTGTCTTGGTGCTGTGTTCTCTAGGATCTTCCAGGTTGTTTGGGTTGAGGTCAAACGTCAGTTTCCTCAGGTTACCTCTTGTTATTCCTCTTTCTCCCTTATTCCTCTTAGTTGAAAGGTAGTTCCTGATAATCTTCTTTTTTCTATTTTTTCTTTTCCCGTTCCTCGTCTTCCCTCGAATGATTTGATTATGTGTCTTCCTCTTTATCTTCTTCCTCTTTCCTTGATTCATCTTATTCTGTAACTTCTTCATCTTCCTCCTCTTCCCTCGATTCATCTTATTCTGTAACTTTTTCATGTTCCTCCTCTTCCCTTGATTCATCTTATTCTGTAACTTCTTCATCTTCCTCCTCTTCCCTTGATTCATCTTATTCTGTATCTTCTTCTTCTTCTTCCTCTTCCTCATCTTACCCGGACTTATCTGGTTCTGTAGTTTCTTCACATTCTTTGCTCTTCCTTGACCAATTTTATTCTGTAACTTCTTCATTTTCCTGTTTATCGCTTTCTTTCTGTTTCTCCTTTTCATTTTCCTCTTTAACTTGTTCTTCTTCATGGCTTTTCTAGTCCTGATGTCTTGTTTTTGTTTCTTGTTAACATTCAGTTTGTTGTGCCTGAGTTCTGACCTTGGATGACCTAGCGGCACTGAGCCAGTAGAATTGTATCTATTCTTTATTTTATCCGTCCTCTTGGGAAATAGTTTCTTAGACCTGTCTTTATTTCTCATATTCTTTCGTTTTCTTCGCCTTCTGGCTCTTCTGTGGTTATTCCTGAATTTGCTATTTTGATTCATTAATTTCGTCCCGTTCATGTTTCTGTGTTTCTTCAAGTTCACATTATTTCTGTTTTTGTTTCTATTCCTTTTCATCGCTCGTAATAATAACCTTCTTCTTTTATTCTTTGGGTCTTTTATCCTACTACTTCCGGTCCAGGACCTGAGTTTTGATTGAGTATCAAATCTCTCATTGATCTGGTCAGCGACGAGCCAGATGCTTTGCCTGATCTCCGCCAGGTTTCCCTGCATCAATCTCCTGTTGGCGTCACGAGCCTCGAAGATCTGCTTCCAGAGGTTCCTATCCTGAGGGGTGGCGAAGGAGTCCTTCACATCCACCCACTTTAGTGTGTTAGGGAGAGTAACCACCTGAGTACCGTCAGCAGATGTGAGAAGTGCCGCTCCTGCTGGGGGAGACTTCAGCACTCCCCCACTAACCTTCAGCATCATATTGAGTTGGCTCCTGCGGGCCTGCGCCAGCAGCTGCTGCAGGCGTCTGCGAGTCTGCTGAAGGCGAGGGAGAGGCATATCACTGATGAGCCGCTGGACTTTTTCCAGTGACACTTGGGAGGGTGCCGCCAGTGCCGGGTCCACAGGTGCCACGCTGATGCTGGGAGAATCTCCGAGACTGTCTTGCTGACGAAGACTTCTTACAGTACTCAAGATACTGCGCCACGTCTTGCGGGAGTTCTTGTCAGTGAGGGAGTTCTTGACGTCATTCCAGCCAACACCCGGCGGGATCTGCCCAGCAAAATTATAATTAAATTTTGTTGTATTTTTTTGCAACTAAATAATACATAAGTCACACCTCGTAGTTAAATAACACGTGTGAATGATTTGTATTGTCAATCATACAACATTTACACAAGGTATCAGAGTGGAATTTTTAAATATTTAAATATTAGTTAATATGATGATCAGTCATGGTTTACTATTCTACTGTAAGTTTATTATTATTATCATTATTATTATTATTATTATTATTATTATTATTATTATTATTATTATTATTATTATTATTATTATTATTATTATTATTATTATTATTAATATTATTAATTATTATTATTATTTATTATTATTATTATTATTATTATTATTATTATTATTATTATTATTATTATTTCATATTTATTATTATTATTATTATTATTATTATTATTATTAATTATTATTATTATTTATTATTATTATTATTATTATTATTATTATTATTATTATTATTATTATTATTATTATTATTATTCATTATTATTATTATTATTATTATTATTATTATTATTATTATTTAACACTACGGCTGCCTCACACTTAGATAGGATAACTCAATAAAGAAGAAAGCATTTTCATTGTCAGTCAGTCAATTACTGTCTTGCCAGAAGCACGACTCTCAGACGACTCTCCAAATTTCAACATCCCTCACCCTCCTTCAGAGTGCAGACACTGAACTTCCCACCTTCAGGACTCAAATCCGGCTAACCGGTTTCCCTGAATCCTTTCATAAAGGTTACCCTGCTCACACTCCAACAGCACGTCAAGTCATAAAAAACCACTTGCCTCCAACAATTCCTATCTAACATTCTAACACAAGTTTGTTGAATGTCCAAGCAACTAGCACTTAAAACATCATCTACCCCCTCCCTCCAACCTCTCCTAGCACTACCTCTAACACTCCTTACCTCTTTCCCGAGGTAAATATTCAAATCCCCTCAGAAACTCCTCCTCAGCCCTCTGAATAATACAACTCCTCCCAATCTCCAGTCTCCGAATTCTCTGCATAATATTCACGCCACACATTGCCCTCAAACACGACATCTCCAGTGCATGCAGCCTCCTCCTCGCTGCAACGTTCGAAACCCATACTTCACAACCCATGCTTCACAACCCATCCTTCACAACCCATGCTTCACAACCCATGCTTCACAACCAATGCTTCACAACCCAGGCTTCACAACCCATGCTTCACAACCATTCCCCTTTTTACCTTCATGGATAAAGTTATTTGTATCCACAGATGCCTCAGTGCACCATCCACCTTCTTCCTTTCATGACTCAATTCTGTGGTTCACTTTGTCTCTCATAGATCCTATTCTGTGGTTCACTTTGTCTCTCATAGATCCATCTGCCTATAAGTTCACTCCCAAATATTTAAACACATTTACTTCATCCATGCTCCCTCCCTCCAATCTGACATCCAATTGCTTTTTTATTACTCTCATCACCTTCTTCTTTCCTATGTCTGCTTTTAATTTCCTTCTTATATGTATCCTCCCAAAGTCGCTTACCAACGTTTGTAACTTCTCTCCACAATTTACCAAAAGCACCGTATTATCAGCTAAAAAAGGCAACTGTGACAACTCTCACTTTGTACTAGATTCAATACCTCTCAATCCCACACCTCCCCCTAACACCCCAGCAGTCACACTTCTTTCACAGTCCCATCTATAATTATGTTAAAAAACGATGGTATATAACCGTGTCTGCCTTACGGTGAGCTGATGGAGGATCGAGCCTTCCCACTTGCATTAGCGCTTCGCATAAATATAATAACAATAACATAGTATTTTTGGCACTTGCCTGATGCCCTGACTTGACCTACCTGTATAACCACTTCTCCCTTGGGGCCGGAGATGACCTCCACGCCGGGGGGAACTTGCGACACCGACCCCAGTCCCATTCCGGTCACGCTCATCCCGGGATATCCGGCTCCGGCAACACCGGTGGGTGTTCCGGAGGGCGTGAAGCCAGGGGGGATATTGAACGGCACGTTAACGAGGCCGCTGGTACCGATGTTCTGAAGGGAGTTGCTTCCAGCAACGCCCGCACCTTCAAGACCATTGGGTGCGCTGCCCAGGTAGCCACTGGACATAGGCACCATCCTATCGTCATTTGATTCACTTCCATTAATTCCACCGACAAGAGGTGCTGCGCCATTGCCGATGGATACGATCCCGTTCTCCATATTGCTGTTCACAGTCGTCCCGAGGCCGTTCGACCCCGCACTTCCACTGTCACCCTCACCAATAAATACAGTCCCGTCACTGTAAGATCCACTGCCAGTACCACTTCCATACGACGTTCCAGTATCTCCCACTCCACCCGAGCCTTTACTACCACTCCAGTTATTACCACCACCACCACCACTACTACTACTACTACTTCCTTTACCATTAACCCCATTTTTATTACTACCTGCGAAGCCACCGTAATCTTTTCCTCCTCCTCCTCCTCCTCCGATTTGTTGACTTGTCTCCGATTCTCTCTCTCCTTGCCTGTGAGCCAAGTCTTCGCCGCCGCTACCGACGCCTCCGTCGGCAGCGGCTTCGTTGTAGTCGCCGTAGTAGTCGTCGTAATAGTAGTTAGCGTAATAGTCGTCGTCAGTGCTAGGATTGTCGCTGACTTCTTTTTCGACACCACCACCACCACTGCCACTACCACCTGCACCACCACTACTGCCCTTACCACCTGCACCACCATCAACCTCTCCAGCTGCGCCTTTTCCACCTTCCTGGCCACTTGTCTCGACCTGCTCATCAACTTCACTATCACCACCATCCTTATAATCATCGTAATAATCATCGTAATCATAATTCTCCTCGCCAGTTGCCTCCTCACCGTCCTTCCCAGTAGAGTCACTTTCTTTTTCTGCTTCCTTATCCTCCTTCTTAGTCTTTTCTTCGATATTTTCTTTATTCCCTTCACCTTCGCCGTTTTCAGAAGGTTCGTCACTCCCTTCTTCATAGTCGCCGTCATATTCGTCATCATATTCGTCATAGTATTCATCATATTCTTCATCGCCTGTAGAATCACTGTCACCACTGCCGGCTTCACTTTCCCCATCGCTGTTATCAGCATCTTCATTTTCTTCACCTTCAACGGCATCTTCCTCATAGTCCTCGGCGAGATAATCACCATCGTCATAGTTTTCATCGTAGTCTTCATCATAGTCTCCACTACCATCCTCGGCCTCAGGATCACCACCATCCTCACCACCACCATCCTCACCACCACCATCCTCACCACCACCATCTTCACCACCACTCTCATCATCACCATCACCCTCCTCTTCACCACCGTCCTCACCTTCGTAGTCTTCACCACCACCATCCTCACCTTCGTAGTCTTCACCACCACTATCTTCACCACCACCATCTTCACTTTCATAGTCTTCACCCCCATCATCCTCACCACCACCATCCCCATCTCCACCATCTTCATCACCACCACCTTCATCACCACCACCTTCATCACCGCCACCTTCATCACCACCACCTTCATCATCACCACCACCTTCATCACCACCACCTTCTTCATCACCACCACCACCATCCTCATCACCACCCTCATCACCACCCTCATCACCACCATCATCCTGTCGACGAACTCGCTTGTGTACCTTCCTCGAGGTTTCCGTCTCCTCCACTTCGACACTCACCACGTCATGTCTCGTGATATCTCGCTCGCTGCTCTCTTCCCTTGCTCCTTCACCGTCATTATCCACTCTACTGTCTCTCTCACCTATCTTTCCCTTGCCATTTTCACCGTCTCCGTGGGCGCTTTTCTCATCTCCTTTTCCATTAAACGTGAAGACTCTTCTGCCATCAGTTCTTGGAACATCGAACTCCAAGTCTTCTGGAGGTTTCGAAGTGCTACTCCAGGAACCTCCCAGCCAAGACTTTCCGAAACTTCCAGTTAAGGCCGAGATGAAGGACTGTAAGACTCCTTCTCTGAGGTCTACACTGTCTTTAGCACTCTCCTGAATGGAGGGCTTCGAGTGCTCATGGATAACGTCATCGACTCGAGGACTCTCTTCGGCGCCTTCATCGCCCACGCGTTCCACAGCTGTAAAATCCACTGCTGAGGGAATAATTTCTATAAGCCTCTCCTGTGGTACCTGAGGGAAAACGTAAATAATAAAGTGAACTGAAGTGTCAATGCCTTCCACCTTGTACTTATATATTAATTACAGAATCCTGAATATTACTATTTTCTAGTGAAGAGAATAAGTTAAAAATATGCAGTGATAAGACATACAAATAATTGTTATACTCAATACGAGCAAATCATGATTTAGTGACCATTCTATCATGAAGGTCACTGACCTTAACCATGATAAATTTCTCTCCCATAACATAGATTCTATTAATTCTTGAAGCTGAAAGCATTCATATGAGCTAAGTTGAACTGGATTCAAAATGCATTAACAATCTCTGAGTTAAAACAACACACACACACACACACACACACACACACACACACACACACACACACACACACACACACACACACACACACACACACACACACACACACACACACACACACATACACACACACACACGAAGAGGCGGGGCCAGGAGCTGTGACTCGACCCCTGCAACCACAAATAGGTGAGTACAAATAGGTGAGTACACACACACACACACACACACACACATGAGAGTCCCCTAGGAGCTAGCGACCACGTGGTTCTGTGCTTTGAATACATAGTAGAGCTGCAAGTGGAGAGAATAACAGGAGTTGAATGGGAAAAGCCTGACTATAAAAGAGGGGACTACATAGGGTTGAAGAACTTCCTGCGGGAGGTCCAGTGGGACAGAGAACTGGCAGGAAAGCCAGTAAATGAAATGATAGAATATGTAACAACAAAATGCAAGGAGGCAGTGGAAAGCTTTATTCCCAAGGGCAACAGTAACAACGGAAAGACCAGAACGAGCCCCTGGTTTACCCGACGGTGTAAGGAGGCAAAAACAAAATGCAATAGAGAATGGAAGAAGTACAAAAGGCAGAGAACACACGAAAATAGGGAGATCAGTCGCAGAGCCAGGAATGAGTACGCACAGGTAAGGAGGGAGGCCCAGCGACAGTATGAAAATGACATAGCATCGAGAATCAAGACTGACCCGAAACTGTTGTATAGCCACATCAGGAGGAAGACAACAGTCAAAGACCAGGTGATCAGATTAAGGACAGAAGGTGGAGAACTCACAAGAAATGATCAGGAGGTATGTGAGGAGCTGAACAGGAGATTTAAGGAAGTTTTTACATTAGAGACAGGAAGGGCTGTGGGAAGACAGCACAGAAGGGAACATCAAGAGGGAATATACCAACAAGTGTTGGATGACATACGAACAACTGAGGAGGAGGTGAAGAAGCTCTTAAGTGACCTTGACACCTCAAAGGCGATGGGACCGGACAACATCTCCCCATGCGTCCTTAGAGAAGGAGCAGAGATGCTGTGCGTGCCTCTAACCACAATCGTCAACACATCCCTTGAAACTGGGCAACTACCTGAGAAATGGAAGACAGCTAATGTAGTCCCCATATTTAAGAAAGGAAACAGAAACGAGGCACTAAACTACAGACCTGTGTCTCTGACATGTATTGTGTGCAAAGTCATGGAGAAGATTATCAGGAGGAGAGTGGTCGAACACCTGGAAAGGAACAAGATTATAAATGAAAACCAGCATGGGTTCATGGAAGGCAAATCTTGTATCACAAACCTCCTGGAGTTTTATGACAAGGTAACTGAAGTAAGACACGAGAGAGAGGGGTGGGTAGATTGCGTTTTCCTAGACTGCAGGAAGGCCTTTGACACAGTTCCCCACAAGAGATTAGTGCAGAAGCTGGAGGATCAGGCGCACGTAAAAGGAAGGGCACTGCAATGGATAAGGGAATACCTGACATGGAGGCAGCAACGAGTCATGGTACGTGAAGAGGTATCACAGTGGGCGCCTGTTACGAGCGAGGTCCCACAGGGGTCAGTTCTAGGACCAGTGCTATTTTTGATATATGTGAACGACATGATGGAAGGAATAGACTCTGAAGTGTCCCTGTTCGCAGATGACGTGAAGTTGATGAGAAGAATTAAATCGGACGAGGATGAGGCAGGACTGCAAAGAGACCTGGACAGGCTGGACATGTGGTCCAGCAACTGGCTTCTCGAATTCAATCCAGCCAAATGCAAAGTCATGAAGATTGGGGAGGGGCAAAGAAGACCGCAGACAGAGTATAGGCTAGGTGGACAAAGACTACAGACCTCACTCAGGGAGAAAGACCTTGGGGTAACCATAACACCGAGCACATCACCGGAGGCACACATCAACCAAATAACCGCTGCAGCATACAGGCGCCTGGCAAACCTGAGAATAGAGTTCCGATACCTTAA
Organism: Cherax quadricarinatus; assembly: GCF_026875155.1. Classification (NCBI taxonomy): domain Eukaryota; kingdom Metazoa; phylum Arthropoda; class Malacostraca; order Decapoda; family Parastacidae; genus Cherax; species Cherax quadricarinatus. Next base: position 111,331,279 of record NC_069400.1, on the reverse strand, counting down.
TAAGGAATTGTTCAAGACACTGTACACTGTGTATGTTAGGCGCATACTGGAGTATGCAGCACCAGTCTGGAACCCACACCTGGTCAAGCACGTCAAGAAGTTAGAGAAAGTACAAAGGTTTGCAACAAGGCTAGTCCCAGAGCTCAAGGGAATGTCGTACGAGGAAAGGTTAAGGGAAATCGGACTGACGACACTGGAGGACAGAAGGGTCAGGGGAGACATGATAACGACATACAAGATACTGCGGGGAATAGACAAGGTGGACAGAGATAGGATGTTCCAGAGAGGGGACACAGGGACAAGGGGTCACAACTGGAAGCTGAAGACTCAGACGAGTCACAGGGACGTTAGGAAGTATTTCTTCAGTCATAGAGTTGTCAGCAAGTGGAATAGCCTAGCAAGTGAAGTAGTGGAGGCAGGAACCATACATAGTTTTAAGAAGAGGTATGACAAAGCTCAGGAAGCAGAGAGAGAGAGGATCCAGTAGCGATCAGTGAAGAGGCGGGGCCAGGAGCTGAGTCTCGACCCCTGCAACCACAATTAGGTGAGTACAATTAGGTGAGTACACACACACACACACACACAATCACTCACACACACACACACACACACACACACACACACACACACACACATACACACACACACACACACACACACACACACACACACACACACACACACACACACACACACACACACACACACACACACACACACACACACACACACAAGCACGTCAAGAAGTTAGAGAAGGTACAAAGGTTTGCAACAAGGCTAGTCCCAGAGCTCAGGGGAATATCGTACGAGAAAAGGTTGAGGGAAATCGGACTGACGACACTGGAGGACAGAAGGGTCAGGGGAAAACATGATAACGACATACAGGATACTGCGGGGAATAGACGAGGTGGACAGAGATAGGATGTTCCAGAGAGGGGACACAGAAACAAGGGGTCACAACTGGGAGCTGAAGACTCAGACGAGTCACAGGGACGTTAGGAAGTATTTCTTCAGTCATAGAATCGTCAGGAAGTGGAATAGCCTAGCAAGTAAAGTAGTGGAGGCAGGAACCATACATAGTTTTAAGAAGAGGTATGACAAAGCTCAGGAAGCAGAGAGGGAGAGGACCTAGTAGCGATCAGTGAAGAGGTGGGGCCAGGAGCTGAGTCTCGACCCCTGCAAGCACAATTAGGTGAGTACACGTCTGTTTTACTTCCGGCAAGCGGGAAATCCCCACCACAGAGACACGTTAATATGAATGGAACAACGATCCTTGACCTCAAACATAAACTTTTGCTTTCAGATCGTGCGCCCTACATACACTCCAACCACACGGGTCACTACAGCGTTTGTTTCACCTAAATGGTTGCAACAGGCTGCTAGTGTTCGACGTTGCATATTATCTGTAACACAATAATACAATCATCGCGTGCAACGCTGTACTGATACTATTCCATTCATATTTGTTCTGCTTTAGAAGTAATGTGACGTACAGGACGTGAACAGAGAAAGAGAGAGAGAGAGAGAGAGAGAGAGAGAGGAGGATGGAGAGAGAAAGGAAGAGGCGTACAGAAAGAGAGAAACAGGGATTGATATTCGATACGATGGATGTGACAGTCTCAAGGATGGAAGTTGCTTTCAGTGCTAAGTTATGTTAACGATGTGAGAAACTCTTGCTAAAGTGAGAGACTTAATATTCAGTCTTTGATATAAGGAAAATTAACTGCTGAAATTAGTGAGTTGATGTCCGCACCTCAGCGAACATGTGGATAAAGAAACGTGTGGATAAAATAACTTGCGGATAAAGTAGATAGACTTGGAGCATTGTACCACTTAACCGAGACACCACAAACACGCCTCTTCTCCAGTGACTACAAATAATTACACGGGGATTCGAACCGTGGTCCTGTATGATAGTAGATCCAGCTCAGGACCCCCATCCAGCCTTCCGCTTACTCGTTGACACTCGTTAATTACGACTTATTTCGAATTCACGTACACAAACATTCCAAACTTCAATTTTCCTCTAACTCACGAACAACCTTCCACCTGTACGTAAACTTCTAAACAACATCAGAAGTGAGTGAAATTTTCTGCACTATTTTTTTTCATTTCTCTTTCGCTCGTCTGTTCTTACTCATAACACTATTATATAACATTTCCGCCACTGCGGAAATGCGTAGCTACAGTTGACAAAAGTAGGAGAGACGGTGCAATGAGCCTAGCTATTGTGGGGGTGATAAAAGCGACTGTGACCGTGACCTAAGGTGTGTGTGTGTGTGTGTGTGTGTGTGTGTGTGTGTGTGTGTGTGTGTGTGTGTGTGTGTGTGTGTGTGTGTGTGTGTGTGTATTTCATTCTTAAATTGTTACAATACATATGGTGGACCCTCGGTCCGTGATGGACCCCCGGTCCGTGCTGGACCCCCGTCCGTGTTGGACCACCGGTCTGTGTTGGACCCCCGTCTGTGTTGGACCACCGGTCCATGTTGGAGCAACATGAAGACACGTATGTCTTACAGAATTCTTAGAGAAGCGCTAAACCTGTGGGGGTCATACGGCGAACCTTGGGGTTTAATCCATAGGAATTGGTGTTATACTGACACCTCTGGTCTAGAGTCAGTCTCTCTCTTGCTATGGCTGATTATATACTAGCCCTTTTTTTTTGTAAGAGTTTGCAAGCTAACGACAGTGAGTGGACTCACTTTGTTCTTTCTCAAAGAAAAAAACTTTGACATTGATCTTCATTATTCTGTGATCGTTACCTTACTGGTGAGTTGTCTTACCACCAGGTACCAAAGGTCTTGTGTTTGTACCTATGTTTGTAATAGTTCTTGAAGAGTTACTTACGTGAAGTGGATGTGAGATGGGAGGGGTAAACTTGGAGAGTGCCCGGGCAGGATGGAGGATGAGTGCCCATCCCAGCATCATCAACAGCAACATCCTGGGCACGGAGCTGTTGGGTAGAAGATGGTAAAACTACTGAGCATGAGGGCTAGGAAAAACTATTTATACCATTACTTAGATTACGAAGTATCGCACATTATCTAGGTGTCTGAGGCAAGAACAGTAGAGCACAAGGCTCTCTCCCCATCCTCCAATAATATACTATGCTATATTGAAAAAAAAATAACGTGGGATTTACAGGAGAGACAGAACTGGCTGGAAGGTTTAACTACAAGCAGGTCTACCGAGCTTGTATAATTACGGTACTGACTACTCTGCATAGTTCACTGTACACTACTATTATTACGACTAATATAACATCTACTAATACTACTACTGTTGCTACTACTAATAATAATACTATTACTGCGACTACAATTACGACTACTACTACTAGTAATAATACTACTACTACTTCTGCGACTGCAACTACGACTACTACTACTACTATTACTACGACTACGAATATAACTACGTTTTCTATTGCTACTACGACTACTAGTACCACCACTACTCCTACGACTACTAGTACCACCACTACTACTGCGACTACTAGTACCACCACTACTACTACGACTACAACTACGACTACTACTACTACTACTACTACTACTTGCTGGACTATTTCTAATATTCTAATCTATTATATACATTTTTTGTTGTATTTTTATACGACAGGAAGATTCAAATTAAGTCGCAAGTAGCTACTTACAGCAATGCTCTCAGATGTTGACGTTGTAAACAATGTTGGCGATGTTGACGTTGGTGATGTTGACGTTGGCGAAGGGTCAGGGACCCATCCTGGCCCAGTGTCTCTTCTCCAACACGTCTCCACACAGCTCTTCCTCCCACAGTCTCCTAGCAACACGCTATATTCTTCTGTACTTCCCTCTTTATCATTCCACATCTACTTTCTCGATTCCTCGTCTCTTCTTATTCCTCCGTATGTGTCTCTCCTCACACTGCCATCTTTATATCTGATCATTGTTTTTCCAAGATTAGAATTCTCGTTTCACTATACCATGGCTGCCACAATACCATGGCTGCCACAATACCATGGCTGCCACAATACCATGGCTGTTTCAATACCATGGCTGCCTCAATATCATGGCTGCCACAATACCATGGCTGCCACAATACCATGGCTGCCACAATACCATGGCTGCCACAATACCATGGCTGCCACAATACCATGGCTGCCACAATACCATGGCTGCCACAATACCATGGCTGTTTCAATACCATGGCTGCCTCAATATCATGGCTGCCACAATACCATGGCTGCCACAATACCATGGCTGCCACAATACCATGGCTGCCACAATACCATGGCTGCCACAATACCATGGCTGCCACAATACCATGGCTGCCACAATACCATGCCTGCCACAATACCATGGCTGTTTCAATACCATGGCTGCCTCAATATCATGGCTGCCACAATACCATTACTGCCACAATACCATGGCCTCCACAATACCATGGCTGCCACAATACCATGGCTGCCACAATACCATGGTTGCTTCAATACCATGGCTGCCACAATACCATGGCTGCCACAATACCATGGCTGCCACAATACCATGGCTGCCACAATACCATGGCTGCCACAATACCATAGCTGTTACAATATCATGGCT
>NC_069400.1:111316696-111324196 GCF_026875155.1 Cherax quadricarinatus | reverse complement strand
ATTATATATATAATATATATATATATATGTATCTAGCAAGTCCATGGTCGACAGGAATATAATTGAATCTTGTTTCATAAAAAGCAGTTTTGACAATAATATGAATATTTCCTTTGGTTTATATAAATTAGATCCATCTATAATTAATAGAATTTGGGAAGAATTTAATAATACACTGGACAAATAATTTTTAAATATTCTTGGGTACAAAAGTTTGGGGGTGAGTTGTGCAAAGGACCTATCCAAGTTGGCTCGCCGCGCGTCACGTGTTTAACCGTTGTGGGATCTGATAGTGAGGTGCTGGCCGGACCCCTTATATAGCTTCCTTGGATGCTTCACTTTCATAGTTCCTTGAAAGGGGTAGTTACGAAAGCGCTTGGAATTTCTCATTCTTTCAAGTGGTTGTTTTGCATATTTTGTCACCTGTTTATGTGATCTTATTCAAAATAATATATATAAATTTATATATATATATAAAAAAAATATATATAAAATATATTAATAAAAATTATATATATATATATAAAATATATAAATTTATATATATATATATAAATTTTAAAAAAATTTTTTAAAAGATGGGGTGGGGGGGAAGGGAATATTCAAATGGCTTCAGGAAGAAACCAAATATTCTTCCTTTGAACCCCTTTTTAAATCCATTTCTCCGAGGCTATGGGCCCACCATATATATAAAATAAAAAAATATAATAAAATAAATATATTATATTAAAATATATATATAAAAATAAAATATTAAATATATATATATAAGAATAAATAAATAAAATTTTATATATTAATAATATATATAAAAAAAAATATAAAATATATATAAATATATATTAATTTGATCAATTTCCCTGGCAATGCTGCCAATATACATTTCAATGAACTTTAGCCAAAAGACTCACCACCAGTGCTGCGCCCACCACTCTGCTTCAACACCAACAACGTAACGGTTGCAGTACTCGGGACTGTGATTTTAAATCACATTCACTCGGGTACATACACCCACTAGCAACCATGAGTAAAAGCATGGCCCCCCATCATTTAAACAGGGCCCCTGGCCTCCAATATTTCACAGATCCTGCTGGAATATTCTTTACTCCATGCCACAGAATACAGCCGTTTCTTATAGCAAAATAGTGGTTTTGATTCCATAAGTCAATGATTTATGTATACTCACGCACACCCGCACAAACACACCCACACCCACACACACGCACACACACACCACGCACATACACACAAAACCACAAAAAAAAAAAAAAAAAACACACACACCACACAACACACACAACCCACACACACCAACACAAAACCACACACAACACACCACCCACCACACACCACACACACAGGCAAGGGAAGGAAGGGGAGAGACAACAAGAAATACCGTGAAGTATGTGAGGAACTAAACAAGAGATTCAAAGAAGGTTCACAAGGAACAGAAGGGGCTCCAAAAGGAGAGGGGGGCACACCACCATTGCTGGACACAGTGCACACAACCGGGGAAAGGTGAAGGGGCTTCGATGGCGATCCCTCAAAGGCAATGGGGATAGAAACACCCCCCCAGGGGTTTTGGAAGAGGGAGCAAGGCGCTATGTGTACCCCTAACAAAAATTCAATACATTTTCGAAACAGGGAGATTGCCTGAGGCATGAGACGCAAATTAGTCCCAATCTTAAAAAAGAACAACATGAAGCATTAAACTACAGACCATGTCACTGACATGAATAGTAGAAAAATCAGAGAAGATTATGGGAGAAGAGTGTGGAACACCAGAAAGGAATGATCTCATCAACAGCAGCCAACAGGGTTTCGGGGAGGGGAAATCCTGTGTCAAAAACCTACTGGAGTTCTATGACATGGTGACAGCATAAGACAAGAAGAGAGGGGTGGGGGATTCATATTTCTTGGACTGCAAAAAGGGGCGTTTGAACACATTCCACACAAAGATTGGTGAAAAAACGGGGACCAAAGCAGGGAAACAGGAAGGCACTACAAGGATCGGGGAAATATTGCGGGAAGACACACGAGTCATGGTACGGGGCGGGGGTGCCCGAGGGGGGCACCTGTGACCAGCGGGGTCCCACAGGGGTCATCCGGGACCATGCGGGTTCGGGTATTTTGAAGACAGAGGGAAGGAATAGATCGAGGTGTCCCTTTTTTGCAGATGACGGAATTTGAAGAGAAAATTTCATTCGATCGAAACCAGGCAGAACTACAAAGGATCGGACAGGCTGCAGACCTGGCCCCAGCAATTGGCTCCGGGATTCAATCCCCCCAAAGGGGAAAAGCAGAAGATTGGGGAAGGGCAAAGAAAACGCAGACGAACATCGGGGGGCCAGAGACACAAACCTCACTCAAAAAAAAGATCGGGGTGAGTATAACACCGCCATCCCTGAACCACATCAACCAAAAAACTCGGGACAAAGGGGCCCTACAAACCCAAACAGCATTCCACCTTTAAAAAGGAACGTTCAGTACCCTGACACCGTGTACGTTAGCCCCATTTTGGGGTAGCGGCACCAGTTTTGGGAAACCCCACCTAGCCAAGCACTAAAAAAAACAGAGAAAGGCAAAAGGTTTCAAAAGACTAGTCCCCCGAGCTAAGAGGTATGTCCTACAGGAGGGTTTAAGGGAAATCAACCTGACGACCTGGAGGACGGAGAATAGGGGGGGGCATGATAACACATACAAAATACTGAGGGAATTGACAAAGGGGGACAAAAACAGGATGTTCCCCAAAATTGGACACAGTAACAAGGGGGCACAGTTGGAAGTTGAAGACACTAAACACAGGGATGTTAGGAAGTAATTTTTTCAGCCACAGAGTATCAGTAAGGAATAGTTTGGGAAGCGATTATGGAGGCAGACCCTACATAGCTTTAAGCAGAGGTATATAAAGCTCAGGCTCAGGGAGATGACCATAGCGATCAGGGAAAAGGCAGGGCAGAGCTCGGACTCGACCCCGCAACTTTAACTAGGTGAGTAAACAGGTAGTATAACCCACACAACACCACACACACACACACACAACACACACCACACACACACACACACACACCAAAACCACACACACACACACACATACACACAACACAAAAAAACACACACCACCAAAACACACACACACCACACACACACACACACACACACACCACACACACACCACAAACCCACACAACACACCACACACACACACACACACACTATATATAAAAAATTAATACAACACACACATACACAACCATTCTAAAACCATACATATTTTAAGAAAGGTATGATAAACTCAGGGAAACAGGAGGAGAGACCTAGTAGCAATCAGTAGAGGCGGGGCCAGGGGCTATCTCGACCCCTGCATCCACAAATTTAAATGAGACAATAGGTAGAAACAGGCCGCCTCCCACCAAGCTAGGGTAACCACCAAATAAAAAAACACTTTCACTGTTATTCTTTCAATCACTCTCTTACCAGAAGGACGCCAATATCACAGTTCAGATCCCACTTTAAACTGTAACATCCCCACCCATCCTTCAGAGTGTGGGTACTGTACTTCCCACCTACAGGGCTGTAACATCCTCACTCATCCCTCAGAGTGTGGGTACTGTACTTCCCACCTACAGGACTGTAACATCCCCACCCATCCTTCAGAGTGTGGGTACTGTACTTCCCACCTACAGGACTGTAACATCCCCACCCATCCTTCAGAGTGTGGGTCTGTACTCCCACCACAGGGCTGTAACATCCCCACCCATCCCTTTAGAGTTGGGGACTGACTTTTCCCCCCTCAGGAAAGAAAACCCCACCCATCCTTCAGAGGGGGGGTACTGTACTTCCCACCTACAGACTGTAACTCCTCACCACCCTTCAAGTGCAGGTACTGTACTCCCACCTACGGGACTTAACATCCTCACTCATCCTTCAGATGCGGGTACGTATTTTCCCACCCCGGGGGACGTAACATCCTCACTCATCCTTCAGAGTGCAGGTACTTATTTTCCCACCTACAGGACTGTAAAACCCCACCCATCCTTCAGATGTGGGTACTGTCTTCCCACCTACGGGACTGAACACCCCACCCATCCCTTCGAGTGGGGTACGTACTTCCCACCTAAGGACTGTAAATCCCCACCCACCTTCAGAGTGTGGGTACTGTACTTCCCACCTAAGGACTGTAAAACTCCTCACCATCCTTCGAGGGGCAGGTACTGTACTTCCCACCTACAGGACTGTAACATCCTCACTCATCCTTCAGAGTGCAGGTACTGTACTTCCCACCTCCAGGACTGTAACATCCTCACTCATCCTTCAGAGTGCGGTACTGTACTTCCCACCTACAAACTGTAACATCCTCACTCATCCTTCAGAGTGCATTTACTGTATTTCCCCACCTCCAGACTGTAACATCCTCACTCATCCTTCAGAGTGCAGGTACTGTACTTCCCACCTCCAGGACTGTAACATCCTCACTCATCCTTCAGAGTGCAGGTACTGTACTTCCCACCTACAGGACTGTAACATCCCCACCCATCCTTCAGAGTGTGGGTACTGTACTTCCCACCTACAGGACTGTAACATCCTCACCCTCATCCTTCAGAGTGTGGGTACTGTACTTCCCACCTACAGGACTGTAACATCCCCACCCATCCTTCAGAGTGTGGGTACTGTACTTCCCACCTACAGGACTGTAACATCCTCACTCATCCTTCAGAGTGCAGGTACTGTACTTCCCACCTACAGAACTGTAACATCCTCACTCATCCTTCAGAGTGCAGGTACTGTACTTCCCACCTCCAGGACTGTAACATCCTCACTCATCCTTCAGAGTGCAGGTACTGTACTTCCCACCTCCAGACTGTAACATCCTCACTCATCCTTCAGAGTGCAGGTACTGTACTTCCCACCTCCAGGACTGTAACATCCTCACTCATCCTTCAGAGTGCAGGTACTGTACTTCCCACCTCCAGGACTGTAACATCCTCACTCATCCTTCAGAGTGCAGGTACTGTACTTCCCACCTCCAGGACTGTAACATCCTCACCTCATCCTTCAGAGTGCAGGTACTGTACTTCCCACCTCCAGGACTGTACACATCCTCACTCATCCTTCAGAGTGCAGGTACTGTACTTCCCACCTCCAGGACTTAACATCCTCACTCATCCTTCAGAGTGCAGGTACTGTACTTCCCACCTCAGGACTGTAACATCCTCACTCATCCTTCAGAGTGCAGGTACTGTACTTCCCACCTAGACTGTAACATCCTCACTCATCCTTCAGAGTGCAGGTACTGTACTTCCCACCTCCAGGACTGTAACATCCTCACTCATCCTTCAGAGTGCAGGTACTGTATACTTCCCACCTCCAGGACTGTAACATCCTCACTCATCCTTCAGAGTGCAGGTACTGTACTGCCCACCTCCAGGACTGTAACATCCTCACTCATCCTTCAGAGTGCAGGTACTGTACTTCCCACCTCCAGGACTGTAACATCCTCACTCATCCTTCAGAGTGCAGGTACTGTACTTCCCACCTCCAGGACTGTAACATCCTCACTCATCTTTCAGAGTGCATGTACTGTACTTCCCACCTCCAGAACTGTTACATCTTCACTCATCCTTCAGAGTGCAGGTACTGTACTTCCCACTCAGGACTTAACATCCTCACTCATCCTTCAGAGTGCAGGTACTGTACTTCCCACCTCAGGACTGTAACATCCTCACTCATCCTTCAGAGTGCAGGTACTGTACTTCTCACCTCCAGGACTGTAACATCCTCACTCATCCTTCAGAGTGAAGGTACTGTACTTCCCACCTCCAGAACTGTAACATCCTCATCCATCCTGCAGAGGCGAGGCACTGCACCTTCCCACCCCAGAACTAGAAAATCCGGCTAGCCGGTTTCCCGGGTTCCCCTTGCTCCACTCCAACAGCACGTCAAAATCATTTAAAGTCACTTGCTCCACTCACTCTTAACATCTAAAACATACCAGAAAGATTAAATTATCACATCAATCCACCAATCAATCCACCAATTAATTCATCATTAATCCACAAACTATCCATCAATCAATCCATCCATTAATCCCCAATCAATCCACCAATCAATTATCCATCAATCACTCCATCAATAAAATCATCAAACAATCAATCAAATTAAACATCAATCTATCCACCAGTCAATTCAACATATCAATCCACCATCAATCCAGCCAATCAATCACCAATTAATTCATCAATTAATCCACCAATCAATCATCCATCAATCCCATCAATAAAAAATCAATCAAACAAATCAATCAATTAAACCATCAATCAATCCACCATTCAATCATCAATAAAATCCACCAGTCAATCCATCAATCAATCAAGCAATCCATCGATCAGTTTCAGCAGTCAATCCATAAATCAATTCATCATCACTCCATTAATCAATCCAAGGACGTGTATCAGTCCCCAAAGGCCCCAAGGACGTGTGTCCGTATCCAGGTACCAAAGTCGTGTGTCTGTATCTGGGTTTACTAGGGGACGTGTTTTCTCTATCCGGGTACCAAGTACATAGGGCCCGTATCCATGTACCAAGGATGTGTATGTGTATCTCCATGTAAAAAGGAGGGGGTTGTCTGTCTCCAGGTTACCAAGGACGAGTGTCTTTCTTTTCAGGTACCAAGGACGTGTGTCTGTCTCCAAGTGCCAAGGATGTGTGTTGTCCCAGGTACCAAGGACGGGTGCCTGTCTCAAGGTATCAAGGTTGTGGGGCCTCTCGAGGTACCAAGGACTGTGTGTGTCTCCAGGTACCAAGGACGCGTATCTTATCCAGGAACCTTGGACGTGTGTCTGTCTCCAGTTCAAGGACGCGTATCTGATCCAGGAACCATGGACGTGGTCTGTCTCCAGGTACCAAGGGCGTTTTGTCTTTTTTCCAGGTACCAAGGATGCTTCTGTCTCCAGATACCAAGGACGTGTGTCTGTCTCCAGCTGCCAAGGACGTGGGTCTGTCTCCAGGTACCAAGGACGTGTGTGTGCCTCCAGTTACCAAGGACATGTGTCTGTCTTCAGGTACCAAGGACGTGTGTCTGTCTCCAGGTACCAAGGACGCTTCTGTCTCCAGTGCCACGGACGTGTGTCTGTCTCCAGGTGCCAACGACGTGTGTCTGTCTCCAGGTACCAAGGGGCGTGTGTCTGTCTCCAGGTGCCAAGGACGTGTGCTGTCTCCAGGTTCAAAGTCGTGTGTCGTCTTCAGGTCCAAGGACGCGGCTCCCCCAGGTCCAAGGGACTGTTTTGTCCCCCGGGCCCCAAGGTTTTTCTGTCTCCAGGTACCAAGGAGGTGTTTGTCTCCGGGTTCCAACACGGTGTCGTCCCAGGTGCCAAGGACGTGTGTCTGTCTACAGGTACAAGGAGTGTGTCGTCTCCAGGTACCAAGACTTTGTGTCGTCTCCGGACCAAGCACGTGTGTCTGTCTCCGGACCAAAAGGAGTTGTCTGTCCCAGGTAAAAAT
>NC_069400.1:111266267-111316196 GCF_026875155.1 Cherax quadricarinatus | reverse complement strand
ATATATATATATATATATATATATATATATATTATATATATATATATATTATATATATATATATATATATATATATATATAAATATATAATATATATATAATGTTGATCAATTACCTGGTCATGCTGCACAATATACATTTCTAATGAACATTAGCCAGCAAGACTCACCACCAGTGCTGCTGCTCCACCACTCTGCTTCAACACTCAACAAGCGTAACTGGTGCAGGTACTCAGGACTGTGATGTATATACACATTCACTCGGGTACATACATCCACTAGCAGACCAGTGACGTCATAGCATGGCCACCCATCAGTTAACATGGCCCTGGCCTCCTAATATTTCACAGATCCTGCTGGAATATTCATATATCTGCCATGCCACAGAATACAGGTCGTTTCTGTATAGCAAAATAGTGGATTGGATTCCATAAGTCAAGTGATTTATGTATACTCACGCACACGCACGCACAAACACACGCACACACACACACACACGCACACACACACACACGCACATACACACACACACACACACACACACACACACACACACACACACACACACACACACACACACACACACACACACACACACACACACACACACACACACACACACACACACACACACACACACACACAGGCTAAGGAAGGAAGGAGGAGAGACAACAAGAAATGACCGTGAAGTATGTGAGGAACTCAACAAGAGATTCAAAGAAGTGTTCACAGAGGAGACAGAAGGGGCTCCAGAAAGACGGAGAGGTGGGGCACACCACCATGTGCTGGACACAGTGCACACAACCGAGGAAGAGGTGAAGAGGCTTCTGAGTGAGCTAGATACCTCAAAGGCAATGGGGATAGATAACATCTCCCCATGGGTATTGAGAGAGGGAGCAGAGGCGCTATGTGTACCCCTAACAACAATATTCAATACATCTATCGAAACAGGAGATTGCCTGAGGCATGGAAGACAGCAAATGTAGTCCCAATCTTTAAAAAGGAGACAGACATGAAGCATTAAACTACAGACCAGTGTCACTGACATGTATAGTAATGCAAAATCATGGAGAAGATTATCAGGAGAAGAGTGGTGGAACACTAGAAAGGAATGATCTCATCAACAGCAGCCAACATGGTTTCAGGGACGGGAAATCCTGTGTCACAAACCTACTGGAGTTCTATGACATGGTGACAGCAGTAAGACAAGAGAGAGAGGGGTTGGGTGGATTGCATATCTTGGACTGCAAGAAGGCGTTTGACACAGTTCCACACAAGAGATTGGTGCAAAAACTGGAGGACCAAGCAGGGATAACAGGGAAGGCACTACAATGGATCAGGGAATACTTGTCAGGAAGACAGCAGCGAGTCATGGTACGTGCGAGGTGTCAGAGTGGGCACCTGTGACCAGCGGGGTCCCACAGGTCAGTCCTAGACCAGTGCGTTTCTGGTATTTGTGAACGACATGACGGAAGGAATAGACTCTGAGGTTCCCTGTTTTTCAGATACGTGAAGTTTTATGAGAAGAATTCTTTCGATCAAAGACCAGGCAGAATTACAAAGGGATTGGACAGGCTGCGACCTGGTCCAGCAATTGGCTCCTGGGTTCATCCCACCAAAGTCAAAGATAAAGAGGGGGAAGGGCAAAGAAAACCGCAGAGGGAGTACAGTCTAGGGGGCCAGAGACTAAAACCTCACTCAAGGAAAAGTTCGGGGGGTGGTATAACCCCAGGCCTTTCCCCTGAAGCTAATAAACCAAAAAATTCTGCCCATATGGGCCCTGAAAACCCCTCAGAACAGCATTCCGACACTTAAAAAGGAATCGTTCAGCCCCTGTCACGTGTACTTACCCCCTAGGGAGTATGCGGCACCATTTTGGAACCCACACCTACCCAAAGCACGTAAAGAACTAGAAAAAAGTGAAAAGGTTTTTCAAAAAGACTAGTCCCAGGCTAAGAGGTATGCCTACGAGGAGAGGTTAAGGGAAATCAACCTGCGAACGGGAGACAGGGAGAGGGGGGGGACATGAAAGACATACAAAAATACTGAGGGGAAATTTGACAAGGGGACAAAAAAGGGATGTTCCAGAGTTGGCACGTAAAAAAAGGGGACCAGTTGGAAGTTAAAGACACAGAGAATCCGGGGATGTTAAATATTTCTTCAGCCACAGAGTATCAGAAGTGGAATATTTTGGGGAAAAGATGTGTGGGGCGGTCCTAATAGCTTTAAGCGAGGTATGATAAAGCTCACGGCTCAGGGAAGTGACCTAGTGCGATCATGAAGAGGCGGGGCAGGAGCTCGGACCGACCCCCGCAACTTCAATAGGTGAGACAACTGGTGAGTATACACCCACACACACAACACACACACACACACACACACACACCACAACAACACCACACACACACCACACACACACACACACATACACACACACACAAACACACCAACAACCACAACACGCACACACACAACAAAACACCACACACACACAACAAAACCCCAAAACAACACACACACACCACACCACCAACCAACCCCCAAATTATATAAATATATTATATACACACACCATACACACCACACTTCTTAAAACCATACATATTTTAGAAGGGGTTGAAAAAGCTCGGGAAAAGCGAGGAGAGAGGACCTATAGCAATCATAAAAGAGGGGGGCCCAGGAGTGGTCTCGACCCTGCATCCACAATTAAGGGTACAATTTGGGGGTACACAGGCCCCCTCCCCCCAAGCTAGGGAACCACCCAAAAAAAAAAAACTTTTCATGTTATTTTTTAATCCCTCTCTTACCCGAAGGACGCCAAAATCACAGTTCGATCCCCCTTTTTAAACTGTAAATCCCCACCCATCCTTCAGAGTGTGGGTACTGTACTTTCCCACCCCACAGGACGTAAATCCTCACTCATCCCCCAGAGTGTGGGTTTTTTCTTCCCCCCTACGGCTGTAACATCCCCCCCCATCCTTCAGAGTGTGGGTAGTATCCCACCTCAGGACTGTAACTCCCCACCCTCCTTGAGGTGGGTATGTACTTCCATACAGGGCTGTAACATCCCCCCCCATCCTTTAGGTGTGGGGGGATGTTTTTCCCACTACGGACTTTTAACATCCCACCCATCCTTCAGAGTTGGGGCTGTACTTCCCCCCTACAGGACTGTAACATCCTCACTATCCTTCAGAGTGCAGGTATGTACTTCCACCCCCCAGGACTGTAACATTCCCTCATCCTTTTAGATGCAGGTATGTATTTCCCACCCCCAGGGCTGGGAAAAAATCCTCACTCATTTCAGAGTGCAGGTACTGTTACTTCCACCAAGGGCGTAAAATCCCCCCCCATCCTTCAGAGTGTGGGTACTGTACTTCCCCCCTACGGGCTTAACTCCCCCCCCATCCTTCGAGTGTGGGTACTGACTTCCCCCTACAGGACTGTAAATCCCACCCCCCTTCGAGGTGGGTACTGACTTCCACCTACAGGAGTAACATCCTCACTCACCCTTTAGAGGCGGTCCCTTTCTTCCCACCTCCAGGGGTTAAAAATCCTCACTCATCCTTTTAGAGTGCAGGTACTGTACTTCCCCCCCTCCCCGGCTGTAAATCCTAATCATCCTTTAGAGTGCAGGTACTGTACTTCCCACCACGAAATGTAAAATCCCACTCACCTTCAGAGTGCATTTACGTATTCCCCCCCTCCAGGACTGTAACATCCTCACTTCCCTTTAGAGTGCAGGTACGTACTTCCACCCCCAGGACTGTAACATCCTCATCATCCCTTAGAGTGAGGTACTGAAATTCCCCCCCAGGACTGTAAAATCCTCAAATCATCCTTCAGAGTGCAGGTACGTAATTCCACCCCCAGGGCTGTAAACTCTCACTCTCCTTCGGTGGGTACTGTACTTTCCCACCTCCAGGGTTAAAATCCCCACTCATCCTTCAGAGGGAGGGACTGTACTTCCCCCCCCAGGACTGTAAAATCCTCATCATCCCTTTAGGTGCAGGTACTGTACTTCCCCCCTACGACTGTAAAAATCCTCATCATCCTTTGATGAGGGACTGTAAATTCCCCTCCAGGACTGTAAAATCCTCACTATCCTTCAGAGTGCAGGTTTTCTTTCCCCCCTCCATGACTGTAACATCCTCCTCACCTTCAGAGTGCGGGACTGTACTTCCCCACCCCCGGACGTAAAAATCCCATCTCCTTCAGGGCAGGGACTGTATTCCCCCCTCCCGGGCGAAAAATCCTCAATTCCTTCAGAGTGCAGGGGACGTACTTCCCCCCTCCAGGAGTAACATCCTCATCATCCTTCAAGTGAGCACTGTACTTCCCACCCCCAGGACTGTACATCCTCACTTCCTTCGAGTGCAGGTACTATATTCCACCTCCAGGATTTCACATCCTCCTCATCCCTTCAGAGTGCAGGTACTGTACTTCCCCCCTTCATACTGTAACATCCTCCCCTCCCCCCCCTCCCTTAGATGCAGGTACTGTACTTCCCACCTCCAGGACTGTAACATCCTCATCATCCCCTTTAGAGTGCAGGCCTGTGCTTTCACCCCCAGGGCTGAACATCCTCATCATCCTTCAGAGTGCGGTACTTCTTCCACCCCCAGGCTGTAACATCCCACTCATCCTCAGGTCAGGTACTGTACTTCCACCCCCAGGCTTAACATCTTCCCCATCTTCCGATGCAGGTACTGTACTTCCCCATCCTGGGCTGTAACATCCTCACCCTCCTTCAGAGGCAGGGACTGTACTTTCCCCCCTCCCGGCTGTACTCCTCACTATCTTTTAGAGGGTGTACTGTATTCCACCTCCCGAATGTTAATCTTTACTCATCCTTCAGAGTGCAGGTACTGTACTTCCCACTTCAAGGACTGTAACATCCTTACTCATCCTTCAGAGTGCAGGTACTATACTTCCTACCTCAAGGACTGTAACATCCTCACTCATCCTTCAGAGTGCAGGTACTGTACTTCTCACCTCCAGGACTGTAACATCCTCACTCATCCTTCAGAGTGCAGGTACTGTACTTCCCACCTCCAGAACTGTAACATCCTCATCCATCCTGCAGAGGAGAGGCACTGCACTTCCCACCTCCAGAACTAGAATCCGGCTAGCCGGTTTCCCTGGGTTCCTTGCTCACACTCCAACAGCACGTCAAATCATTAAAGTCACTTGCTTCCACTCACTCTTAACATGCTAATACATACCAGAAAAAGCAATTAAATTATCAATCAATCCACCAATCAATCCACCAATTAATTCATCAATTAATCCACCAAACAATCCATCAATCAATCCATCCATTAATTCCCCAATCAATCCACCAATCAATCCATCAATCAATCCATCAATAAAATCATCAAACAATCAATCAATTAAACCATCAATCAATCCACCAGTCAATTCATCAATCAATCCACCAGTCAATCCACCAATCAATCCACCAATTAATTCATCAATTAATCCACCAATCAATCCATCAATCAATCCATCAATAAAATCATCAAACAATCAATCAATTAAACCATCAATCAATCCACCAGTCAATTCATCAATCAATCCACCAGTCAATCCATCAATCAATCAAGCAATCCATCGATCAGTTCAGCAGTCAATCCATCAATCAATTCATCAATCACTCCATTAATCAATCCAAGGACGTGTATCAGTCTCCAGGCACCAAGGACGTGTGTCCGTATCCAGGTACCAAAGTCGTGTGTCTGTATCTAGGTACTATGGACGTGTATCTCTATCCAGGTACCAAGTACATACGTCCGTATCCATGTACCAAGGATGTGTATGTGTATCTCCATGTAAAAAGGAGGTGTGTCTGTCTCCAGGTACCAAGGACGAGTGTCTTTCTTCAGGTACCAAGGACGTGTGTCTGTCTCCAAGTGCCAAGGATGTGTGTCTGTCTCCAGGTACCAAGGACGGGTGCCTGTCTCAAGGTATCAAGGATGTGTGTCTGTCTCGAGGTACCAAGGACATGTGTGTGTCTCCAGGTACCAAGGACGCGTATCTGTATCCAGGAACCATGGACGTGTGTCTGTCTCCAGGTATCAAGGACGCGTATCTGTATCCAGGAACCATGGACGTGTGTCTGTCTCCAGGTACCAAGGGCGTGTGTCTGTTTCCAGGTACCAAGGATGCTTCTGTCTCCAGATACCAAGGACGTGTGTCTGTCTCCAGCTGCCAAGGACGTGCGTCTGTCTCCAGGTACCAAGGACGTGTGTGTGCCTCCAGATACCAAGGACATGTGTCTGTCTTCAGGTACCAAGGACGTGTGTCTGTCTCCAGGTACCAAGGACGCTTCTGTCTCCAGGTGCCACGGACGTGTGTCTGTCTCCAGGTGCCAACGACGTGTGTCTGTCTCCAGGTACCAAGGGCGTGTGTCTGTCTCCAGGTGCCAAGGACGTGTGTCTGTCTCCAGGTTCCAAAGTCGTGTGTCTGTCTTCAGGTACCAAGGACGCGTGTCTCTCTCCAGGTACCAAGGACGTGTGTTTGTCTCCAGGTGCCAAGGATGTGTGTCTGTCTCCAGGTACCAAGGACGCGTGTTTGTCTCCAGGTACCAAGCACGTGTGTCTGTCTCCAGGTGCCAAGGACGTGTGTCTGTCTACAGGTATCAAGGACGTGTGTCTGTCTCCAGGTACCAAGGACGTGTGTCTGTCTCCAGGTACCAAGCACGTGTGTCTGTCTCCAGGTACCAAGGACGTGTGTCTGTCTCCAGGTACCAAGGACGTGTGTCTGTCTCCAGGTACCAAGGACGTGTGCCTGTATCCAGGTGCCAAGGACGTGTGTCTGCCTCCAGGTGCCATGGACGTGTGTCTGCCTACAGGTACCAAGGACGTGTGTCTGTCTCCAGGTAATAATGACGTGTGTCTGTTTCCAGGTACCAATGACGTGTGTCTGTCTCCAGGTACCAAGGACGTGTGTCTGTATCCAGGTACCAAGGACTTGTGTCTGCCTCCAGGTACCAAAGACGTGTGTCTGTCTCCAGGTACCAAGGACGTGTGCCTGTATCCAGGTGCCAAGGACGTGTGTCTGCCTCCAGGTGCCATGGACGTGTGTCTGCCTACAGGTACCAAGGACGTGTGTCTGTCTCCAGGTAATAATGACGTGTGTCTGTTTCCAGGTACCAATGACGTGTGTCTGTCTCCAGGTACCAAGGACTTGTGTCTGCCTCCAGGTACCAAGGACGTGTGTCTGTCTCCAGGTACCAAGGACGTGTGTCTGTCTCCAGGTACCAAGGACGTGTGTCTGTATCCAGGTACCAAGGACTTGTGTCTGCCTCCAGGTACCAAGGACTTGTGTCTGCCTATAGGTACCAAGGACGTGTGTCTGTCTCCAGGTACCAAGGACGCTTCTGTCATCAGGTACCAAGGACGTGTGTCTGTCTCCAGGTGCCAAAGACGTGTGTCTGTCTCCAGGTACCAAGGACGTGTGTCTGTCTTCAGGTACCAAGGACGCGTGTCTCTCTCCAGGTACCAAGGACGTGTGTCTGTCTCCAGGTACCAAGCACGTGTGTTTGTCTCCAGGTGCCAAGGACGTGTTTCTGTCTCCAGGTATCAAGGACGTGTGTCTGTGTCCAGGTACCAATGACGTGTGTCTGTCTCCAGGTACCAAGGACGTGTGTCTGTCTCCAGGTACCAAGGACGTGTGTCTGTCTCCAGGTACCAAGGACGTGTGTCTGTCTCCAGGTACCAAGAGCGTGTGTCTGTCTCCAGGTACCAAGGACGCTTCTGTCTCCAGGTATCAAGGACGTGTGTCTGTGTCCAGGTACAAATGACGTGTGTCTGTCTCCACGTACCAAGGACGTGTGTCTGTCTCCAGGTGCCAAGGACGTGTGTCTGTCTCCAGGTGCCAAGGACGTGTGTCTGCCTACAGGTACCAAGGACGTGTGTCTGTCTCTAGGTAATAAAGACGTTTGTCTGTCTCCAGGTACCAAGGACGTGTGTCTGTCTCCAGGTACCAAGCACGTGTGTTTGTCTCCAGGTGCCAAGGACGTGTTTCTGTCTCCAGGTATCAAGGACGTGTGTCTGTGTCCAGGTACCAAGGACTTGTGTCTGCCTCCAGGTACCAAGGACGTGTGTCTGTCTCCAGGTACCAAGGAGGTGTGTCTGTATCCAGGTACCAAGGACGTGTGTCTGTCTCCAGGTACCAAGAGCGTGTGTCTGTCTCCAGGTACCAAGGACGCTTCTGTCTCCAGGTACCAAGGACGTGTGTCTGTCTCCAGGTACCAAGGACGTGTGTCTGTCTCCAGGTACAAAGGACGTGTGTCTGTCTCCAGGTACCAAGAACGTGTGTCTGTCTCCAGGTACCAAGAATGCTTCTGTCTCCAGGTACCAAGGACGTGTGTCTGTCTCCAGGTACCATGGACGTGTGTCTGTCTCCAGTTACCAAGGACGTGTGTCTGTCTCCAGATACCAAGGACGTGTGTCTGCCTCCAGGTACCAAGGACGTGTGTCTGTCTGCAGGTACCAAGGACGTGTGTCTTTCTCCAGGTACCAAGGACGCTTCTGTCTCCAAGTACCAAGGACGTGCTCGTCTTCATGGTTTTCGCAACGCCTCACGTCTCGTAAATAATACATCACATTAATATCATGAATAAAGATAGCACCTCGTTATAAAGATAGCACCTCATAGTAAAGATAGCACCTCATAAGATAGTGCCTCATAATAAAGATAGCGCCTCATAATAAAGATAGCACCTCATAATAAAGATAGCACATCATAGTAAAGATAGCACCTCATAATAAAGATAGCACATCATAATAAAGATAGCACCTCATAATAAAGATAGTACCTCATAATAAAGATAGCACCTCATAATAAAGATAGCACCTCATAATAAAGATAGCACCTCATGATAAAGATAGCACCTCATAATAAAGTTAGCACCTCATAATAAAGATAGTACCTCATAATAAAGAGAGCATCTCATAATAAAGATAGTACCTCATAATAAAGATAGCATATCATAAAGATAGTACCTCATAATAAAGATAGTAACTCATAATAAAGATAGCACCTCATAGTAAAGATAGCACCTCATAATAAAGATAGCACCTTATAGTAAAGATAGCACCTCATAGTAAAGATAGCGCCTCATAAGATAGTACCTCATAATAAAGATAGTACCTCATAATAAAGATAGCACCTCATAATATAGTACCTCATAGTAAAGATAGCACCTCATAGTAAAGATAACACCTCATAAGGTAGTACATCATAATAAAGATAGCACCTCATAATGAAGATAGCACCTCATAATAAAGATAGCACCTGATAATAAAGATAGCACCTCATAATAAAGATAGCACCTCATAATAAAGATAGTACCTCATAATAAAGATAGCACCTCATAATAAAGATAAAGATAGCACCTCATAATATAGTACCTCATAATAAAGACAGCACCTCATAGTAAAGATAGCACCTCATAATAAAGATAGTACCTCATAGTAAAGATAGCACCTCATAATAAAGATAAAGATAGCACCTCATAATATAGTACCTCATAATAAAGATAGCACCTCATAATAAATACAGTACCTCATAATAAAGATAGCACCTCATAATAAAGATAGCACCTCATAGTAAAGATAGCACCTCATAAGATAGTACCTCATAATAAAGATAGTACCTCATAATAAAGATAGCACCTCATAATAAAGATAGCACCTCATAATAAAGATAGCACTTCATAGTAAAGATAGCACCTCATAAGATAGTACCTCATAATAAAGATAGTACCTCATAATAAAGATAGTACCTCATAATAAAGATAGTACCTCATAATAAAGATAATACCTCATAATAAAGATAGCACCTCATAATATAGTACCTCATAGTAAAGATAGCACCTCATAGTAAAGATAGCGCCTCATAAGATAGTACCTCATAATAAAGATAGTACCTCATAATAAAGATAGTACCTCATAATAAAGATAGTACCTCATAATAAAGATAGCACCTCATAGTAAAGATAGCGCCTCATAATATAGTACCTCATAATAAAGATAGTACCTCATAATAAAGATAGTACCTCATAATAAAGATAGCACCTCATAAGATAGTACCTCATAATAAAGATAGTACCTCATAATAAAGATAGTACCTCATAATAAAGATAGCACATCATAAGATAGTACCTCATAATAAAGATAGCACCTCATAAGATAGTACCTCATAATAAAGATAGTACCTCATAATAAAGATAGTACCTCATAATAAAGATAGCACCTCATAAGATAGTACCTCATAATAAAGATAGTACCTCATAATAAAGATAGCTCCTCATAATAAAGATAGTACCTCATAATAAAGATAGTACCTCATAATAAAGATAGTACCTCATAATATAGTACCTCATAATAAAGATAGCACCTCATAATAAAGAGACCAGGATATAGTAAGTAACTCCATCAACATCTTACATCTTTATTTGTTAATAATACTGAAGAGAGGCAACACGTACATAAAGAAGACGTCTTCAAGACAACTTTATTTTCAGAATTAAATTGTCTTTTTAACTTAAAAAAAATAGGTTCAAATTGGAATGTAATTTTTTGCCTCTTAATTAAAAATAAAAAAAATTGTGTGCATATTACATGAATTATATTTTTTATTCATTAATATTTTTGGTTACTTTCTCGGTTTTAACGAGAGATTTTTATTCTCAAAATATACATATAATTTATTTTCATATATATATATTTAATATATATATATATAATATATATATATATATATATATATATATATATATATATATATATATATATATATATATATATATATATATATATATATATATATATATAAATATGTATATATATATATAATATATATATATATATATATATATATATATATATATATATATATAATATATATATATATATTATATATATATATATATATATATATATATATATTGTGCCTAATTTAATGTCTGAAATGACTGGTAAATAATGATAAATTATACACTTTTTTATTTCCGAGAAATAAATTTTATGTATTCATAAAGAAATTAGCATTTTTCTGTATTAGTTACATTAACATTTTTTTCAGCAGACTCGGATAATAATAATTACAGTGAGATACAGTGATATACACGTGTTGTGCTGTATTATCCACTACAGACTGTAACTCTTGTTTAGTCTGTCTACAAATCCGAGAACACCTCACGTTTTCTCTAAGTAAATAAACTCGACTTAAAAAAGTAAGAAATATAGATGGATTACTGTCACAAGAGCTTCCTCAAACCTACCCAGAAGCCTCTCGTTAGCACAAAACAAATGTGACAACAGTGTCGCCTATTTCAGGGTTTCGTTACCCATATAAATATTTCGCATGGCTCTGAAATTTATTGATTTATTCCATACAATAATCTTCACAGACAGAGGGGAGGAAATGACAGACACACAGCGACATAAACATGGATAATAGTCTTCGAGTAGCAGATAATTGATCGTGCTTTTCAGAATACGTCGGCTATTGGCTCTGATAATAAGGCTTGGGTAAACAGCAAGCCTATATTCTGAAATATCTGGATTATAATGCACAAAGTCTTATAGACACATGAATATTGTCTCTTACACTCACTTGTAGGGGAAACGTATGTATTTCACTTCCTAAATATAAATGCGAAGTGCATTCCCTTTGTTTCTGAGAGAGAGACTGGAGACTTACTAACACAAGCACCTCATACATTCTTTGTTTATCTCGTATCTGTCCCTATTAAATCAACCATTGATGCAGTTCTCTTTTTCTAAACCTAAACTATCCATTAACTGAGTTAAAGCTCTGTGCCTGAGAAACTGAAACATAAATCGCTGTTTCACTGGGTGAAAATTTGGTCATTCATGAAAATATGTTCCGCCTGTTTACACCCTCAGTACCTGGACAAGGTTCGACTCTCCAACATATTTTCCTCTCAATGACCCACGTGGAGATAGAGCTTCGTGTATATTAATATTAGCTACATGAAGCTTCCAGTGACTTAAGCGGATACCCAGTTCAGCTTCATTGCTAAAACAAATCTAAAATTTGATACGGCTCATACCTCTATCTCCCTCCAGAATGTTCCATAAAGCCAAATGAAAATAAAAAATCCCAAATGAAGCTTTGCATATCAGCCATCACCATTTTTCATTCCTGCAGAGTTAAGAGACTATAATGCATAAATACTACTTCCTATACCAATTCTCTAAATACAACTTTTCTCTGTTCATCACAGAAAGTGATCACTGGCAATAGCTATCCAAAATCCAACATACCTCACTACCTTTACCATCACAAACACACCGGGTCACAATTTAAATCATCAAATCCACCACAAAAACCAACAAAGAAAGCCCTTTCTATATCTCACACATACACACACACCTGAAAACAAAGTCTTAATTTAAAACGAAAGCTCCGCAGCCTCGATGTATCCTGTCCCCATCAGTGAAGGAGCGAGACAGCTCAGCGGGACTCGAGGAACTGTCTGACACAGGGGTCGTGGGTGCAGGTACCGTCTTGGTCGTAGCGTCCAGCGTCGCTCAGCAGGTTGAAGGTGCTTCCTGCAGCGCTCAAGCAGTCCAGGTTGCGGGAGCACGCCTTTTCCAGCGACGAGGAGAGAACTGCATCGCATTCGTGTTGTGATACTGCTAGGCCAGCACCCTGCAGCAGGGATTGAGAGAGAGATGAGGAGGAGGTGGTGAAGTGGTAGGGAGAGGAGAGAAAGAGATCCCTGTGCCAGGAAGAGAGGGAGTGACAAAGAGAAGAATCTCCTTATAACGGAAATATGGAGATGTAAGGATTAAGAAGTGGTACTGGAGGTAGTGAGGTGCAAAGTTTCTCCTGTGTCAGGTAAATATGAGGTGGAGAGAGTAAGGCAATGTGTCAGTGCAAATATAATAGTCATGCTAAATGTTGATACAGTACTGATAATAATGAAGAATGAGGATGCTGACTGTTATACATTATTATTGTCATTGTACTCGTCATCGTCACCATAAACATCACATACATAATTGTCATGATAACCACTGCAATATTTTACGCACAATAAAATACATATACGAATACTACACAGACACATAGGATACTTACACACATATAACACACTTCGTGACGCAGACAGGAGTCAAGGAAGGAGCGTTCCTGGTCACCCACCACATCACTCACACCCACACAGTTCAGCAGGATCCTTTCTAGCACCGGACAGTCTGTGGACGTGAGTGACGTTAGTGACCGTGGTCGAAATTAGTGGGAGTAAGCTTGGCTAATGGGGGGTTTGGGTGGGGTTAGTGGACTTGGATAGGAATACCAGGCGTAGATATCTAAGTCTTCTTCTAATTAGTTTTGTTGTTGCAGTGTGAGAAGTATTTAAGGTCTCTGTTGGTGGGTTGTTTGTAGTGTGAATGCAGTGTATGGAGTCTCGTTATTGTATCAAAAAAAGGCACGGGATTCATAAGCTTCTTCCTTCAACGAAAACTAAAACAGACAGCCTTCTGTTGTTCCTTTTCTCGCTAACGCTTCATGGATTCAACAGCTTTAGAATAATTAGTAAAATGTCGTAGTTAGTTTGAGGAAATTCAATTTTTCTGTATATGTATGAAATGCATTTTTTTTCACAAGGTTTACTATGGGTCTTTAGTGTAATGGTGCCAAAACAAACTAAAGCTACCCCTTCAGTAATTCCTGATCTTCTGTAAAGCTACGTTGAAAAACTTACAAAGATGACTTCAGAAGGAGCTCACCTTCCCTGGTGTTACCCATAAAAAGTTGATGAAGATCGTCTTTATCCCGTCGTAGTCTCCCCAGGTTCATGTTACCCTCCGATTTCTTTCTCCTCTTAGTCTCCTGCTGCTGGGCTTTCTGCAGCGTCGCCTGCTGCTGCTGCTGCTGCTGCTGCTGTTGGGCTCTCCTCTGTGTCGCCTGCTGCTGTTGCTGTTTGTGTGCTGCTGGCACTGCTTCTGCCTGTGGAGTGAGTTGAAGATCAAATGTGATATAGGGGAGGCCTCTTTTTCTGGAATAGGACAGTTAGTCTATATAATATCCATTATTCGACCCATAACCCTCCTCTCTCTCTCTCTCTCTCTCTCTCTCTTTCTCTCTCTCTCTCTCTCTCTCTCTCTCTCTCTCCTCACAGCTTCCTCCTGGCCAGGACTCACCCTCTTCCTCTGAACATGAAGGTCATCCTGCTGCTGTAGTTCCTCCAGCTGACTGAGAGCTTCGCGCATGCGCTCCAGAGCGTCGAGACGCACTACGATGTTGGTGAGGAGGTTCTCTGTGTCTCCACTCCCGGCTATCTCAGCCTCAGCCTCCTCCGCCACCTCCTCCTCAGCCTCTGTGTAATTAGAGAGATGTGTGAGAGGGAGAAATAGCTCCAGCACACATTAACACTCTGAATGGCATCTCCTGAACGTTTTTTTTTTACCTCATAATTCTCGTTTTATCAACAAGAAGTGTGAAGTTGTGAGTGATTGATGGTAATTGCTTACAAATCTTAAATATACAAGTTACTTACCACAAGCAGAGACCGCTACCAGTAGCCATAATAACGTAAAGAAGGAAGGAGCACTGCTGCAGGCCTACTGGCCCATGCTAGGCAAGCCCAAGTCACACCACCCACACTCATTCATGCAATTGTCTGACCTATTTTTAAAGCTGCACAAGGTTTTCGCTTCAATGACGTTATTCCAGAATTTGTTCCACTCATCCACAACTATATTACTAAACCAATGCTTTCTTATATCCTTTCTAAATCTAATTTTTTCCAACTTGAAACCATTGGTGTGACTCATAATAAAGGCGAGTTGTTCTTGATATTGGACTTTTCTGGCAAGACAGCTATTGAATAAATGATGGTAAATGTGTTCTTTCAGTCACTCTGCCCTGGTGTGTGTGTGTGAGTGTGTCTGTGTGTGTGTCTGTGTGTGTGTCTATGTGTGTGTGTGTGTGTGTGTGTGTGTGTGGTGTGTGTGTGTGTGTGTGTGTACTCACCTAATTGTGGTTGCAGGGGTCGATACTCAGCTCCTGGCCCCTGTGTGTGTGTGTGTGTGTGTGTGTGTGTGTATTCTGAATTCTATATATATATATATATATATATATATATATATATATATATATATATATATATATATATATATATATATGTATATATATATATATATGTATATATATATATATATATATATATATATATATATATATATATATATATATATATATATATATATATACATTGCTTGGTAAGTATGCTTGACTGGTGGTGTATAGGCTACGTTCACCCTTAATGACCCTTGTAATGTCGATTGGCTATAAACCCAATTAACTCTCCAACTAGCAGAATGTTTGAAACACTGTACAACATTTTGTTTCCTCCACTACGTTTGACAGATTGCTTTGATACTGATGTTGATGTGTGTGTGTATGTGTGTGTGTATGTATGTGTGTGTGTGTGTGTGTGTGTGTGTGTGTGTGTGTGTGTGCTGGTCTCTCGTCTACACGCCCACGCTACAATAAATTTTACCATTCCATCACTGTGACATTTAGCACAGGGTTGGTAGACTCATATGTTTGTGTTTGTGTAGTGTTGTCTTGTTTATATATTGGCAAGTGCGTAGTTTGCTCTCAGAGTCTTGGGTGTAGTACATACATGTGGCGCATTATTCTGACAAGTTCACTGTCCAGTGCTTGCAATTATAACCTTAATTTTTAAAGGGGTGGAGGGGTAAGCCAGTGGAAGGCCTCGATCAGATGGCCAAAAGCTCCAGCTGTGGGTCATTATATGACTAACACCCGCGTCAGGAAATACTTGTCCTGTTTCCTGACAAACCTAACCTAACCTAACCTAACTTAACCTAACTTAACTTAACCTAACCTAACCTAACCACAACCAGGGTCGTTGTGGTTAATACAACAAAGTTGGTCACAATCTGTCAGTCTTCCCCAATATCAATATAACATCTATACGGGAATTTACAAATTAATTTGACTTTAACAAAAAAAAAAGAGATAACGAGCCTCGAATTTTCCCCTTTTTATATATCATTGAAATAATTTTAGTTACACTGAAAATTCAGGTCATCGGATTTTTTTTAGTTTTTTTTTTTAATGTTGAGTTTGGTATCGGTGTCAGGTAATATTTATGATAAATGTGATATATGTGAAAATTCTATGATTTTTTTTAATTACTTTCTGCTGCTGTTTTTTTTAATCAACATGTGGAATATATCTGGTCTAGTCAGAGTTATAAAAATATATTTTGCCCAGTCAGAGTTATGGAATATATCTGGTTTAATCAGTGTTGGAGAGTATGTCTGGTTTAATTAGTATTGCCAGTGTTTCTACTTCCAGTCACTGCTGTCAGTACCTCTGGTTTATTCAGCTAGATAAAGCATCTCTAAACCGGTTAGATATCGTAGAGAATATTAAATCAGTGTTGCAGTGTATCTGCAAGTTCCTCAGTGTTACTCAGTGCTGATCAGATATTACCATCAAAAGCAATGAAAATAATTAATCCGACTGTCGTCAACATCGCCAAATTCAATATTGGCTTTGTTTGATTCCCGGTTCAACACTGGTGGTGGAACCTCGAGGACTGGGTCTCGGCTTCAAAGAAGACTCAGGCACTGCGGAAAGACTGGTCTTGCGTGTGTGGTGAATAGCGCTTTCAAAGTCTTTGTTCGCTTTCCTTAAGGCACTTCTTATGTATGTTGAGTGGAAGGTGAGAGAAGAGTCTCGGAGGGTAGAGAAGGAGTGAAGAGGAGAATAGTGATAATTATGATGAGGGAGGGGGGAGGGGAGGGAGAGAAGAGGGAAGAGATAAGAATGATAATTATGGTTATAAGGAGAAACAAGAAGAGGAAGATAGAATAAGACTATGAAGATGGAAATAAGATAAACGGGGAGAGGCGGAGTGAGAGGGAAGGAGAAGATAATAGGAGGATGGGGAAGAGGAGGAGGTGGATAGGGGGAGTGGATAGGTGGGGGTGGAAAGGGGGGGAGGAGAAAAGTAGGAATGTAAGTAGGTAGTGAAGGAAGACACACAATGCACGTAAAAGGCACTTTATATGATGACAGTGCAGAGTCCATTTGTGGAGGCCATTGTGTCCTCTTGTCCTCTGTGCCTTTTTGTTCTCTGTGTCATCTTGTCCTCTGTGTCCTCTTGTGCCCTCTTGTCCTCGATGTCCTCTTGTTCTCTATGTCCTCTGTGTCCTCTGTCCTCAGTGTCCTCTTGTGTCCTTTTGTCCTCTGTCCCCAGTATTCTCTTGTGGCCTTTTGTCCTCTTGTCCTCTGTGTCTTCTTGTCCTCTGTCCTCTTGTCCTCTGTGTCCACTTGTCCTTTGTGTCCTCTCGTGCCTCTTTGTCCTCTGTGTCCTATTGTCCTCTGTGTCCTCTTGTGCCCTCTTGTCCTCTGTGTCTTCTTGACCTCTGTGTCCTCTGTGTGTTCTTGTCCTCTGTGTCCTCTTGTCTTCTGTGTCTTCTATGTCCACTAGTCTTCTGTGTCCTCTGGCTGAAGACAGCACAGTGTGACTGGTGACAGCACAGTGTGACTGATGACAGCACTGTGTGACTGATGACAGCACTGTGTGACTGATGACAGCACTGTGTGACTGATGACAGTACTGTGTGACTGATGACAGCACTGTGTGACTGGTGACAGCACTATGCTACTGGTGACAGCACAGTGTGACTGGTGACAGCACAGTGTGACTGGTGACAGCACTGTGTGACTGGTGACAGCACAGTGTGACTGGTGACAGCACTGTGCTACTGGTGACAGCACAGTGTGACTGGTGACAGCACTGTGTGACTGGTGACAGCACAGTGTGACTGGTGACAGCACAGTGTGACTGGTGACAGCACTGTGTGACTGGTGACAGCACAGTGTGGCTGGTGACAGCACAGTGTGACTGGTGACAGCGCAGTGTGACTGGTGACAGCACAGTGTGACTGGTGACAGCACTGTGTGACTGGTGACAGCACTGTGTGACTGGTGACAGCACTGTGTGACTGGTGACAGCACTGTGTGAGTGGTGACAGCACAGTGTGACTGGTGACAGCACAGTGTGACTGGTGACAGCACTGTGTGACTGGTGACAGTCCCTCAGCTGAGGGACTAACCACCACTTTTTCTCCAAGGATGAGGGACTGATTACACCATCGTTATTTCATTAATGCCTCTGCCTTAGTATTTGACTGAAGAAGTCTACTGTGTAAGCGAAACATTTCATCAATAAAGATACCCAACTGTTGCACATGTGTCTTAATCTTCAACTTTTCGGTCTTTTATACTATTTTCAATAATTCTTCTAGAGCCGTGTGGGTCGTTCAGTGCAAGGAGCGTTTGAAGGCTCGATCCTCAGTCAGTCATTCCTCACTTCTATTAAGCTTATGTTTTCTTCTTCATTGATTCGCACTGTTTTACTGAGTTAATATAGATGTTAATATAGATGTTAATATAGATGTTAATATAGATAGAGGTGTTTGAGGTTCATTAGTGTGACGTATGAAGGTGGAATATCGTCCAGGGTATCGGCTCATACTTGTGTATGAAATTTTGGAGGGGACAATGTAATTGATCTTTGCTTCATTAGGGTAATTGGGTGTGGGGGGTTGGGGGTGGGGGGTTGGGGGTTGGGGGTGGGGGGTTAGGGGTGGCTTGAAGATCGGGGTAAGAGCCAGGATTGCTTAAGCAAGATTAGGAAAGTGAAGGAGAGGTTGGGGTGTTGACGGGGCGGGAGTAGGGGTGTTGATGGGGAGGGGGAGGGGTGTTGATGGGGCGGGGGTGGGGGTGTTGATGGGGCAGGGGTGGGGGTGTTGACGGGGCCGGGAGGGGGAGATGAAGACAAGACACGGTTGCTATTAATCTCATTTTTCTGGAAGGTAATTTTTTTTTTTTTTAGAAGCAACAAGACACCGCAAATTCTGGAGCCTCGTCCTGAGACGTGAAGCAAGTGATTTAAGGAAGGTGGAGATGATGGAACGAAGATGGAATGAAGGGAGGAAAAGGGAAAAGGAGACAAAAGGAATTAAGGGCGAATCATGGAGTATCGAGAGTGGAGGATAATCAGGTGGAGGTTCTGAGGAATACTCACCCATTAATTCGTTCGTCTACACGCAACCTATGGAGTTACTCCTATACACACGCACAACTACGAAGAACACACCCATATACCACGACGGTGAATACACTTACACATTGACGAATTCTAACGTTGCACCTGAAGCCTCACCTTTAAGTTTTGCCTGCATGTACTGCAGCATGGACGGGTTCTCGAGAAACTCCTCGATGCCTGAAGATCGTTTGTCAGCCTCGAACTGAGCGTAAGCCATTCTCTTCTTCTTCTGGCCCACTGAACGCGCGATGCTCTTGAAATACTCCCGCGTCAGGAAGTCATCCAGGTCCTTAGGATCTTCTCCTCTCTTCTCCCACCTGAAGTAGTCGCTGAAGGCTCTCTTCTTGCGGTCGGTAGCCAGCTGAGCCTGATAATGGGTGGAGACTGTGGTGGTTGGTTTAGCCTGAGGCGAGGATGTATTGCTTGAGTTTGTCGTAGTAGCCAGTGGAGTGGTGGTGGTGGGGGTGGCGCCAGTGTCTCTCTTCTTCCTGATCATGGGGTCCCTGGCGGCCATCTCCTGGGCGTCTCGTACCCTCCAGTATCTCCCTGCAGCAGATGTCAAAAAGTTCTTCAGCTTCTGGAGATGGTCTGAAGAGTCATCCATGTCATATGAGGAGGAGCTGCCGCCATACATGGCTTTCTTTTTCCTTATTGAGTCAATTGCATCGTAAAATTGCTCTGTGGGTGTAGGCATGAGAGTTTTGCGGCCTCCGTGTGCCTGGTCAAGTGCTTCGAAGTCGTGAGGGTCATCGAGAAAATCGGAATCGCGCTTTCCCATCTCGTACATGTAATTAAGGCGCTCGAGGTCAGAGTAAGGCATGTTGTTCAAGTGGTAGAGGTAGTCCTTTTTCCTCAAGGGCACGCGGCTGGGAGTCAGCTGCAACTGCTCAGGATTATATTCATCAGTGAAGTACCCGTCGTCTTCCATAAGAAGCTCTTTCTTATTGCGCTCCTGTTGTTGCTGGCGGTTCCTCTCTCTGAAGAGTGAAGGTGCTTGGTAATAGTCATCGTAATCCATAACCTCTTCTTCAACCTCTGGCAGGAGAACCTCGTCCTCGTAGTCGTACTGGGGTCTGTAGGACCTCTTTCGGTAGAGTGGGTATCGGTACCTGAGGAACAAGAAGAAAGAGGAATACATAGAATCATAGAGGTCAGAGTGAGAGTCAAGACTGTACCACACAAGACAATAAATGAACATAAGTTGGTTCGAAATATTTCATGTGTACGTGGGGTTCTAAACCTCTTTGGGTCATTCAGTGCAAGAGTTGAGGCTCGATCCTGTTTCCGTTAACCATGACACAAATCACCACAAACTATTAATTACCACATCACCATGCGCATCCATTACCACGGTACACTGCTGCAGCCCTTTAGAACCTACCCAAAAAGACCTGATAAAAACATGTCGGTTCTCTGAACCATTCATCTACAAACCTGTCAGACACTGCAACTTCTTGGGATCTTAATACTTGGGAATTCTTCGCTTGCCTAATTCTTGGGCACGACCTACTTCAACATTGAACAAATGTTACACGACCTATGACTGCTGCACCTCTCCTGCCAACGGTTTATAAGCTCCTTCTCAGCACGTATGCCGTATTCTATTCAAGATTGATGGACTGACCACATCGACTCAAGGTTGAGGGACTGATTACCTCATTCTCCTCTTGTTCTTCAAGATTCTCCTTTGTATGGACTGATGAAGCCACTGTGTGGCGAAACGTTTCCTCAAAAAAGATACCCAAGAGTTGCACATGTGTCTAATTTATCAAAACTAAACTAGTTGCGATCCCTCGTGGAGAAGTCATTCTCGACTTGATAATGGTGCAGAGAGGATCGAAACGTCATCTAGCTTTCATCTGCATTACCACAGCACCATACACTATTCGTCATTTTTTGCCAGGAGTTGTTGTTCGACTTCCTTCACCTCAAGCTTAGCGCTTCCTCGTGATTATAATAGTATTGTGACTCGACTCATTGCAAACACCAGATGAATGCAATACCATGAAGCACCGGAATACCTTCATGAATGCTACCACTCAACACCACTAAACTAATTAGTTGACGGAGGCCCAAGCCTCCACTACTGGCGCTGAACACCCTACACGGGTTCACCGCATCACAGAAAATCAGGTGGAGAATATTCTTCGCCTGACTTCGTCACTATTCTCCCTATATATATACACCCATGTACTGTCCTCAGGTAGATCTGTTTGTGACTTGATAAATCCCACTGTGTGGGCGAAACGTAGTCAATAAAGGATCGCCTTATACTGCATTTGTGTGTAATTTTCCACTGTGACGATATTTTACACTGTTAATCTCCATCCTCCATATTTACATATGTTTCTTACCTGTGAATACCAGCCACGGGTCTGTAGTTAGAGTATGGGATGCTGGACTTAGCATTGCCTCTCTTGCGTCTTGCTAGGTCCCTGAGGGCGGGACCTAGGTCCTCCCCGTCCTCAGGGTTCCTAGGGAGGACTCCAGGGGCTGCAGCAGCCGCCACCCAACCCACCACCGCCAGCACCCACATCGGCAGGAAGTGCATCCTGCCACAGGAAGAGAGATTTCCTGTGAGGGAGAGAGAGAGAGAGATGGTGTTGAGTAACAGAAAACGATACTCATTGTGAAAGAGAATTGGAATGAGCTATATTCCCTCTATTATCTCATGAAATGTACAACAAAAAACGAAAAGAGGATTATAAGTTAAAATGTTGAATGTTAGAAACCTATTTACACTGCTAGAGAATCGAAAAATGTGTTAAATTCTCGCTGGTATCATAACAAAAAGAACAGAGAAAATATCGAGGCTTTGAAGGACAGGAAAATAAAGTCACTTGTGAATGGAAATGAAAAAAATGCCGCAGGTGAGAAGCACAGAGGAAAACAGAATTGTATTACACAGAATTATGCTATTTGTGAAAGAAGATAGGGCGAGGCTACCATGTGTTTCTTTCAAGTTCTCTTCTCACGCTCTCCTTCTCTTGATTTTCTTCCCCAAAAGCTCTCCTACATCTTTTCGACACGGATAGTTTTAACACAGAGAATGTCTTTTACCAAGGAGGGAGGTACCACAGGGCGACACAATTAAACAATTACACTCTAGACAAAATACCCGAGAGCTGCTCACTGCGTATGTAATGTGTGTCTAAACAAATCATGGTTATATGGGACTTTATCTCATTAAATCTCTTTATTAGCCTTCGGTGATGGTACACTGTGTGACGATGCCACTAATCGCACTGTGTTCCCTTCTGTTTCGATTTCGTATTGATTAGACTGATGGGGAAAAGCTATGAAGGTCTGTGTTGACCAGATTTTTCGTTGTACTGGCGTGTGGTTACGCAGATATGAAAAAAAAATCGGATTTCAAAGAACATTATTGGTAACTGAAGGATTTTTACTAGCAACAGCGGTGTATATACACCGAAAGGTGTGTATTAATTTTTTATAAACTGAGAGGTGTGTATATCAGTGCATATATATAAAGAGGTGTGTATTAGCTTATACATCCTCTGAGATATGTATATTTACGTGAATATACAGTAAAAGGTATATATTAATTTTTTATACACAGAGAGGTGTGACTCTCAGCTTATATACACTGAGAGGAGGTGTGACTCTCTCAATGTATATACACTCAGAGGAGGTGTGACTCAGTGTATATACACTGAGTCAACTTGCATCTATATTCAAGGGATTACAATATTCTTGACAATAGCAAGGAGGTGACTTGCAACCTCAGTGACCCAGATGTAGTCTAAATAACTTAAACCTAAATAACTAACGGGTTAACTAACCAGTTAACTAACCTTCCAACCAACTAATTAATCAGTCAACCAACCCACTAAGCAATAAATCAACCCACTAACTCCTCCATCCCAGGTCTCCCTCCTTGCTCCTGTGTTAATAGTGTAAATGTATGCAGCGCCGACACACGTGTCCTCGTAAAGGGGTAAACGGAGGCACAAGGGTCAAGGGGTAAAGGGAAAGGGGAAATGAGGTGGACCATTACCAAGGGGAGTGGAACTCTGGATGGCTATTGAGTGATCTGGGAGACTTAGATAATGTCTCTTTCCCTCCTCCTTGTCCTCGTTTCTCTCCTTCTCCCTTCTCTTTCCTCCACCTATTTTTTGGAGTCATTTAATGGGTCATTTTCCATCCTTTCCGTCCACACATTCCCTCTTATCTCTTCCCCGCCATCATTCCTGGTGGTAAGTCATCTAAACGGAGACGGAGGAGCGAGCCTACAACACCGCGGGTCATTAAGCACACAGATTTAGGTGGTTACATAAAGTATGACGAGAATTTACTGTTCATCCTTAACTCTCCCGTCTATCCTCTCCTCCTTCATTACTTTATTCTTTCATTTTCCTTCCCTCTCCTTGCTTACTTTTTTTCTTCCCTTATATTTCATCTTCCTCGAATTCCTTCTTACTCCTCCCTCTCCCCTCCCCCTCCCTCCTCCCCTTCCCCTTCCCTGGCTTGTCATTATAGGCACTCTCCGAGAAATCAATTCTAAAAGGCACGATTCAATTTTTGGGGGAGAGAGAGGCAGATGGTGCCGTAATTGACCCTATCATGTGTGTGTGTGTGTGTGTGTGTGTGTGTGTGTGTGTGTGTGTGTGTGTGTGTGTGGTGTACGTACTCACCTAGTTGAGCATACAAGGGTTGATCACCCTTCAATCCTCTCCCACTATGGTCTCTATCGTGTCACTTTCAGGATCCGTTCATCTACTGAGCTGGCCACCAGTGTGACCATCCCTTCATAATTAAGTACACTTGTTACTGTCTTCTAGTGAGCACTAACCTCTCAGCAACTACTATTCCAGACTCCAAGATATACTAGAAACATCTGTTTATTTCCATGCATTCCCATGTACTCCCAAGTACTAACATGCAGTCACTTTTAATCCACGTACTTCCACGAGCTTCCATATGACTCATGTACTCACATGATCCATGTACTCTTATATTTTTCCATGTACTCTTATATTTTTCCATGTACTCTTATATTTTTCCATGTACTCTCTCACTTTACTTTTTATCGTTGTTCTTCGTCATTTATTTCTGTACATTTAGTGGCCCACTAAATGTTGGATGTAAGAAAGGGGAAATAGAGAGGAAGGGAAAGGTGAGGGAAGAAAGAATGAAGTGAGAAGGAGGATAATGAAAGTTTGCTGAGAGGTTATCAGGTTTCTGGTGTTCCAGGCTCCCTCCTACCAGTGGTCTGGTGTTCCAAGCTCCCTCCTACCATGATCTGGTGTTCCACGCTCCTTCCCACCAGTAATCTGGTGTTCCAGGCTCCCTCCCACCAGTGATCTGGTGTTCCAGGCTCCCTCTTACCAGTGGTCTGGTGTTCCACGCTCCCTCCCACCAGTGATCTGGTGTTCCAGGCTCCCTCTTACCAGTGATCTGGTGTTCCAGGCTCCCTCCTACCAGTGATCTAGTGTTCCAGGCTCCCTCCCACCAGTGATCTGGTGTTCCAGGATCCCTCTTACCAGTGGTCTGGTGTTCCAGGCTCCCTCCCACCAGTGATCTGGCGTTCCAGGCTCCCTCTTACCAGTGGTCTGGTGTTCCAGGCTCCCTCTTACCAGTGGTCTGATGTTCCAGGCTCCCTCCCACCAGTGATCTGGTGTTCCAGGCTCCCTCCCACCAGTGATCTGGCGTTCTAGGCTTCCACCCACCAGTGGTCTGGTGTTCCAGGCTCCCTCCCACCAGTGATCTGGTGTTCCAGGCTCCCTCCCACCAGTGATCTGGTGTTCCAGGATCCCTCCCACCACCAGTGATCTGGTGTTCCAGGCTCCCTCCCACCACCAGTGATCTGGTGTTCCAGGCTCCCTCCTACCGGTGATATGGTGTTCCAGGCTCCCTCCTACCAGTGATGTGGTGTTCCAAGCTCCCTCCTACCAGTGATCTGATGTTCCAGGCTCCCTCCCACCAGTGATCTGATGTTCCAGGCTCCCTCCCACCAGTGATCTGGTGTTCCAGGCTCCCTCCTACAAGTGGTCTGATGTTCCAGACTCCCTCCCACCAGTGGTCTGGTGTTCCAGGCTCCCTTCCACCAGTGATCTGGTGTTCCAGGCTCCCTCCTACCAGTGGTCTGGTGTTCCAGGCTCCCTCTTACCATTGGTCTGGTGTTCCAGGCTCCCTCTTACCAGTGGTCTGGTGTTCCAGGCTCCCTCCCACAAGTGGTCTGGTGTTCCAGGTTCCCTCCTACCAGTGATCTGGTGTTCCAGACTCCCTCCCACCAGTGATCTGGTGTTCCAGGCTCCCTTCCACCAGTGATCTGGTGTTCCAGGCTCCCTCCCACCAGTGCTCCAGTCAGCTCACTGTGCTAATGTTTGGGGAGCTTCTTCCTTCATTCCATCCTAATTATATTGGTGATAATTAGTAAAATAATGGAATTAATTAGGTTTTATTAGAGTAATTAGTTAGGTGTTACCTCCAGCACTTCACTCAGCCTCAGGTGATACCTCCAGCACCTCACTCAGTCTCAGGTGCTATCTCCAACACTTCACTCAGCATCAGGTGCTACCTCCAGCTCCTCACTCTGCCTCAGGTGCTACCTCCAGCACCTCACTCTGCCTCAGGTGCTACCTCCAGCACCTCATTCAGCCTCAGGTACTACCTCCAACACCTCACTCTGCCTCGGGTGCTACCTCCAGCACATCATTCAACCTCAGGTTCTACCTCCAGCACCTCACTCTGCTTCAAGTGCTACCTCCAGCACCTTCCTCAACCTCAGGAGCTACCTCAATCATCTCACTCTGACTCAGTTCCTACCGCCAGTCTTGGTCTCCTGCCGTTTGATGGTGGGTTCCCTAGTTTTAAATGTACCATGCATGTAGTCTTTATATTGACTGGTAATAGATATAGTTCTGGGGAGGGGAGTGACGGGTATGAGATTGTTGTGAGTGTTAAGGAAGTGAGGGTAGGTCTAGAGTTGGACCTACTAGAGGACGTGTGGTAGCTCCTGGCCTCGTCTCTCCCTTCCGATTTCACTCTTTTCTGGCTACATGAGCCCTGTCGTGCCTCTTCTTTAAGTTATGCGTGGATTCTGAGACTTGCCTCTCATTCTTCCTCCCTCTCCATTCTCAATTCCTCTCATTATTTTGTACCTCGTAATCATGTCACCTCTGGTTCTTCTGTCTTCTAGTGTCGTGGTTGCAGGGGTCGAGACTCGGCTCCTGGCCCCCCCTCTTCACTGACCGCTACTAGGTCCTCCCTCTCCCTGCTCCATGAGCTTCATCATACCTCGTCTTAAAACTATGTATAGTTCCTGCCTCCACTACATCGCTTGCCAGACTATTCCACTTCCTAACAACTCTGAGGCTGAAGAAATACTTTGACTCATCTGAGTCTTCAGCTTCCAATTGTGACCCCTTGTTTCTGTGTCCCATCTCTGGAACATCCTGTGTGTGTGTGTGTGTACTCACCTAGTTGTACTCACCTAGTTGAGGTTGCGGGGGTCGAGTCCGAGCTCCTGGCCCCGCCTCTTCACTGATCGCTACTAGGTCACTCTCCCTGAGCCGTGAGCTTTATCATACCTCTGCTTAAAGCTATGTATGGATCCTGCCTCCACTACATCGCTTCCCAAACTGTTCCACTTACTGACTACTCTGTGGCTGAAGAAATACTTCCTAACATCCCTGTGATTCATCTGTGTCTTCAGCTTCCAACTGTGTCCCCTTGTTACTGTGTCCAATCTCTGGAACATCCTGTCTTTGTCCACCTTGTCAATTCCTCTCAGTATTTTGTATGTCGTTATCATGTCCCCCCTATCTCTCCTGTCCTCCAGTGTCGTCAGGTTGATTTCCCTTAACCTCTCCTCGTAGGACATACCTCTTAGCTCTGGGACTAGTCTTGTTGCAAACCTTTGCACTTTCTCTAGTTTCTTTACGTGCTTGGCTAGGTGTGGGTTCCAAACTGGTGCCGCATACTCCAATATGGGCCTAACGTATACGGTGTACAGGGTCCTGAACGATTCCTTATTAAGATGTCGGAATGCTGTTCTGAGGTTTGCTAGGCGCCCATATGCTGCAGCAGTTATTTGGTTGATGTGCGCTTCAGGAGATGTGCCTGGTGTTATACTCACCCCAAGATCTTTTTCCTTGAGTGAGGTTTGTAGTCTCTGACCCCCTAGACTGTACTCCGTCTGCGGCCTTCTTTGCCCTTCCCCAATCTTCATGACTTTGCACTTGGTGGGATTGAACTCCAGGAGCCAATTGCTGGACCAGGTCTGCAGCCTGTCCAGATCCCTTTGTAGTTCTGCCTGGTCTTCGATCGAGTGTATTCTTCTCATCAACTTCACGTCATCTGCAAACAGGGACACCTCAGAGTCTATTCCTTCCGTCATGTCGTTCACAAATACCAGAAACAGCACTGGTCCTAGGACTGACCCCTGCGGGACCCCGCTGGTCACAGGTGCCCACTCTGACACCTCGCCACGTACCATGACTCGCTGCTGTCTTCCTGACAAGTATTCCCTGATCCATTGTAGTGCCTTCCCTGTTATCCCTGCTTGGTCCTCCAGTTTTTGCACCAATCTCTTGTGTGGAACTGTGTCAAACGCCTTCTTGCAGTCCAAGAAAATGCAATCCACCCACCCCTCTCTCTCTTGTCTTACTGCTGTCACCATGTCATAGAACTCCAGTAGGTTTGTGACACAGGATTTCCCGTCCCTGTGTGTGTGTGTGTGTGTGTGTGTGTGTGTGTGTGTGTGTGTGTGTGTGTGTGTGTGTGTGTGTGTGAGTGTGTGTGTGTGTGTGTGAATGTGTACTCACCTAATTGTGGTTGCAGGGATCGAGACTCAGCTCCTGGCTCCGCCTCTTCACTGATAGCTGCTAGGTCCTCTCTCTCTCTCTCTCTCTCTCTCTTTCTCTCTGCTCCCTGAGCTTTGTCATACCTCGTCTTAAAGCTCTGTATGGTTCCTGCCTCCACTGCATCACTTGCGAGACTATTCCACTTCCTGACGACTCTATAACTGAAGAAGTACTTCCCAACATTCCTTTGACTCCTCTGAGTCTTCAGCATCCAGTTGTGACCCTTTGTTTTTGTGTCCCCTCTCTGGAACATCCTGTCTCTGTCCACCTTATGTATTCCACGCAGTATTTTGTATGTCGTTATCATGTCTTCCCTGACCCTCCTGTCTTTCATCGTCGTCAGGCCGATTTCCCTCAAACTTTCTTCGTAGGACATTTCCCTGAGCTCCGGAACTAACCTTGTTGCAAACCTCTGCACTTCCTCTAATTTCTTGACGTGTTGGACCAGGTGTGGGTTCCAAACTGGTGCTGCATACTCCAGTATGGGACTGACGTACACAGTATTCAGTGTCTTGAACGGCTCCTTACTTAGGTAACGGAACGCTATTCTCAGGTATGCTAGGCGCCCATATGCTGCAGCAGTTATTTGGTTGATGTGTGCTTCCGGAGACGTGCTTGGTGTTATGCTCACCCCAAGATCTTTCTCCTTGAGTGAGGTTTGCAGCCTTTGGCCAGCTAGCCTATACTCTGTCTGCGGTCTTCTTTGTCCTTCCCCAATCATCATGACTTTGCATTTGGCATGGTTGAATTCGAGAAGCCAGTTGCTAGACCACGTGTTCAGTCTCTCCAGGTCTCTTTGAAGTCCTGCCTGATCCTCATCTGATTTAATTCTCCTCATTAACTTCCCATCATCTGCGAACAGGGACACTTCTGAGTCTATCCCTTCCATCATGTCGTTTACATATACCAAAAATAGCACTAGTCCTAGGACTGACCCTTGTGGTACCCCGCTCGTCACAAGCGCCCACTGTGATACCTCATCACGTACCACGACTCGTTGTTGCCTCCCTATCAGGTATTCTCTTATCCATTGCAGTGCCCTCCCTGTTATATCCGCCTGATTCTCCAGCTTCTGCACTAATCTCATGTGAGGAACTGTATCCAAGGCCTTCCTGCAGTCCAGGAAAATGCAATCAACCCACCCCTCTCTCCCTCGTGTCTTACTTATGTTACCTTGTCATAAAACTCCAGAAGGTTTGTGACACAGGATTTGCCTTCCATAAATCCGTGCTGGTTGTCGTTTATAAGCTTGTTCCGTTCCAGGTGCTCCACCACTCTCCTCCTGATAATCTTCTTCATGATTTTGCATACTATACACGTCAGATACACTGGTCTATAGTTTACTGCCTCGTTTCTGTCTCCTTTCTTAAAAATGAGGACTACATTTGCCGTCTTCCATACCTCAGGTAGTTGCCCAGTTTCAAAGGATGTGTTGAAGATTGTGGTTAGTGGCACACACAGCGTCTCTTCTTGTGTGTGTGTGTGTGTGTGTGTGTGTGTGTGTGTGTGTGTGTGTGTGTGTGTGTGTGTGTGTGCGTGTGTGTGTGTGTGTGTGTGTGTGTGTGTAGTATGTGTGTGTGTGTGGGTGTGTGTGCGTGTACTCACCTATTTGTACTCGCCTAGTTGAGGTTGCAGGGGTCGAGTCCTAGCTTCTGGCCCCGCCTCTTCTCTGGTCGCTACTAGGTAACTCTCCCTGAACCGTGAGCTTTATCATACCTCTGCTTAAAGCTATGTATGGATTCTGCCTCCACTACATCGCTTCCCAAACTATTCCACTTCCTGACTACTCTGTGGCTGAAGAAATATTTCCTAACATCCCTGTGATTCATCTGTATCTTCAGCTTCCAACTGTGTCCCCTTGTTGCTGTGCCCCATCTCTGGAACATCCTGTCTTTGTCCACCTTGTCAATTCCTCAGTATTTTGTATGTCGTTATCATATCCCCCCTATCTCTCCTGTCCTCCAGTGTCGTCAGGTCGATGTCCCTTAACCTCTCCTCGTAGGACATACCTCTTAGCTCTGGGACTAGTCTTGTTGCAAACCTTTGCACTTTCTCTAGTTTCTTTACGTGCTTGGCTAGGTGTGTGTGTGTGTGTGTGCTAGAATGAGGACCGTGCACATTCTTTCCATGTCTCCCATGCATGGGACAGGTCACCCTGAGAGATGGAAATTCCCGAGTGACAGAAACTCCAGCTCTGCTGGAACGAAGCCTTTGAAGCTGTCGTAGCTGATGAAGCTTTAATGGAATACCTGATGATACCTTCACTGTCCTGCTAAAGTCTGCCAGCCCAGGTTAACACATCTTAGCACTGAGACCCATCCTGTGTGATGGAATATGAGAGAAAAACCTAACTGGCTTTTGTTCCCACTGTGTAACTATCATACAGACAAGTGTACCACCACACTGCTGATGCAGTCAGTATTTTTAAATAAAATCCTAACAGACCTTCTTCACGTTTCTTCTCCCTTCTTCTCGCTCACCACAAACCCCCATCATCCCACCTTTCCTCAGCCTTACCGACCCTCACAAAGCGTTCTCCAAGCTACTAAGACTTTCTAAGTTATCGTTATCGCCTACAGTGCAGTGTATCACCGCCCTCGCACCTCGCTTGTGGAGCCTCCCTGGGCCTGACAACAATACCTGCCGCCCACACACCCTAATTTCCCCACTCCCCCTCTCGTCAACGACCTCCCCTCCACCTCCTCTCGCCTACGACCTCTCCTTTCGTCTCCCTGGGGACCCCCACCAGGCGTGAAGACTGGTTCTGTTGATGACAGCTTCTGGAACATCCATCTTCCAGAGTCTCCCATCAACATTGGTCCATTTTTCGTCTTGACGTCTCATTTTCTCTGTATTATTTTTAAGTAATTAAGAAAGGTTGCCAAGGATTGCAAAGTAAAAAAAATTTAGTAATTTACGTCAGAAAGTATATTGGCTAATAAGTTATCAAGTACGTAAATGGAATCTAACTCTCTTTCGTGGGATAATAATTTAACTCTTACTTGCAACAAAATTCGTTTCCTGTTATTTATAAGTATTGAGACCATCAAATTAACATAAATGAAGGTAAGCTTTTTAGTGGTTCCGTTTTCTATGTCTCGTGCCACTTCCCGTTTTCTTTGTGTCATATGTCGCCACTTCCCGTTTTCTTTGTGTCATATGTCGCCACTTCCCGTTTTCTGTTAAACACGACAGTGTCGCGAGATTAACCACACGACAGTGTTACCAGATCACCACACAACAGGGTTGCTAGATTATCACACGACAGTGTTGCCAGATCAATACACGACAGAGTGCCAGATCACCACGCGACAGTGTTGCCAGATCACCACACAACAGTGTTTCCAGATCACAACCCGACAGTGTTGCCATATCACCAGACGACAATGTTATCAGATCACCATACCACAGTGTTGCCAGATCAGACTGATATGAATAAAAAAATAAGCATCACATATTTTCATGTCTATTTTAAAAGTTTGAACTGTGGCAACGTGTGTATGGTTGCTGACGTCATCACTCAGACGATTGATGACGTACATAAATTTGACGCTAATTACCGCAGGAATTCAGAATTCGTGCAGTTATCGACGTTTTAATTACGAATATTAAAACACATACGATTTTTATTGTTTTTTTTCTGGGTTTTTTAGTAACCCGCCAGAGGTGTATGTCTCTTGTTGTATATACACTGTGTATGTCTCTTGTTGTATATACACTGTGTATGTCTCTTGTTGTATATACACTGTGTATGTCTCTTGTTGTAGATACACTGTGCATGTCTCTTGCTGTATATACACTGTGTATGTCTCTTGTTGTAGATACACTGTGTATGTCTCTTGTTGTATATACACTGTGTATGTCTCTTGTTGTATATACACTGTGTATGTCTCTTGTTGTATATACACTGTGTATGTCTCTTGTTGTATATACACTGTGTATGTCTCTTGTTGTATATACACTGTGTATGTCTTTTGTTGTATATACACTGTGTATGTCTCTTGTTGTATATACACTGTGTATGTCT
Source organism: Cherax quadricarinatus (assembly GCF_026875155.1). Lineage (NCBI taxonomy): Eukaryota > Metazoa > Arthropoda > Malacostraca > Decapoda > Parastacidae > Cherax > Cherax quadricarinatus. The sequence goes on along the minus strand of NC_069400.1, from coordinate 111,284,210 downwards.
CTTGTATATACACTGTGTATGTCTCTTGTTGTATATACACTGTGTATGTCTCTTGTTGTATATACACTGTGTATGTCTCTTGTTGTATATACACTGTGTATGTCTTTTGTTGTATATACACTGTGTATGTCTCTTGTTGTATATACACTGTGTATGTCTCTTGTTGTATATACACTGTGTATGTCTCTTGTTGTATATACACTGTGTATGTCTCTTGTTGTATATACACTGTGTATGTCTCTTGTTGTATATGCACTGTGTATGTCTCTTGTTGTATATGCACTGTGTATGTCTCTTGTATATACACTGTGTATGTCTCTTGTTGTATATGCACTGTGTATGTCTCTTGTTGTATATACACTATGTATGTCTCTTGTATATACACTGTGTATGTCTCCTTGTTGTATATGCACTGTGTATGTCTCTTGTTGTATATACACTGTGTATGTCTCTTGTATATACACTGTGTATGTCTCTTGTTGTATATGCACTGTGTATGTCTCTTGTTGTATATACACTGTGTATGTCTCTTGTATATACACTGTGTATGTCTCTTGTTGTATATACACTGTGTATGTCTCTTGTTGTATATGCACTGTGTATGTCTCTTGTTGTATATGCACTGTGTATGTCTCTTGTATATACACTGTGTATGTCTCTTTTGTATATACACTGTGTATGTCTCTTGTTGTATATGCACTGTGTATGTCTCTTGTTGCATATGCACTGTGTATGTCTCTTGTTGTATATACACTGTGTATGTCTCTTGTATATACACTGTGTATGTCTCTTGTTGTATATACACTGTGTATGTCTCTTGTTGTATATATACTGTGTATGTCGCTTGTATATACACTTAAAGGGATACACATACATTTATATATATATATATATATATATATATATATATTATATATATATATATATATAAACACTGATCTCTGGCTGAAGGAGACTCGAACCTACGAACCTTGGAACAAGGTACGCAGTGCTATACCAAACTCACCACACTGGACCAATACCTTGGCGTCCAGCTTGCGCTAGACTTTGATCCAAGGCGGCCAGCTTTCAGGGAGAAGGCTTACAGCTTTCCATCTCATCCCCTGCATGCATCAGCCTTACTAGAGATTTTAACAATGCAAGGAATTCGCGAGAGCATGCGAAATATACACAAACACTGATCTCTGTAAAAGCTGTAAGCCTTCTCCCTGAAAACTGGCTGCCTTGGATCAAAGTCTAGCGCAAGCTGGACGCCAAGGTATTGGTACAGTGTGGTGAGTTTGGTATAGCACTGAGTACCTTGTTCCAAGGTTCGTAGGTTCGAGTCTCTTTCAGCCAGAGATCAGTGTTTGTGTATATTTCGCCTGCTCTTGCGAATTCCTTGGATATATATATATATATATATATATATATATATATATATATATATATATATATATATATATATATATATTCAACGCTCTTATATACGTCAAATATTTTTACCTCTGGGATCTTCTTATCGTAAGATACAAGACACTTTGCATTAACAAAGGGAACTTACAGTTATCTACGGCAACATGAAGAAATAAATACATTCAACGTTGTCTGAGAATAATCACCTTAAATTTGGAGAAACATTAAGGAAATTACCTGAACTTTGGTAGGAAATTGGACGATATTAAGAGACCTGGGAACGATATCGACTCCCGTTATCAAAATTATTTTATTGGATTTACATGTGATATTATTGGCATGCCAAGACGAGGGTAGTTATGTTGAGTGAGTTACCTTGTTGTGTGTGTGTGTGTGTGTGTGTGTGTGTGTGTGTGTGTGTGTGTGTGTGTGTGTGTGTGTGTATGTGTGTGTGTGTGAGTGTGTGTGTGTGTGTGTGTGTGTGTGTGTGTGTGTGTGTGTGTGTGTGTGTGTGTGTGTGCGTGTGTGTTGTGTGTGTGTGTGTGTGTGTGTAGTATGTGTGTGTGTGTGGTGTGTGTGCGTGTACTCACCTATTTGTACTCGCCTAGTTGAGGTTGCAGGGGTCGAGTCCTAGCTTCTGGCCCCGCCTCTTCTCTGGTCGCTACTAGGTAACTCTCCCTGAACCGTGAGCTTTATCATACCTCTGCTTAAAGCTATGTATGGATTCTGCCTCCACTACATCGCTTCCCAAACTATTCCACTTCCTGACTACTCTGTGGCTGAAGAAATATTTCCTAACATCCCTGTGATTCATCTGTATCTTCAGCTTCCAACTGTGTCCCCTTGTTGCTGTGCCCCATCTCTGGAACATCCTGTCTTTGTCCACCTTGTCAATTCCTCAGTATTTTGTATGTCGTTATCATATCCCCCCTATCTCTCCTGTCCTCCAGTGTCGTCAGGTCGATGTCCCTTAACCTCTCCTCGTAGGACATACCTCTTAGCTCTGGGACTAGTCTTGTTGCAAACCTTTGCACTTTCTCTAGTTTCTTTACGTGCTTGGCTAGGTGTGTGTGTGTGTGTGTGCTAGAATGAGGACCGTGCACATTCTTTCCATGTCTCCCATGCATGGGACAGGTCACCCTGAGAGATGGAAATTCCCGAGTGACAGAAACTCCAGCTCTGCTGGAACGAAGCCTTTGAAGCTGTCGTAGCTGATGAAGCTTTAATGGAATACCTGATGATACCTTCACTGTCCTGCTAAAGTCTGCCAGCCCAGGTTAACACATCTTAGCACTGAGACCCATCCTGTGTGATGGAATATGAGAGAAAAACCTAACTGGCTTTTGTTCCCACTGTGTAACTATCATACAGACAAGTGTACCACCACACTGCTGATGCAGTCAGTATTTTTAAATAAAATCCTAACAGACCTTCTTCACGTTTCTTCTCCCTTCTTCTCGCTCACCACAAACCCCCATCATCCCACCTTTCCTCAGCCTTACCGACCCTCACAAAGCGTTCTCCAAGCTACTAAGACTTTCTAAGTTATCGTTATCGCCTACAGTGCAGTGTATCACCGCCCTCGCACCTCGCTTGTGGAGCCTCCCTGGGCCTGACAACAATACCTGCCGCCCACACACCCTAATTTCCCCACTCCCCCTCTCGTCAACGACCTCCCCTCCACCTCCTCTCGCCTACGACCTCTCCTTTCGTCTCCCTGGGGACCCCCACCAGGCGTGAAGACTGGTTCTGTTGATGACAGCTTCTGGAACATCCATCTTCCAGAGTCTCCCATCAACATTGGTCCATTTTTCGTCTTGACGTCTCATTTTCTCTGTATTATTTTTAAGTAATTAAGAAAGGTTGCCAAGGATTGCAAAGTAAAAAAAATTTAGTAATTTACGTCAGAAAGTATATTGGCTAATAAGTTATCAAGTACGTAAATGGAATCTAACTCTCTTTCGTGGGATAATAATTTAACTCTTACTTGCAACAAAATTCGTTTCCTGTTATTTATAAGTATTGAGACCATCAAATTAACATAAATGAAGGTAAGCTTTTTAGTGGTTCCGTTTTCTATGTCTCGTGCCACTTCCCGTTTTCTTTGTGTCATATGTCGCCACTTCCCGTTTTCTTTGTGTCATATGTCGCCACTTCCCGTTTTCTGTTAAACACGACAGTGTCGCGAGATTAACCACACGACAGTGTTACCAGATCACCACACAACAGGGTTGCTAGATTATCACACGACAGTGTTGCCAGATCAATACACGACAGAGTGCCAGATCACCACGCGACAGTGTTGCCAGATCACCACACAACAGTGTTTCCAGATCACAACCCGACAGTGTTGCCATATCACCAGACGACAATGTTATCAGATCACCATACCACAGTGTTGCCAGATCAGACTGATATGAATAAAAAAATAAGCATCACATATTTTCATGTCTATTTTAAAAGTTTGAACTGTGGCAACGTGTGTATGGTTGCTGACGTCATCACTCAGACGATTGATGACGTACATAAATTTGACGCTAATTACCGCAGGAATTCAGAATTCGTGCAGTTATCGACGTTTTAATTACGAATATTAAAACACATACGATTTTTATTGTTTTTTTTCTGGGTTTTTTAGTAACCCGCCAGAGGTGTATGTCTCTTGTTGTATATACACTGTGTATGTCTCTTGTTGTATATACACTGTGTATGTCTCTTGTTGTATATACACTGTGTATGTCTCTTGTTGTAGATACACTGTGCATGTCTCTTGCTGTATATACACTGTGTATGTCTCTTGTTGTAGATACACTGTGTATGTCTCTTGTTGTATATACACTGTGTATGTCTCTTGTTGTATATACACTGTGTATGTCTCTTGTTGTATATACACTGTGTATGTCTCTTGTTGTATATACACTGTGTATGTCTCTTGTTGTATATACACTGTGTATGTCTTTTGTTGTATATACACTGTGTATGTCTCTTGTTGTATATACACTGTGTATGTCTCTTGTATATACACTGTGTATGTCTCTTGTTGTATATACACTGTGTATGTCTCTTGTTGTATATACACTGTGTATGTCTCTTGTTGTATATACACTGTGTATGTCTTTTGTTGTATATACACTGTGTATGTCTCTTGTTGTATATACACTGTGTATGTCTCTTGTTGTATATACACTGTGTATGTCTCTTGTTGTATATACACTGTGTATGTCTCTTGTTGTATATACACTGTGTATGTCTCTTGTTGTATATGCACTGTGTATGTCTCTTGTTGTATATGCACTGTGTATGTCTCTTGTATATACACTGTGTATGTCTCTTGTTGTATATGCACTGTGTATGTCTCTTGTTGTATATACACTATGTATGTCTCTTGTTATATACACTGTGTATGTCTCTTGTTGTATATGCACTGTGTATGTCTCTTGTTGTATATACACTGTGTATGTCTCTTGTATATACACTGTGTATGTCTCTTGTTGTATATGCACTGTGTATGTCTCTTGTTGTATATACACTGTGTATGTCTCTTGTATATACACTGTGTATGTCTCTTGTTGTATATACACTGTGTATGTCTCTTGTTGTATATGCACTGTGTATGTCTCTTGTTGTATATGCACTGTGTATGTCTCTTGTATATACACTGTGTATGTCTCTTGTTGTATATACACTGTGTATGTCTCTTGTTGTATATGCACTGTGTATGTCTCTTGTTGCATATGCACTGTGTATGTCTCTTGTTGTATATACACTGTGTATGTCTCTTGTATATACACTGTGTATGTCTCTTGTTGTATATACACTGTGTATGTCTCTTGTTGTATATATACTGTGTATGTCGCTTGTATATACACTTAAAGGGATACACATACATTTATATATATATATATATATATATATATATATATATATATATATATATATATATATATATATAAACACTGATCTCTGGCTGAAGGAGACTCGAACCTACGAACCTTGGAACAAGGTACGCAGTGCTATACCAAACTCACCACACTGGACCAATACCTTGGCGTCCAGCTTGCGCTAGACTTTGATCCAAGGCGGCCAGCTTTCAGGGAGAAGCTTACAGCTTTCCATCTCATCCCCTGCATGCATCAGCCTTACTAGAGATTTTAACAATGCAAGGAATTCGCGAGAGCATGCGAAATATACACAAACACTGATCTCTGTAAAAGCTGTAAGCCTTCTCCTGAAAACTGGCTGCCTTGGATCAAAGTCTAGCGCAAGCTGGACGCCAAGGTATTGGTACAGTGTGGTGAGTTTGGTATAGCACTGAGTACCTTGTTCCAAGGTTCGTAGGTTCGAGTCTCTTTCAGCCAGAGATCAGTGTTTGTGTATATTTCGCCTGCTCTTGCGAATTCCTTGGATATATAAATATATATTATATATATATAATATATTATATATATATATATATATATATATATATATTATATAATATATATATATATTCAACGCTCTTATATACGTCAAATATTTTTACCTCTGGGATCTTCTTATCGTAAGATACAAGACACTTTGCATTAACAAAGGGAACTTACAGTTATCTACGGCAACATGAAGAAATAAATACATTCAACGTTGTCTGAGAATAATCACCTTAAATTTGGAGAAACATTAAGGAAATTACCTGAACTTTGGTAGGAAATTGGACGATATTAAGAGACCTGGGAACGATATCGACTCCCGTTATCAAAATTATTTTATTGGATTTACATGTGATATTATTGGCATGCCAAGACGAGGGTAGTTATGTTGAGTGAGTTACCTTGTTGTGTGTGTGTGTGTGTGTGTGTGTGTGTGTGTGTGTGTGTGTGTGTGTGTGTGTGTGTATGTGTGTGTGTGTGTGTGTGTGTGTGTGTGTGTGTGTGTGTGTGTGTGTGTGTGTGTGTGTGTGTGTGTGTGTGTGTGTGTGCTCACCTAATTGTACTCACCTAATTGTGGTTGCAGGGGTCGAGACTTAGCTCCTGGCCCCGCCTCTTCACTGATCGCTACTGGGTCCTCTCTCTCTCTCTGCTTCCTGAGCTTTGTCATACCTCTTCTTAAAACTATGTATGGTTCCTGCCCCCACTACTTCACTTGCTAGGCTATTTCATTTGCTGACAACTCTATGACTGAAGAAATACTTCCTAACGTCCCTGTGACTCGTCTGAGTCTTCAGCTTCCAGTTGTGACCCCTTGTCCCTGTGTTCCCTCTCTGGAACATCCTATCTCTGTCCACCTTGTCTATTCCCCGCAGTATCTTGTATGTCGTTATCATGTCTCCCCTGACCCTTCTGTCCTCCAGTGTCGTCAGTCCGATTCCCTTAACCTTTCCTCGTACGACATTCCCTGAGCTCTGGACTAGCCTTGTTGCAAACCTTTGTACTTTCTCTAACTTCTTGACGTGCTTGACCAGGTATGGGTTCCAGACTGGTGCTGCATACTCCAGTATGGGCCTAACATACACAGTGTACAGTGTCTTGAACGATTCCTTATTAAGGTATCGGAACGCTATTCTCAGGTTTGCCAGGCGCCCGTTATGCTGCAGCTGTTATTGGTTGATGTGTGCCTTCGGTGATGTGCTCGTGTTTATGGTCACCCCCAAGGTCTTTCTCTCCTGAGTGAGGTCTGTAGTCTTTGTCCACCTAGCCTATACCTGTCTGCGGTCTTCTTTGCCCCTCCCCATCTTCATGACTTTGCATTTGGCTGGATTGAATTCGAGAAGCCAGTTACTGGACCACATGTCCAGCCTGTCCAGGTCTCTTTGCAGTCCTGCCTCATCCTCGTCCGATTTGATTCTTCTCATCAACTTCACGTCATCTGCGAACAGGGACACTTCAGAGTCTATTCCTTCCATCATGTCGTTCACATATATCAAAAATAGCACTGGTCCTAGAACTGACCCCTGTGGGACCCCGCTCGTAACAGGCGCCCACTGTGATACCTCTTCAAGTACCATGACTCGTTGCTGCCTCCCTGTCAGGTATTCCCTTATCCATTGCAGTGCCCTCCCTTTTACATGCGCCTGATCCTCCAGCTTCTGCACTAATCTCTTGTGGGGAACTGTGTCAAAGGCCTTCCTGCAGTCTAGGAAAACGCAATCTACCCCCCCCCCCCCTCTCTCTCTCTCGTGTCTTACTTCTGTTACCTTGTCATAAAACTCCAGGAGGTTTGTGATATAAGATTTGCCTTCCATGAACCCATGCTGGTTTTCATTTATAATCTTGTTCCTTTCCAGGTGTTCGACCACTCTCCTCCTGATAATCTTCTCCATGACTTTGCACACAATACATGTCAGAGACACAGTCGTGTTTTAGTGCCTCGTTTCTGTTTCCTTTCTTAAATATAGGGATTACATTAGCTGTCTTCCATTTCTCAGGTAGTTGCCCAGTTTCAAGGGATGTGTTGAAGATTGTGGTTAGAGGCACGCACAGCATCTCTGCTCCTTCTCTAAGGACCCATGGGGAGATGTTGTCCGGTCCCATCGCCTTTGAGGTGTCAAGGTCACTTAAGAGCTTCTTCACCTCCTCCTCAGTTGTTCGCATGTCATCCAACACTTGTTGGTATATTCCCTCTTGATGTTCCCTTCTGTGCTGTCTTCCCACAGCCCTTCCTGTCTCTACTGTAAAAACTTCCTTAAATCTCCTGTTCAGCTCCTCACATACCTCCTGATCATTTCTTGTGAGTTCTCCACCTTCTGTTCTTAATCTGATCACCTGGTCTTTGTCTGTTGTCTTCCTCCTGGTGTGGCTATACAACAGTTTCGGGTCAGTCTTGATTCTCGATGCTATGTCATTTTCATACTGTCGCTGGGCCTCCCTCCTTACTTGTGCGTACTTATTCCTGGCTCTGCGACTGATCTCCCTATTTTCGTGTGTTCTCTGCCTTCTGTACTTTCTCCATTCTCTATTGCACTTTGTTTTTGCCTCCTTACACCTTCGGGTAAACCAGGGGCTCGTTCTGGTCTTCCCGTTGTTACTGTTGCCCTTGGGAATAAACCTTTCCACTGCCTCCTTGCGTTTTGTTGTTACACATTCCATCATTTCATTTACTGGCTTTCCTGTCAGTTCTTTGTCCCACTGGACCTCCCGCAGGAAGTTCTTCAACCCTATGTAGTCCCCTCTTTTATAGTAAGGCTTTTCCCATTCAACTCCTGTTATTCTCTCCACTTGCAGCTCTACTATGTATTCAAAGCACAGAACCACGTGGTCGCTAGCTCCTAGGGGACTCTCGTACTTCATGTCCTCAATGTCTGAGCTGCCCAGGGTGAACACAAGGTCCAATCTTGCTGGTTCATCCTCCCCTCTCACTCTGGCAGTGTCCTTAACATGTTGGTGCATGAGGTTTTCCAGCACCACGTCCAACATCCTGGCTCTCCATGTTTCGGGACCCCCATGTGGCTCCAGGTTTTCCCAGTCAATCTCCCTGTGTGCAAAGAAAGGTATAAAATACCGACAATATGAAAGTTAAGACACATGTGCAACATCTGGATATCTTTATTGTAGTAGACGTTTCGCCATCCAGTGGCTTTATCAATACAGATTCTAGGACATAATAGGAAGACAGTAGAACTATATACAAAAGATGAGGTAATCAGTCCCTCGGCCTTGGAGTTAGTGTTCACAGCATCGTGGTGGAGGAGAGTCTGGAGCAAAGGCAAGAAGACTGGCGCTTTTTATAGGCGTCAGTGAATGGGACGGGCAGCAGACGAGGTCAGTCACTGGTAGGCCTACCAGTGACTGACCTCGTCTGCTGCCCGTCCCATTCACTGACGCCTATAAAAAGCGCCAGTCTTCTTGCCTTTGCTCCAGACTCTCCTCCACCACGATGCTGTGAACACTAACTCCAAGGCCGAGGGACTGATTACCTCATCTTTTGTATATAGTTCTACTGTCTTCCTATTATGTCCTAGAATCTGTATTGATAAAGCCACTGGATGGCGAAACGTCTACTACAATAAAGATATCCAGATGTTGCACATGTGTCTTAACTTTCAATCTCCCTGTGGTTGAAATCCCCCATAACCAGCAACTTTGCTCTGCTGGAGTGAGCTCTTCTTGCCACCTCAGCAAGTGTGTCCACCATTGCTCTGTTGCTCTCTTCATATTCTTCTCTTGGCCTCCTGCAGTTCTGTGGTGGATTATACATCACTGCAATGACCACTTTGTGTTCCCCAGACTGAAGTGTACCTGCTATGTAGTCTCTTTCTCCCATCTCATCTATGCCTTCCAGTTTCTCGAATTTCCATCTGTTTTTTTACGAGCAGAGCAACCCCGCCTCCCCCTCTGCCCATTCTATCTTTCCTCATGATCTGGTATCCTGGTGGGAAGATTGCATCTGTTATTGTCTCCGTGAGTTTTGTTTCTGTAACTGCTATGATGTCTGGGGACTTCTCATTGATTCTTTCTTGCCATTCCTCATGTTTATTCGTTAATCCATCTGCATTTGTGTACCAAACTTTCAACTTCTGTTCTAATACTGTAACTGTGGTGCGGGGGGTGGAAACAGAGGGATCGATGTGTGATGGAACGTACTGGAACGTGTGTGTGTGTGTGTGTGTGTGTGTGTGTGTGTGTATGTGTGTGTATGTGTGTGTGTGTGTGTACTCACCTAGTTGAGGTTGCAGGGGTCGAGTCCAAGCTCCTGGCCCCGCCTCTTCACTGGTCGCTACTAGGTCACTCTGCCTGTACCGTGAGCTGTATCATACCTCTGCTTAAAGCTATGTATGGATCCTGCCTCCACTACTTCCCTTCCCAAACTATTCCACTTCCTGACTACTCTGTGTGTACTCACCTAATTGTACTCACCTAATTGTGGTTGCAGGGGTCGAGACTCAGCTCCTGGCCCCGCCTCTTCACTGATCGCTACTGGATCCTCTCTCTCTCTGCTTCCTGAGCTTTGTCATACCTCTTCTTAAAACTATGTATGGTTCCTGCCTCCACTACTTCACTTGCTAGGCTATTCCACTTGCTGACAACTCTATGACTGAAGAAATACTTCCTAACGTACCTGTGACTCGTCTGAGTCTTCAGCTTCCAGTTGTGACCCCTTGTCCCTGTGTCCCCTCTCTGGAACATCCTATCTCTGTCCACCTTGTCTATTCCCCGCATGATCTTGTATGTCGTTATCATGTCTCCCCTGACCCTTCTGTCCTCCAGTGTCGTCAGTCCGATTTCCCTTAACCTTTCCTCGTACGACATTCCGTTGAGCTCTGGGACTAGCCTTGTTGCAAACCTTTGTACTTTCTCTAACTTCTTGACGTGCTTGACCAGGTGTGGGTTCCAGACTGGTGCTGCATACTCCAGTATGGGCCTAACATACACAGTGTACAGTGTGTGTGTGTGTGTGTGTGTGTGTGTGTGTGTGTGTGAGTGTGTGTGTACTCACCTATTTGTACTCACCTATTTGTGGTTGCAGGGGTCGAGTCATAGCTCCTGGCCCCGCCTCTTCACTGATTGCTACTAGGTCCTCTCTCTCCCTGATGTGGTTGCAGGGGTCGAGTTCAAGCTCCTGGCCCCGCCTCTTCACTGGTCGCTACTAGGTCACTCTCCCTGTACCGTGAGCTGTATCATACCTCTGGTTAAAGCTATGTATGGATCCTGCCTCCACTACTTCGCTTCGCAAACTATTCCACTTCCTGACTACTCTGTGTGTTTGTGTTTGTGTGTGTGTGTGTGTGTCAGCATCAAGTGTGTGTAAGTGTAGGCGTTAAGAGTAGGTGAGTGAAAGTGGTAAAATCAGATGGGTGAAGGTAGTAAGAACAAGTGGATGAAAGTAGTAAGAACACGTGGGTGAAGGTGGTAAGAACAGGTGTGTGAAGGTGGTAAGAACAAGTGGATGAAAGTAGTAAGAACACGTGGGTGAAGGTGGTAAGAACAGGTGTGTGAAGGTGGTAAGAACAGGTGGGTGAAAGTGGTAAGAACAGGTGGGTGAAGGTGGTAAGAACAGGTGGGTGAAAGTGGTAAGAACAGGTGGGTGAAGGTGGTAACAACAGGTAGGTGAAGGTGGTAAGAACAAGTGGATGAAGGTGGTAAGAACAGGTGGGTGAAGGTGGTAAGAACAGGTGTGTGAAGGTGGTAAGAACAGGTGGGGGAAAGTGGTAAGAACAGGTGGGTGAAGGTGGTAAGAACAGGTGGGTGAAAGTGGTAAGAACAGTGGTGAAGGTGTAAGAACAGGTGGGTGAAGGTGGCAAGAACAGGTGGGTGAAGGTGGTAACAACAGGTAGGTGAAGGTGTAAGAACAAGTGGATGAAGGTGGTAAGAACAGGTGGGTGAAGGTGGTAAGAACAGGTGGGTGAAGGTGGTAAGAACAGGTGGATGAAGGTGGTAAGAACAGGTGGATGAAGGTGGTAAGAACAGGTGGGTGAAGGTGGTAAGAAGAGGTGGTGAAGGTGGTAAGAACAGGTGGGTTGAAAGTGGTAAGAACAGGTGGGTGAAGGTGGCAAGAAGAGGTGGGTGAAGGTGGTAAGAACAGGTGGGTGAAAGTGGTAAGAACAGTGGTGAAGGTGGTAAGAACTGGTGGGTGAAGGTGGTAAGAACAAGTGGATGAAGGTGGTAAGAACAGGTGGGTGAAGGTGGTAAGAACAGGTGGGTGAAGGTGGTAAGAACAGGTGGATGAAGGTGGTAAAAAACAGGTGGATGAAGGTGGTAAAACAGGTGGGTGAAGGTGGTAAGAAGAGGTGGGTGAAGGTGGTAAGAACAGGTGGGTGAAAGTGGTAAGAAGAGGTGGGTTGAAGGTGGCAAGAAGAGGTGGGTGAAGGTGTAAGAACAGGTGGGTGAAAGTGGTAAGAACAGATTGGTGAAGGTGGTAAGAACTGGTGGGTGAAGGTGTAAGAAGAGGTGGATGAAGGTGGTAAGAACAGGTGGGTGAAAGTGGTAAGAACAGGTGGGTGAAGGTGGTAAGAACTGGTGGGTGAAGGTGGTAAGAACAAGTGGATGAAGGTGGTAAGAACAGGTGGGTGAAGGTGGTAAGAACTGGTGGGTGAAGGTGGTAAGAACAGGTGGGTGAGGGTGGTAAGAACTGGTGGATGAAGGTGGTAAGAACAAGTGGATGAAGGGGTAAGAACAGGTGGGTGAAGGTGGTAAGAACAGTGGGTGAAGGTGGTAAGAACAGGTGGATGAAGGTGGTAAGAACAGGTGGGTGAAGGTGGGAAGAACAGGTGGATGAAGGTGGTAAGAACAGGTGGGTGAAGGTGGTAAGAACAGGTGGGTGAAGGTGGTAAGAACAGGTGGGTGAAGGTCGTAAGAACAGGTGGGTGAAAATGGTAAGAGCAGGTGGGTGAAGGTGGTAAGAACAAGTGGATGAAGGTGGTAAGAACGGTTGGTGAAGTGTAAGAACAGGTGGGTGAAGGTGGTAAGAACAGGTTGGTGAAGGTGGTAAGAACAAGTGGATGAAGGTGGTAAGAACAGGTGGGTGAAGGTGGTAAGAACAGGTGGGTGAAGGTGGTAAGAACAGGTTGGTGAAGGTGGTAAGAACAGGTGGGTGAAGGTGGTAAGAACAGGTGGGTGAAGGTGGTAAGACAGGTGGGTGAAGGTGGTAAGAACAGGTTTGGTGAAGGTGGTAAGAACAAGTGGATGAAGGTGGTAAGAACAGGTGGGTGAAGGTGGTAAGAACAAGTGGATGAAGGTGGTAAGAACAGGTGGGTGAAGGTGGTAAGAACAAGTGGATGAAGGTGGTAAGAAACAGGTTGGTGAAGGTGGTAAGAACAGGTGGGTGAAGTGTAAGAACAGGTGGATGAAGGTGGTAAGAACAGGTTGGTGAAGGTGGTAAGAACAAGTGGATGAAGGTGGTAAGAACAGGTGGGTGAAGTGGTAAGAACAGGTGGGTGAAGGTGGTAAAGAACAAGTGGATGAAGGTGGTAAGAACAGGTGGGTGAAGGTGGTAAGAACAGGTGGGTGAAGGTGGTAAGAACAAGTGGATGAAGGTGGTAAGAACAGGTGGTGAAGGTGGTAAGAACAAGTGGATGAAGGTGGTAAGAACAGGTGGGTGAAGGTGGTAAGAACAAGTGGATGAAGGTGGTAAGAACAGGTGGGTGAAGGTGTAAGAACAGGTGGTGAAGGTGGTAGAACAGGTGGGTGAGGTGGTAACAACAGGTGGTGAAGGTGGTAAGAACAAGTGGATGAAGGTGGCAAGAACAGGTGGGTGAAGTGGTAAGAACAGGTGGGTGAATGTGGTAAGAACAGGTGGGTGAAGGTGGTAAGAACAGGTGGATGAAGGTGTAAGAACAGGTTGGTGAAGGTGGTAAGAACAGGTGGGTGAAGGTGGTAAGAACAAGTGGATGAAGGTGGTAAGAACAGGTGGGTGAAGGTGGTAAGAACAGATGGATGAAGGTGGTAAGAACAAGTGGATGAAGGTGGTAAGAACAGGTGGGTGAAGTGGTAAGAACAAGTGGATGAAGGTGGTAAGAACAGGTGGGTGAAGTGGTAAGAACAGGTGGGTGAAGGTGGTAAGAACAATGGATGAAGGTGGTAAGAACAGGTGGGTGAAGGTGGTAAGAACAGGTGGATGAAGGTGGTAAGAACAAGTAGGATGAAGGTGGTAAGAACAGGTGGATGAAGGTGGAAGAACAGGTGGGTGAAGGTGGTAAGAAACAGTTGGTGAAGGTGGTAAGAACAGGTGGATGAAGGTGGTAAGAACAAGTGGATGAAGGTGGTGAGAACAGGTGGGTGAAGGTGGTAAGAACAGGTGGGTGAAGGTGGTAAGAACAAGTGGATGAAGGTGGTAAGAACAGGTGGGTGAAGGTTGGTAAGAACAGGTGGGTGAAGTGGTAAGAACAGGTGGGTGAAGGTCGTAAGAACAGGTTGGTGAAAATGGTAAGAGCAGGTTGGTGAAGGTAGTAAGAACAAGTGGATGAAGGTGGTAAGAACAGGTGGGTGAAGGTGGTAAGAACAGGTGGGTGAAGGTGGTAAGAACAGGTGGGTGAAGGTGGAAGAACAAAGTGGATGAAGGTGGTAAGAACAGGTGGTGAAGGTGGTAAGAGCAGGTGGGTGAAGGTGGTAAGAACAAGTGGATGAAGGTGGTAAGAACAGGTGGGTGAAGGTGGTAAGAACAGGTGGGTGAAGGTGGTAAGAACAAGTGGATGAAGGTGGTAAGAACAGGTGGGTGAAGGTGGTAAGAACAAGTGGATGAAGGTGGTAAGAACAGGTGGTGAAGGTGGTAAGAACAGGTGGGTAGGTGGTAAGAACAAGTGGATGAAGGTGGTAAGAACAGGTGGGTGAAGGTGGTAAGAACAAGTGGATGAAGGTGGTAAGAACAGGTGGGTGAAGGTGGTAAGAACAGGTGGGTGAAGGTGGTAAGAACAGGTGGGTGAAGGTGGTAAGAACAAGTGGATGAAGGTGGTAAGAACAGGTGGGTGAAGGTGGTAAGAACAAGTGGATGAAGGTGGTAAGAACAGGTGGGTGAAGGTGGTAAGAACAGGTGGGTGAAGGTGGTAAGAACAAGTGGATGAAGGTGGTAAGAACAGGTGGGTGAAGGTGGTAAGAACAAGTGGATGAAGGTGGTAAGAACAGGGGTGAAGGTGGTAAGAACAGGTGGGTGAAGGTGGTAAGAAACAAGTGGATGAAGGTGGTAAGAACAGGTGGGTGAAGGTGGTAAGAACAGGTGGGTGAAGGTGGTAAGAACAAGTGGATGAAGGTGGTAAAGAACAAGTGGATGAAGGTGGTAAGAACAGGTGGGTGAAGGTGGTAAGAACAGGTGGGTGAAGGTGGTAAGAACAAGTGGATGAAGGTGGTAAGAACAGGTGGGTGAAGGTGATAAGAACAAGTGGATGAAGGTGGTAAGAACAGGTGGGTGAAGGTGGTAAGAACAGGTGGGTGAAGGTGGTAAGAACAGGTGGGTGAAGGTGGTAAGAACAAGTGGATGAAGGTGGTAAGAACAGGTGGGTGAAGGTGGTAAGAACAGGTGGGTGAAGGTGGTAAGAACAGGTGGGTGAAGGTGGTAAGAACAGGTGGGTGAAGGTGGTAAGAACAGTGGGGTGAAGGTGGTAAGAACAGGTGGGTGAAGGTGGTAAGAACAGGTGGGTGAAGGTGGTAAGAATGTTATTTAAGTCTCGCTGGTAAAACGTAGCAACCACAAGACTTTTCTCAAGACTTTTATCAAGTCTAACGTATGAAGGAGGAGGAGGAGGTAGAGGAGGAGGAAGAAGAAGACTAAAGGAAGGAGCGGGAGGAGGAGGAAGAGAAGCAACAGCAGCAGCAGGAAGAGTGTAAGTAGTGTAGTAAAAATATAGGAAAGAAGGAAACAAGAAGAAGGAAGAAGACGAAGAAGAAGAAGAAGAAGACGAAGAAGAAGAAGAAGAAGAAGACGAAGAAGAAGAACAAGAAGAAAAGCAGATGAAAAAATCTGCAAAATCCATGAAGACTGGAATTAATTTATGAAAGAGTGAGAGAGAATGATTGATGCAACATAACTTATGTAAGTGCCAGCTGATGGAGCTGGAAGAGTGCCATGTACTGGAACTAGAAGAGAGTGCCATGTACTGGAACTAGAAGAGAGTGCCATGTACTGGAACTAGAAGAGAGTGCCATGTACTGGAACTAGAAGAGAGTGCCATGTACTGGAACTAGAAGAGAGTGCCATGTACTGGAACTAGAAGAGAGTGCCACACACACACACAGGTTTACGACACCTGACAATCACCAGACCTCTCAGGTAATATACTTGATGGAGCCTTTGCCAGGTGATGGCCTCCTTCAAGCTGCCTACACGCTCCATCTATATTCATACCATATATATATATATATATATATATATATATATATATATTATATATATATATATATATATATATATATATATATAATATATATACATATAAGTCTACATTTCCCAGATAACGCACAATAGTCTTCCCAGTACGACACTCGTGGTCCTCTCTGCCAGGCTTCCCTTATATCCTAATTACGAGGACGGCCCTTATTACCTCTCCTTGATTACCTCTCCTCGATTACCTCTCCTCGATTACTTCTCCTTGATTATCCGTGCTTTGCTACTGTACTTAATTACTCATTACCAATCCAAATCTGGTATCTACATGCCAAAAATTTGTAATTATTGTGGGTAGTAGAATCAGTGAAAAATCGTTGTAAGTTCCTCTCTCCTCCGTGCTGGCTATTTGTGTACAGAATCCATATTCCCTAAGTAAGCACAAACAGAAAGTTCAAAAGATTATTCCAGTCCAAGTTCCATCAGAAAGAATTGTGTAGAGACACTCTATTAGTTTTTTTTACGTATGGGGGGGGGTTAGAATGATAGTTCTAGACCTCTCGTGTTGCAATCAATACATCCAGATGATTTATTCACTAGAGTCTCTCTATTGAATACATCCTCTGGGATCGTATTGGCTCGGACATCCTCCATTTTTCTGGAACTTTGCAAGCTCCTGATGATGTGTTGATTGCAACACGATAGGCCTACAGCTATCATTCTACTCCCCCCGTGGTTGTTTTACATATTGTAAAATATTACATATATGTAGCAGTGAGACCCTCGTATGGTACACAGGCAATATAGATATACATGAAATTCGGATATAGATGAAAGACGAGATGGTGGTGACACTATTATAATCTGTTGTTTACAAAATATTCATGGGTGGGGGAAGTGTGATGTCTGTAACAGAAATGTCTGCGTGAGTTATGAGTCCAGAAGACTGGAAAGATTGACGATGTACTCCGTGGTTGGTGGCGGGACTCACAGGGAGCGTGAGAAACACAGGTCGCGTGAGACACACAGGGAACGTGAGACACACAGGGAAAGTGAGACACACAGGGGGAGTGAGACACACAGAGGGCGTGAGACACACAGAGGGCGTGAGACACACAGGGAACGTGAGACACACAGGGGGAGTGAGACACACAGGTCGCGTGAGACACACAGAGGGCGTGAGACACACAGAGAACGTGAGACACATGTGCAGCGTCGTAAGAGAAAATGAGAAAATAGATATGGAAGATTTCTCAGCCATATTAAGATGAAGAATCGTAACTCCACAGTTGTAAAAAGAAGCAAAGGTCACAAGGCAAAGGTTACTAGACACATGTGTAACACCTGTGTATTTTTATTACAGAAGTGGATTCTTCAGTCCAATGCAAGCCAGTATAACAGAGGAAGCAGAAGATGTAGGTTTAAGGTGATCAGTCTCCTGTGAGTCTTATCATTCAATTTTTTGGGAATGTATATCATGTGTGTGTGTGTGTGGGTGTGTGTGTGTGTGTGTGACACACACACACACACACATACAAAGAGCGGATGATTAATATCCTTCAAAAAAAACGCGCATAAACATTAAGTTATTAAACGCTGCAAGTTTGCTGCTCCGCCATCAATTATTCTGATTTATTCAGTGTCAAGAAAGAAAAAACAGAAACCAGCCATAACGTTTCTGTTTTCAATGGTTTCAGAAGCCAGTTTCTTTTGGTTTCATTTGTTTGTGAAGTATTTATTGTAAGTTAGCCGGACTTGAGTCCTGGTGGTGCGAAGGACAGTACCAGCTCTCTGTAGGATGGGTGAGGATGTTGACAGTCCTGG
>NC_069400.1:111258767-111261267 GCF_026875155.1 Cherax quadricarinatus | reverse complement strand
AAGATGCAATCTTTCCCCCCAGGTACCAATCATGAGGAAAAATAAAGGGGGGGGGGGGGGGGGGTGGGGGTTTCTCTGGCCCTAAAAAAACAATGGAAATTCGGGAAAAGGGGAAAAAAAAAGATTTAGCGGGGGAAAGAGACTACATAGAGGTTTCCTTCATCGGGGGAACACAAAGGGGTTTATTTTCAGTGATGTATAAACCAAACCCAGAACTGCAGGGGGCCAAGGGGAGGAATATGAAGGGGAGCAACAGGCAATTTGGGGGACCACTTGTGGGGGTGGAAAAGAGTCACTCCCCAGAGCAAAAATTGCTGGTTATGGGGGGTTTTAAACCCCAGGGAAAATTGAAATGGGGGGCCTTTTGGGGGAATTGGGGGTTTTTCCCGGGAAAAAATGGAATGGGGGTGAAAAGGGGGGGAAGCCAGGAGTTGGGCGAGGGCTGGAAAAAACCCCATTTCAAACCAAAAAAAGTTAAGGGGCCTACCAGAGTGAGAGGGGGATGAACCCCAATTTTGGACCCCCTTTTGTTCACCCTGGCAGCTCAGACATTGAGGACATTTAATTATGGGGCCCCTAGGGGCTAGCGTCCCCGTGGTTCTGTTTCTTTGAATACATATTTGGCCCCCCGCAAATGGAGAGAATAAAAGGAGTAGCATGGGAAAAACCGAAATAAAAAGGGGGGGGGGGGCTAAAATATTTTAAAGAACCCTTCCCCGCGGGGGTCCCCGTGGGCAGAGAACTGGCGGAAAGCCATAAAAAAAAAATGGGGGAATAGTAGCAACAAAATGCAAGGAGGCAGTGGAAAAGGTTTTATTCCCCAAAAAAAAGTAACAACGGGAAAAAACCAAACAAGCCCCTGGTTTTACCCACGGGTAAGGGGGCAAAAACAAAGTCAATAGGAAGGAAAAAGTACAAAGGAGAGAAAAACGAAATAGGGGGGATCAGTCCAGAGGCCCGGGAAAGATACGCACAGGGAAGGGGGAGGGCCCAAACCACAGAAAAAAAAAAAAATGACATAGCATCGAAAATCAAGGGCTTTACCCCAAACCCGTTTTTTTAAGGGCCCCAAACAGGAGGGAAAACAAAGTCAAAGCCATGAAACAATTAAGGACAGAAGGGGGGAGAATCAAAAAGAAATATTTAGGAGGTATTGAGGGGGCGAAAAGGGGATTTAAGGGAAATTTTTTTTCGTGAGCCCGGAAGGGTGTGGGGAAAACGAACAGAAGGGAACTCAAGGGGAATATACCAAAAGGTTTTGGGTGACAAAACAAAACTGAGGAGGAGGTGAAGAAGCCCCCTAATGACCTTTTAAACCCCAAAAGGGGATGGGGAAACCGGGACAACATCTCCCCATGGGGCCTTTGAGAAAGGAGAAAAGGGATGCTGTGTGTGCCTTTAACCACAAAACTTTAACACATCCCCTTTAAACTGGGCAAATACCTGAGAAATGGAAAAAACAGCAATGTAGTCCCCAAATTTAAAAAAAGGGAAAAAGAAACGAGGGGATAAACTACAGGGCCCCGGGTTTTTCTGGGTTTTATCGGGGTGCAAAAATCATGGGAAAAAGATTTAAAGGGGAGGTGGTCGAAAAACCTGGGAAAAGGGAAAAAAATTATTAAATGAAAACCGCTTGGGGGGTTTATGGAAGGAAATTTTTGTATCCCCAAAAACCCCTGGAGTTTTATGACAAAGGGAAAAAAGAATAAGACACGAGAAGAGGGGTTGGGGAGATTGCGTTTTCCTAAAACTGCAGGGAAAGGGGGTTTTACACAGGTTCCCCCAAGAGATTAAATGCAGAACTGGAGATCAGGCAATTTGTAAAAGGAAAGGGGAAATGCAATTATAAGGGGAATAACCCACAGGGGGGGCCCCGCAACGAGCTGGGGGGGAAAAAGTGAAAGGGTTTTCACAGTGGGCGCCTGTTTTTAGCGGGGGCCCAAAGGGGCAAATTCTAGGAACCAAATGCTATTTTTGATATTGTGAACGACATGTTTTGGGGGGGAATAGACTTGGAAAAAGTCCCGCGCAGATGACGGGAAGTTGATGAGAAGAATTTAAAACGGGCGAGGATGAGGCAGGACGCAAAAAGCCTGGAGAGGTGGACAAAAGTTTTTCCAGTAACTGTTTTTTCGTTTTTAATCCAGCCCCCAAAAGCAAAGTCATGAAGATTGGGGGGGGGCAAAAAAAGAAACCCCAGGAAAAGAGGATATCCTTTGGTTTGGCAAAGACCAACCTCACTCAGGGAGAAAGACCTTGGGGGGGACAAAAAAAACACCGGGGCACTCACGGGGGCACACAAACCAAAAAACCGCTTTCAGCAAACGGGGGCCTGGCAAACCTGAAAATACGGTTTCCATACCTTTAATAAGGAATTTTTTTTAAGACACGTACCCCGTGTATGGTTTGGCCCCTCCCGGAGTATGCAGCACCCGTCTGGAAAAACCCACACCTGGGCAAACGTCAAGAGTTTTGAGAAATAAAAGGTTTTCAACAAGGC
>NC_069400.1:111236267-111253767 GCF_026875155.1 Cherax quadricarinatus | reverse complement strand
CCTGTTATTCCTGCCCGTTCCTCTAGTTTTTGCATTAATCTCTTGTGTAGAACTGTGTCAAAAGACTTCTTACAGTCCAATGAAGTCTATCCACCCTTCTCTCTCCTGCCTTACTTCTGTTTGTGATACAGGATTTCTCCCCTCCCCTCCCTGAAACCGTGCTGATTATCGTGGATAAGCTCATTCACTTCTAGGCGATCCACCAGCTTTTTCCTGATAAACATCTCTATGACTCTGCATACTATACATGTCAATGACACAGGTTGTTAATGGCACACACAGCATCTCTGCTCCCTCTCTCAGGACCCATGGAGAAATGTTGTCCGATCCCACCGTCTTTGAGGTATTTAGCTCACCTAGCAACCTCATCAGCTCCTCGGCTGTGTAGTGTGTCCAGCACTTGTTGGTGTACCCTACCATTCCTGTCTACTGTAGTCTAATCTTTCTCCACTGAAAACACTTCCTTTAATCTCCTCTTTTACTTCTTGGTCATTTCTTGTGATCTCTCCTCCTTCCTTCTTCAACCTGATTACCTGGTCCTTGACTGCTGGTTGCACAACAGCTTTGAATCAGATTTGGCTTTCGATGCTATGTCATTCTTGTATTGCCATTGCGTGTGTGTGTGTGTGTACTCACCTATTTGTACTCATCTAGTTGTGGTTGCAGGGGTCGAGTCATAGCTCCTGGCCCCGCCTCTTCACTGGCCGCTACTGGATGGATCCTGCCTCCACTACATCGCTTCCCAAACTATTCCACTTCCTGACTACTCTGTGGCTGAAGAAATACTTCCTGACATCCCTGTGATTTATCTGTGCCTTGTGTGTGTTTGTGTGTGTGCTTGTTTTTCCTTTTTTTCCGTCCTTTCTTTCCTTCCTTCCTTCCTTCCTTCCTTCCTTCCTTCTTTCCTTCCTTCCTTCCTTCCTTCCTTCCTCCCTTCCTTCCTTCCTTCTTTCCTCCCTTCCTTCCTTCATTTCCCCTTTGCCTCTTTTCTTTCCCTCCCGGTGTGCCCCTAGTGCCATCACTGGTGTGGCCCTCCCTCAGGGTTACATCACTGTGGTGTGGCTCTCCCTCTCCTCAGAGTTCCATCGCTGGTGTGGCCCTCCCTCCCTCAGGATGCTATCACTGGTGTGGCCCTCCCTCAGGGTGCCACATATTGGCTAGTTAGTTTCTTGGGTCAACTTTCCTGCGATTGGCAGCAACAACAACGAAGTCTCTGGCGAGCTAAGATGATTGCTTACCATCTGCCAGGATGTGTTAGTATACCACAGTTCCTGTGGTCCAGGATGTGGTAGTATACCACAGTTCCTGTGGCCCAGGATGTGTTAGTATACCACAGTTTCTGTGGTCCAGGATGTGGTAGTATACCACAGTTCCTGTGGTCCAGGATGTGTTAGTATACCACAGTTCCTGTGGTCCAGGATGTGTTAGTATACCACAGTTCCTGTGGCCCAGGATGTGGTAGTATACCACAGTTCCTGTGGTCCAGGATGTGGTAGTATACCACAGTTCCTGTGGTCCAGGATGTGGTAGTATACCACAGTTCCTGTGGTCCAGGATGTGTTAGTATACCACAGTTCCTGTGGTTCAGGATGTGTTAGTATACCACAGTTCCTGTGGTCCAGGATGTGGTAGTATACCACAGTTCCCGTGGTCCAGGATGTGTTAGTATACCACAGGTCCTGTGGTCCAGGATGTGTTAGTATACCACAGGTCCTGTGGTCCAGGATGTGGTAGTATACCACAGGTCCTGTGGTCCAGCATATGTTAGTATACCCACAGGTCCTGTGGTCCAGGATATGTTAGTATACCCACAGGGCTTGTGGTCCAGGATATGTTAGTATACCCACAGGTCCTGTGATCCAGGATGTTAATATACCCACTGGTCCTGAGGTTCAGTATTGCATGGTTCATATACTAGAAATTTCATGGTCAATATGTTACAGAATTTATGTGACAGAATTTTTCGCATATATTGGAAATTCTAGGATTCGTGTAATGGACATTAAATGCTCTAGATACCAGAATATTTGTGATCGATATACTCGTAGGTCCATATGCTGGCTTTTCTGTGGTTCATGTACCAGATATGCTGTGGTCCACTTACCACTCATTCTGTGGTCCATATACTGGTTAATCTGTTGTTCTTATATCAGTCATTCTGTGGGTCGTATACCAGTCATTCTGTGGTTCGTATACCAGTCATTCCGTGGTTCGCATACCAATCATTCTGTGGTTCGTATACCAGTCATTCTGCGGTTCGCATACCAGTCATTCTGTGGTTCGTATACGAGTCATTCTGTGGTTCGTATAAAAGTCATTCTGTGGTTCGTATACCAGTCATTCTGTGGTTCGTATACCAGTCATTCTGTGGTTCGTATACCAGTCATTCTGTGGTCCACATAGCGATCGTGTTAAGTGCTGGTGTAAAAATACCCACATACTGTGGAAGAAAGATACTGACAATGCCTAGGGCATTTAGTTACTAGACGTTTCGCTCACTGAGAGAAGAGGGGATAACCCAATACAGAGAATACAGAATATTTATGGTAAGTTAGTCAGGTGAGAAAGATATTAATACCTCAGAAACATGTGTTACATCTAGGTATTTTCATTTGCTGATGTTTCGCCCACCTGTGACTTCATCATCATTACACAATCAGGAGCAGGTGTTCAGTACCTCAGTCTTGATGAATCTGAAGCATGGTTAGGTTAGGTAAAGTTTGTCAGGAAACAGGACAAGTGTTTCCTGACGCGGGTCTTAGTCAGATGATGACCCACCGTTGGAGCTTTTGGTCATCTGACCGAGGCCTTCCGATGCCTTACCGGTCCACCCCTTTATAAATTGTGGTCAGTTATAACGATTTAGTTACCCAGGTGTTGCACGTGTGTTTGATTTATCAGCTTGTATATCAGTGGAATGAGCTGGGTACTGACAGCTGCTGTGATGACAGGTGCATGAGCATGTGTTACCTGCTGATGTAGTGTGTACCGGGGAACACACAGCTTGGCCAGTACTCATGTGATCCTTAAGGAACGCGTAAGTTCCTCCGTCTTCTAATAGCATGATCGTTTTTCCACTATAATCTACCTCGTCCGTCATTACTATCGTATTTATTTTGTCTGTTTCGTAAGGTGAGGTTCAGGATCTTTCTTTAATTCATGGAATAACTTAAGAAATCTTTTAGGACAAATGTGTTGTCGAGGTTTGAGGTTTGCTCAGACCTCTGCAACACAGACCTTACGCCATCCTCACATGCGACGCCACACACACCTTCCTGGTCTCCAGACCTTACGCCATCCTCACATGCGACGCCACACACACCTTCCTGGTCTCCAGACCTTACGCCATCCTCACATGCGACGCCACACACACCTTCCTGGTCTCCAGACCTTACGCCATCCTCACATGCGACGCCACACACACCTTCCTGGTCTCCAGACCTTACGCCATCCTCACATACGACGCGGCACACACACCTTCCTGGTCTCCAGACCTTACGCCATCCTCACATGCGACGCCACACACACCTTCCTGGTCTCCAGAGTGATAGATTGTCTCTTCTTAACTAAGTGCTTGATGGTGGACTACGAGATAGTGGTTACATTGATTTTTGTGACCTCGCGAGTGCCTTGATGACATTTCTGGCCACCTCGCCAACAGGAAGAATGATGTTCCTGGCATGTGACTGTCCTTGTGTGGCTGTGTTGATGATGTCGTGTGGCCGTGTTGATGATGCCGTGTGGCCGTGTTGATGATGTTGTGTGGCCGTGCTGATGGTGCCGTGTTGATGATGCTGAGTGGCCGTGTTGATGATGCCGTGTGGCCGTATTGATGATACCGTGTAGCCGTATTGATGATGCCGTGTGGCCATGTTCATTATACCGTGTGGCCGTATTAATGATGCTGTGTGGCCGTGCTGATGATGCCGTGTTTATGATGCTGTGTGGCCGTGTTGATGATGCCGTGTGCCCGTGCTCATGATGCCGTGCAGCCGTGTTGATGAAGCCGTGTGGCCATGTTCATGATACTGTGCGACCGTGTTCATGATACCGTGTTGCCGTGTTCATGATACCGTGTAGCTGTGTTCATTATACCGTGTGGCCGTGTTCATGATACCGTGTGGCCGTGTTCATGATACCGTGTGGCCGTGTTCTGCAGTCACTAGAGAAGTGTGGGAAGACACTAAAAGCGTGTAAACATTTGGATCATGCGATCACATTCCTCTGTGGGCTGTAAATCCTCTGCGTTGTAAGGCAGAAAGAACTCAAGGAAAACATATCTGCAGGTCTATATATCATGGTATGAGTGCACGGTGAAGGTGGTTCTGGCCGAGCCTGCGTCCTTAAGAACAAATCTGATGGGTGGTGTTGCTCTATCAAACTTACCAATAATGATTTTACTGTCCAGACGTCTGGGAACTATAGCCAGAATATCGTCCGCATAACAGCCATCTAGGTTGATTTGGACCTGCTGTTCTCTTCCTTGGATCGAGGCTGAATGCTCTCCAATCTCTTGGGCGCTGTATAACCCCTATGGGTTAAGAGCCAAACATATATAATGATAATAATAATAATAGAAGAAGAAAAACTTTATAAAACTGGGATGCTTAAATGTGCGTGGATGTAGTGCGGATGACAAGAAACAGATGATTGCTGATGTTATGAATGAAAAGAAGTTGGATGTCCTGGCCCTAAGCGAAACAAAGCTGAAGGGGGTAGGAGAGTTTCAGTGGGGGGAAATAAATGGGATTAAATCTGGAGTATCTGAGAGAGTTAGAGCAAAGGAAGGGGTAGCAGTAATGTTAAATGATCAGTTATGGAAGGAGAAAAAAGAATATGAATGTGTAAATTCAAGAATTATGTGGATTAAAGTAAAGGTTGGATGCGAGAAGTGGGTCATAATAAGCGTGTATGCACCTGGAGAAGAGAGGAATGCAGGGGAAAGAGAGAGAGATTTTGGGAGATGTTAAGTGAATGTATAGGAGCCTTTGAACCAAGTGAGAGAGTAATTGTGGTAGGGGACCTGAATGCTAAAGTAGGAGAAACTTTTAGAGAGGGTGTGGTAGGTAAGTTTTGGGGTGCCAGGTGTAAATGATAATGGGAGCCCTTTGATTGAACTTTGTATAGAAAGGGGTTTAGTTATAGGTAATACATATTTTAAGAAAAAGAGGATAAATAAGTATACAAGATATGATGTAGGGCGAAATGACAGTAGTTTGTTGGATTATGTATTGGTAGATAAAAGACTGTTGAGTAGACTTCAGGATGTACATGTTTATAGAGGGGCCACAGATATATCAGATCACTTTCTAGTTGTAGCTACACTGAGAGTAAAAAGGTAGATGGGATACAAGGAGAATAGAAGCATCAGGGAAGAGAGAGGTGAAGGTTTATAAACTAAAGGAGGAGGCAGTTAGGGTAAGAATAACAGCTATTGGAGGATAGATGGGCTAATGAGAGCATAGGCAATGGGGTCGAAGAGGTATGGGGTAGGTTTAAAAATGTAGTGTAGAGTGTTCAGCAGAAGTTTGTGGTTACAGGAAAGTGGGTGCGGGAGGGAAGAGGAGCGATTGGTGGAATGATGATGTAAAGAGAGTAGTAAGGGAGAAAAAGTTAGCATATGAGAAGTTTTTACAAAGTAGAAGTGATGCAAGGAGGGAAGAGTATATGGAGAAAAGAAGAGGTTAAGAGAGTGTGTGAAGCAATGTAAAAAGAGAGCAAATGAGAGACTGGGTGAGATGTTATCAACAAATTTTTGTTGAAAATAAGAAAAAGTTTTGGAGTGAGATTAACAAGTTAAGAAAGCCTAGAGAACAAATGGATTTGTCAGTTAAAAATAGGAGAGGAGAGTTATTAAATGGAGAGTTAGAGGTATTGGGAAGATGGAGGGAATATTTTGAGGAATTGTTAAATTGTATGATGAAGATAGGAAGCTGTGATTTCGCGTATAGGGCAAGGAGGAATAACATCTTGTAGGAGTGAGGAAGAGCCAGTTGTGAGTGTGGGGGAAGTTCGTGAGCAGTAGGTAAAATGAAAGGGGGTAAGGCAGCCGGGATTGATGGGATAAAGATAGAAATGTTAAAAGCAGTGGGGATATAGTTTTGGAGTGGTTGGTGCAATTATTTAATAAATTTATGGAAGAGGGTAAGGTACCTAGGGATTGGCAGAGAGCATGCATAGTTCCTTTGTATAAAGGCAAAGGGGATAAAAGAGAGTGCAAAAATTATAGGGGGAATAAGTCTGCTGAGTATACCTTGTAAAGTGTATGGTAGAGTTATTATTGAAAGAATTAAGAGTAAGACGGAGAATAGGATAGCAGATGAACAGGAGGCTTTAGGAAAGGTAGGGGGTGTGTGACCAGGTGTTTACAGTGAAACATATAAGTGAACAGTATTTAGATAAGGCTAAAGAGGTCTTTGTGGCATTTATGGATTTGGAAAAGGCGTATGACAGGGTGGATAGGGGGCAATGTGGCAGATGTTGCAAGTGTATGGTGTAGGAGTAGGTTACTGAAAGCAGTGAAGAGTTTTTACGAGGATAAGTGAGGCTCAAGTTAGAGATGTAGGAAGAGGGAAATTATTTCCCAGTAAAGTAGGCCTTAGACAAGGATGTGTGATGTCACCGTGGTTGTTTAATATATTTATAGATGGGTTGTAAGAGAAGTAAATGCGAGGGTCTTGACAAGAGGCGTGGAGTTAAAAGATAAAGAATCACACACAAAGTGGGAGTTGTCACAGCTGCTCTTTGCTGATGACACTGTGCTCTTGGGAGATTCTGAAGAGAAGTTGCAGAGATTGGTGGATGAATTTGGTAGGGTGTGCAAAAGAAGAAAATTAAAGGTGAATACAGGAAAGAGTAAGGTTATGAGGATAACAAAAAGATTAGGTGATGAAAGATTGAATATCAGATTGGAGGGAGAGAGTATGGAGGAGGTGAATGTATTCAGATATTTGGGAGTGGATGTGTCAGCGGATGGGTCTATGAAAGATGAAGTGAATCATAGAATTGATGAGGGAAAAAGAGTGAGTGGTGCACTTAGGAGTCTGTGGAGACAAAGAACTTTGTCCTTGGAGGCAAAGAGGGGAATGTATGAGAGTATAGTTTTACCAACGCTCTTGTATGGGTTGAAGCATGGGTGATGAATGTTGCAGCGAGGAGAAGGCTGGAGGCAGTGGAGATGTCATGTCTGAGGGCAATGTGTGGTGTGAATATAATGCAGAGAATTCGTAGTTTGGAAGTTAGGAGGAGGTGCGGGATTACCAAAACTGTTGTCCAGAGGCTGAGGAAGGGTTGTTGAGGTGGTTCGGACATGTAGAGAGAATGGAGCGAAACAGAATGACTTCAAGAGTGTATCATCTGTAGTGGAAGGAAGACGGGGTAGGGGTCGGCCTAGGAAAGGTTGGAGAGAGGGGTAAAGGAGGTTTTGTGTGCGAGGGGCTTGGACTTCCAGCAGGTATGCATGAGCGTGTTTGATAGGAGTGAATGGAGACAAATGGTTTTTAATACTTGACGTGCTGTTGGAGTGTGAGCAAAGTAACATTTATGAAGGGGTTCAGGGAAACCGGCAGGCCGGACTTGAGTCCTGGAGATGGGAAGTACAGTGCCTGCACTCTGAAGGAGGGGTGTGAATGTTGCAGTTTAAAAACTGTAGTGTAAAGCACCCTTCTGGCAAGACAGTGATGGAGTGAATGATGGTGAAAGTTTTTCTTTTTCGGGCCACCCTGCCTTGGTGGGAATCGGCCAGTGTGATAATAATAAAAAAAAAAAAAAAATAATAATAATAATAATAATAATAATAATAATAATAATAATATTAATAATAATAATAATAATAAAAGTAATGCCGGTGGGAATGATAAATAGGATGACCCCAGTTTGTAAACTCTTGATAAAGAGGGTGGGCAGAGCAGTGCTGGTAGGGAGACTATGAACAACACTAAACACTGTCTAGGGTTGTTCCTCCCCTATTTGAAACAGCCGTAATTAACTTATAGCTGGATGAGGTCGATGAAATCAATCCTTAGCACCAGAAGATCTGTTATCACTTTGTTATTCAGAAGACTCTATTTGCTATGAACGGTAGTGGCAAGCGGACACCCAGATCTTCCTTAGACAGTTGTGAAAAATTTACTCCGGAGGACTGAACACGGTAAGAAATTAATGTACCTCACTCCCCAGCAGAGCCAGAGTCTCCTGACTGCATGAGTTACCCTACACCTATGAACCTAGCATTTCTCTCAGAGACAGTTTAAGAGATAGATAGTGCTTCACTCTCACGGTTTTACTGACTAAACATGTCTCGTAGCTGATGGGAACTATTATCAGTGATTCATCTCAAACTCTCAGGGAATCTCATTAATCAGACTAAAGGCGTCAGCGCCAGACAAAAGACACTGTATTAGACAAGTACTAGATCAACAATGATGTATATTGATATGATAACTAATACAAATGCATAACACCTGTGTCGCGTATGTCTTATTTATCAATAAGAAACTAGAAACTTTTGATGCTAACACACCAACTATACAAGCAACAACACTGCTACGTAATACAATCTGTCACTTTTCAAACCACTATATTAACTTGTCCAAAGCTTCCTAAACTTCCTCTGAATCTCTATTTTTTCGTCAAAGTCTTCCATGTAGACTATGAAAAACAAGGGACACAAAACTAATCCTTGTGGAGCACCACTTGAGACCGATCCCTCATTCCACTGAACCAACTCTATGTTTCTCCTCGGTCATCATTTATGATACAAATTCTTAATACTGTAAATATCATTTCCATTTCAATTTATTCTTATTATTTTGAGTTATCTCCACCAGGACACCATAAACACGATAAACTCACATTACTTCTGGCCTGGTGTGTGTGTGTGTGTGTGTGTGTGTGTGTGTGTGTGTGTGTGTGTGTGTGTGTGTGTGTGTGTGTGTGTGTGTGTGTGTGTCTGCACCTTCCGACAATGCTCCTGTGAAGGCTTTATTTGATTAGCGTCTGGGGCTCTAACTCGGCCTGGCAGAGATGCAGCTGCAGGTGTTAGCGAGCAGAGTTATTAATTACTGTGAGTTAAGTTCACTTCTTCGGTCGTCTGCACGTGTGTATGTGTGTGTGTGTGTGTGTGTGTGTGTGTGTGTGTGTGTGTGTGTGTGTGTGTGTGTTCCAGTACCATTACACCTTAAATGGTCATACATTGGTAATACTGTTAATGCAAGAACACCTACTGTGAAAAAAATAGTGAAATTCCAAGCGCTCTCGTGACTTCTCACATTATCAGTTCCTTGATAATGTCAGAAGTCACGAAAGCGCTTGGAATTTCTTTATAATTTCACAGTAGTTATTCTGTATATTGTGATATCACCTGATTACTGTGATCTTATTACATTACTGTTAATATGTGATCACCTACAAATCTACTACTGCTACTGCTTCTGTTACTACTACTACTACTACTACTACTACTACTACTACCACTACTACTACTACTACTACTACTACTACGACTAGTAGTATTGCTACTACTGCTATTATTGTTACCACTGCTACTATTAATACTACTGTTACTAATGCCCTCTCCTGATGATGTGTTGATTGCAACACGAAAGGCCAACAGCTATCATTCTACTTAAAGCCTAGCGACTTAGGTACTCATCAGTGGAGACAATAATAGCAGCATCCTGTCCCCTCACTCCTGTTCGTCTCCTAGCAACGGGTCCCCTCCCTCATTCCCAGCAAACGAGCAATGACCTGACTACATACGTCAGACACTAGAACCTAACATTACCTCTGCCAGGTTCTAGAACCTAACATTACCTCTGCCAGGTTCTAGAACCTAACATTACCTCTGCCAGGTTCTAGAACCTAACATTACCTCTGCCAGGTTCTAGAACCTAACATACCTCTGCCAGGTTTCTAGAACCTAACATTACCTCTGCCAGGTTCTAGAACCTAACATTACCTCTGCCAGGTTCTAGAACCTAACATTAAATAATGAGGTTTAATGAGAGCTAATGGTTGCTTCAATGGCTGAAGAGAGTAATGTAAGATTTGCTAATTATTTAATATGTGTATGGTGGAGATGGGAGGTAGAGAAAGAGGAGGAGGAGATGGAAGAAAGAGGGAAGAAATGGAGGAAGAGGAGGTGGAAGAAGAGGAGAAGCAGATGAAGGACACGGATGTGTTGAAGGAAGAATTCCCAAATAAACACACTTTGCTAGAGCACACACGTACACACATACACACACATACACATACATACACACATACACACGCATACACACACACACACACACACAACACACACACACACACACACACACACACACATACACACACACACACAACACACACACACATACACACACACACATACACACACACATACACACACACATACACACACACACACACATACACACACACACACACATACACACACACATACACACACACACACATACACACACACATACACACACACACACACACACACACATACACACACACATGCACACACACCACAGGGGGATTGACTGGGAAAACCTGGAGCCACAGGGGGGTCCCGAAACAGGAGAGCCAGGATGTTGGACGTGGGCGGGAAAACCCCTCTGCACCAACATGTTAAGGCACACCAGAGTGAGAGGGAGGATGAACCAGCAAGATTGGCCCTTGTTTCCCCCTGGGCACTCAACTTTGGGGACATCAAGTATGAGAGTCCCCTAGACTAGCAAACCACGTGGTTTCTGTGCTTTGAATACTATAGAGCTGCAAGTGGAGAGAAAAACAGGGTAGAATGGGAAAACCCTGACTAAAAAGAGGGACAACATAGGGTTGAAGAATTTCCTGGGGGTCCAGGGGGACAGGAACTGACGGGAAACCCATAATAAAATGAGGGAATATGTACAACAAAAGAAAGGGGGCAGGGAAAAGGGTCTTCCCCAAGGGAAACATAAAAAAGGGGAAACCCAAACAACCCCGGGTTTAACCCGCGGTGTAAGGAGAAAAAAAAAAGTGCAATAGGAATGGAAAAAGAAACAGAAGGCAGAGAACCACGAAAATAGGGAGATCACGCAGAGCCAGGAAGATACCACAGGTAGGGGGGAGGCCCACGACAGTAGAAAAGACATACATCAGAATAAAAGACGACCCGAAACTGTTGATACCACATCAGGAGGAAGACAACAGTCAAAACCGGGTGATCAGATTAAGGACAGAAGGGGGAGAACTCACAAAAATGATCAGGAGGTATTGAGGAGCTGAACAGGAGTTTTAAGGAAGTTTTTACAGTAGAGACGGAAGGGCTTGGGAAGACGCACAAAGGGGAAAACAAAAGGGGAAAATACCAACAAGTTTTGGGTGACATACGAACAACTGAGGAGGAGGGAAGAAGCTCTAAGTGACCTTGACACCTCAAAGGCGTGGGACCGGGCAACATCTCCCCATGGGTACTTAGAGAAAGAGCAAGATGCGTGTGTGCCTCTAACCACAATCTTTAACACATCCTTTAAACTGGGGAACACCTGAGAAATGGAAGACAGCTAATGTAGTCCCCCAATTAAAAAGGAAACAGAAAGGGCACAAACTACAGACCTTCCTCACATGTATTGTGTGCAAATCATGGAAAGATTACAGGAGGAGAGTGGTCGAACACCTGGAAAAAGGAAAAAGATTAAAATAAAACCACATGGGTTTATGGAAGGCAAATCTTTATCACAAAACCCCCTGGGGTTTTATACAAGGTAACAAAGTAAGACACGAAGGGGGAGGTTGGGTAGATTCTTTTCCTAGATGCAGGAAGGCCTTTGACACGTTCCCCACAAGGATTAGGCAAAATGGGGATCAGGGACACGTAAAAGGAAGGTACTCAACATAAGGGAAAAACCCGACACGAGGGAGCAACGAGTCATGGGACGTGAAGAGGATCACAGTGGGCGCCTGTTACAGCGGGGGCCCCCCAGGGGGCAGTTCTAGACCATGCTATTTTTGATATATGTGAACGACATATGGAAAGAATAGACTCTGAAGTGTCCCTGTTCGCAGATGACGTAAGTTGATGAAAGAATTAAATCGGACGAGGATGGGCAGGACTGCAAAGAGACCTCGAATTCAATCCACCAAATGCAAATCATGAGATTGGGGAAGGGGCAAAGAAGACCGAAGACTGAGTAGTAGCTTAGGTGGACAAAGACTACAGACCTCACTTCAGCGGAGAAAGACCTTGGGGTACATAACACCGAGCAACATCAACCGGAGGCACACATCAACCAAATAACCGCTGTGCAGCAATACGGGCGGCTGGCAAACCTTAGAATACGTTCGCGATTCCTTAAAAGGAATCTGTTCAAGACACTGTACCACTGTGTATGTTTATGCCCATACGGAGTATGCAGCCCAGTCTGGAACCCACACCTGGTAGCACGCCAAGAATTAGAGAATGTAACAAAGGTTTGCACAAGCCTAGTCCCAGACTCAAGGGAATTTGGTTTTCCGTACGAGGAAAGGTTAAGGAAATCGGACAGACGACACAGGAGGACAGAATGGGTCAGGGGAGACAGATAACGACTACAAGATAACTGCGGGGAATAGACAAGGTGGACAGAGATAGGATGTTCCAGAGAGCGGACACAGGGACCAGGGGTCATCAACTGGATAGCTGAAGACTCAGACGAGTCACAGGGACGTAGGAAGTATTTCTTCAGTCATAAGTTGTCAGCAAGTGAATAGCCTAGCAAGTGAAAGTATGGAGGCAGGAACCATACATAGTTTTAAGAAGGAGGTATGACAAAAGCTCAGAAGCAGAGAGAGAGAGGATCCAGTAGCGATCAGTGAAGAGGCGGGGCCAGAGCTGAGTCTCGACCCCGCAACCACAAATAGGTGAGTACAATTAGGGTGAGTACACACATACACACATACACACACACACATACACACACACACATACAACCACACACAAACACACACACACACACCACACGCACCACGCACACACACACACATACACACACACACACAACACACACACACACACATACACACACACACATACACACACCCACACACACACACACAACACACCACACACACACACACACACACACACACACACAACACACACACACACACACACACCACACACACACACACACACACACACTATTACCAGACTCACACATACACTCCCCCCTCCCCCACCGACATTTCCCGCCTTCACCTGATCCCTCCCCTCCCTCTTTCACCCTCCCCCCTCGCCCACCTCTCCCTCTCCCACGTCACCCCACTTACTTCACCTCTCCTTTCCCACACCCCTCCCCACTACTCTCCACATACCACAGTTTCCTCCTCTACCTCCCCCCCCCCCCACACTCTGCCTCTGACATACACGATACTAACCTAACATACAGAATTCATAGATTTTTCCCACTCTGAGGCAATACAGGATAAAACAAAAATGGGTTGCCAGAGAGCAACAAGAAAACCAAGGGACAGGAGAGGAAATGCAAAGGAAGATTGGGCAGCAGAGCTCACAAAAAGGGAACATGAATGGGAATAGAACTAGAAGAACTTAGCATGAGAATGGAAGAGAGGATAGACATTGGAAAGCAGGAAGTGGGAGGTGCAAGTCAAGCAGCAGAGGCCAGGATACAGAGTTTAGAAGAGGAACTGAAAAATCTGAAACAGACTAAAGAACTAATGAACATTTTGGGATTGACAACAGAGACTGCTACCTCAGTCACAAATAAGGGGACTGTAGAGAAAGAAGGAGCAAAACTGCATGTAGAAGCTTAATCCAGTGGAGACTGTAGTAAAGAAAGAAGCGTAAAGGCTAGATGTGGAGACTCCCTAACAGATCCACAGCAGAGCCCAGGGAGAAGCCGAGAAGGGAAAATGAGCAGGCCACTGAGCCCAAGTACATTAGCTAGTGAAACTGAAGAAAGGAAAGCTGCAATGGAGGAAATCAAATTGAATGAGGGGATACACAGGTATGCAGTGGGAGAATGAAAGGGTGAGGTCAGTCTTTGTGTAATGGGCTCCAGGAAGATGAAGGAAACATATGAAAGCAAGAAAAACAAGGGAAAAAAGCAATGAAAGCATCATGAAAGCAATAGGAGAAACGACATGACCCAGCTGGAAAATTTTCGGAGAAATAAGGGGTATTTGTAAAAAAAAGAACCATCCCGGCCAGTAAAGTGACCTTCAAGGCAGAATCAGGACTCGGAACAGGATCCTGCAGGAGAAAGCACGATTAAGGACAAGCCGGCATACAGGAAGGTGTATCCTCGACGCGACAGAACACAACAGAAAGGCAGAAACAAGCGAGATGGTACAAAGGCGAAGGAGAAAGAGAGGGGAGGAGAAGACAGACAGGTAGATCCCAGACAGAGAAGATCAAATACAGCCCCCATCACAAACTTCCTATAGAAGCCTCCCAACCATGTCAGCCCCAGTGCTCAACCAAACACTCTAAACAAGAACAACCATGCCACATCCAATGCCCCCACCCATGCATTACAAACTCCACCCCACACAACCACCCATAGTTCCTTATCAGGTCCTCCCACTTCCCCAACCCCAATATACCTCCCAACCACAATCTTAGAAAAGAAGTTGAAGGTGTGGTATACAAATGCAGATGGAATAACAAATAAGTATGAGGAAGTGGCACGAAAGAAGCAAGGAGACATCGCCCAGACATAATAGCACCTCACAGAAACAAAAACTCCACCAGAATATATAACAGACTCAATCCTTTTCCATCCGGATATCGAATCCTCAGGAAAGACAGAGGGATGAGGGGGGGGAGGAGTTGCACTGCTCATTAAAAACCAGTGGGGGGTTGAGAAAATGGAAGGAATGGAATGGACGGGCGTAAGTGACTACTTATAGAACAATCCAGTCTGAGGGCATAAGGTGATAATTGCAAGAAATGTACAACCCACCACAGAACTGCAGAGCCAAGAGAAGAAAACGATAGAGCAACAGAGCAAGGGTCGACACACTAGCCCGAGGTGGCCAAGGAGAGCACACACATGGGGAGCAAAGTTACTAGTTATGGGTATTTCAATCACAAGGAGATTGACTGGTGGGAAAACCTGGAGCCCCATGGGGGTACCCGAAAACATGGAGAGCCAAGATGAGATGATATGGACTGGAAAACCTCATGCATCAACATGTTTAGAGATCACTACCAGAGAGAGAGGAGATGATGAACCAGCAAGACTGGACCTGTATTCACCTTGAGTAGTTCGACATCGAGGATATCATGTATTGAAAGGCCCCTGGAGCTAGTGATCATGTGGTTCTGTGCTCGACTACATATTTAGGCTCCAAGTGGAGAGAGCAGAGTAGGAATAGGGTGGGAAAAACCAAACTACAAAAGGGGGAACTACTCAGCCTTGAGGAACTTCTTTCAAGACATTTCCAGTGGTGAGAGAACTGACAGGAAAACCTGTACAAGAAATGATGGACTATGTGGCTACAAAAAAAAAAAAAATGCAAGGAGGGCAGAGGAGGAAGGGTTTGTTCCCAAGTGAAACAAAGTAATGGGAAGAACAGAACGAGTCCTTGGTTCACCCCAAAGGTGTAGGGAGGCAAAAACAGGTGTACTAGAGAATGGAAAAGGTACAGAAGACAGATACTCGGAAAAATAAAGAGATTAGTCCGAAGAAGCCAGAAACGAATATGCACAGATAAGAAGGGAGGCTCCAGTGGCGGCAATACGAAAATGACATAGCAACCGAAAGTCAAGGACTGACCCGAAGCTGTTGTACAGACCAACATCAGAAGGAAAACAACAGTCAAGGACCAGGTAATCAGACTGAGGAAGGGTGAATGGGGAATTCACAAGAAACGACCGGGAGTATTCAGGAGCTCAACACAAGATTTAAAGAAGTATTTACAGTGGAAACCAAGTAGGACACCAGAAATCAGAGCAGGGGTGCACCAGCAAGTGCTGGACGAGGTACATATTAACCAAGGAGGAGGTGAAGAAGCTGCTAATGCGAACTTGACACCTCAAAGGCAGAGGGACCAACACATCTTCTCCCGTGGGTCCCTTAACGAGGGAGGCAGAGACATTGTGTGTACCATTACAAAGATCTTCAACACTCATTTGAAACTGGGCAACTCCCGACGAGGTATGGAAGATGGCAAATGGTAGTCCCAATTTTTTAAAAAGGGAGACAGACATGAGGCACTAAACACAGACCTGTATCACTAACGTGTATAGTATGCAAGGTCATGGAGAAGATCATCAGGAGGAGAGTGGTGGAGCACCTTGAAAAGAAACAAGTGTATAATTGACAACCAGCATGGTTTCAGGAGGGAAAATCCTGTGTCACAAACCTATTAGAGGTTTAAATGACAAGGTGACAGAAGTAAGACAAGAGAGAGAGGGGTTGATCGACTGCATTTTTTTGACTCAAGAAGGCCTTCACACTAGTTCCTCTTCAGAGGTTACTGCAAAAGCTAGAGGATCAGGCACACATAAACAGGAAAGGCAACTGCAATGGATAAAGAATACCTTACAGGTGGAACAACGAGTCATGGTAACGTGACGAGGTGCAAAGTGGGCGCCTGTGACAAAGCGGGGTCCACAGGGGTCAGGTCCTAGGACCTGTGCTTGTTCACATTGGTATATGTGAATGACATAACGGAAGGGATTAGACTCAGAAGTTACCATCTTTGGCGGACGAACGGTAATTTAATGAGAAGAAATCAAATCGGTGAGGATCAGGCAGGACTACAAAGAAGACCTGTACAGCTTACAAGCCCTGTCCAGCAACTTGCTCCTTGAGTTTAAAACCCCGCCAAATGAAAAGTCGATGAAGATTGGGGAAGGGAAAAGAAGACCGCAGAAACAATATAGTTTAGAGGGCCCCAAAGTCTGCAAACCCTCATCAAAAAAAAAGTTTGGGGGGTGATATAACACCGACATACCCTGAGGCGCACATCAATCAATAACTGCTGCGCATACGGGCGCCTGGAAAAACCTACAAAAGCTTTCCGATCACACAGAAAGATCGTTCAAGACTCTGTATACCTTTTTACGCAGGCCCTTTTGGAGTTGCGCCCAGTTTGGAATCCACACCTAGTCAAGCACTCAAGAAATTAGGAAAGTGCAAAGGTTTGCAACAAACTAGCCCCCAGGTACGGGTTTTCCTACAAGAAAGGTTGAGGGAAGTCGGGCCTGACGACACTGGAGGCAAGGGGGGTCAGGGGAACATGATAACGACAAAAAAAATTTTGCGCGGAAAAGACGAGGTGACAAAGAGGGGATGTTAAGAGGGAACAGACACAAGAGTCAAAATTGAAGTTGAAGACTCGAGAATCAAAGGGATTTAGGAAGTATTTTTTCAGTTGGAGTCAACCGTGGAATACCTATGAATATGGAGGGGGGAACCATCATGTTTTAAGGCGAGGTAGATAAAGCCATGGAGCAGGGAGAGAAGGACCTTTTGCACATAAGAGGGGGGCCCAGAGCTATGACCGACCCCTCAACCCA
>NC_069400.1:111211267-111231267 GCF_026875155.1 Cherax quadricarinatus | reverse complement strand
GTAAGTGTTGTCAGGAGCAAAGGCAACATTGTAAGTGTTGTCAGGAGCAAAGGTAACATTGTAAGGGTTGTCAGGAGCAAAGGTAACATTGTAAGTGTTGTCAGGAACAAGTGTAACATTGTAAGTGTTGTCAGGAGCAAGGGTAACATTGAAAGTGTTGTCAGGAGCAAGGGTAACATTGTAAGTGTTGTCAGGAGCAAGGGTAGCA
The DNA here is from genome assembly GCF_026875155.1 of Cherax quadricarinatus. Lineage (NCBI taxonomy): Eukaryota > Metazoa > Arthropoda > Malacostraca > Decapoda > Parastacidae > Cherax > Cherax quadricarinatus. The sequence continues at coordinate 111,231,059 of NC_069400.1, read as the reverse complement.
TTGAAAGTGCTTCAGGAGCAAGGGTAACATTGTAAGTGTTGTCAGGAGCAAGGGTAACATTGTAAGTGTTGTCAGGAGCAAGGGTAACATTGTAAGTGTTTTCAGGAGCAAGGGTAACATTGTAAGTGTTGTCAGGAGCAAGGGTAACATTGTAAGTGTTGTCAGGAGCAAGGGTAACATTGTAAGTGTTGCCAGGAACAAGTGTAACATTGTAAGTGTTGTCAGGAGCAAAGGTAACATTGTAAGTGTTGTCAGGAGCAAAGGTAACATTGTAAGTGTTGTCAGGAGCAAAGGTAACATTGTAAGGGTTGTCAGGAGCAAAGGTAACATTGTAAGTGTTGTCAGGAACAAGTGTAACATTGTAAGTGTTGTCAGGAGCAAGGGTAACATTGAAAGTGTTGTCAGGAGCAAGGGTAACATTGTAAGTGTTGTCAGGAGCAAAGGTAACATTGTAAGTGTTGTCAGGAGCAAAGGTAACATTGTAAGGGTTGTCAGGAGCAAAGGTAACATTGTAAGTGTTGTCAGGAACAAGTGTAACATTGTAAGTGTTGTCAGGAGCAAGGGTAACATTGAAAGTGTTGTCAGGAGCAAGGGTAACATTGTAAGTGTTGTCAGGAGCAAAGGTAACATTGTAAGTTTTGTCAGGAGCAAAGGTAACATTGTAAGGGTTGTCAGGAGCAAAGGTAACATTGTAAGTGTTGTCAGGAACAAGTGTAACATTGTAAGTGTTGTCAGGAGCAAGGGTAACATTGAAAGTGTTGTCAGGAGCAAGGTAACATTGTAAGTGTTGTCAGGAGCAAGGGTAACATTGAAAGTGTTGTCAGGAGCAAGGGTAACATTGTAAGTGTTGTCAGGAGCAAGGGTAACATTGTAAGTGTTGTCAGGAGCAAGGGTAACATTGTAAGTGTTGTCAGGAGCAAGTGTAACATTGTAAGTGTTGCCAGGAACAAGTGTAACATTGTAAGTGTTGTCAGGAGCAAGTGTAACATTCTAAGTGTTGCCAGGAACAAGTGTAACATTGTAAGTGTTGTCAGGAGCAAGTGTAACATTGTAAGTGTTGCCTGGAACAAGTGTAACATTGTAAGTGTTGTCAGGAGCAAGGGTAACATTGTAAGTGTTGTCAGGAGCAAGGGTAACATTGTAAGTGTTGTCAGGAACAAGTGTAACATTGTAAGTGTTGTCAGGAACAAGTGTAACATTGTAAGTGTTGTCATGGGCAAAGGTAACATTATTTTTTAGCTATTTTATGAAGGCTGTTTCTGTTTCGTTATAATAATTATTTACTGTTGTAATTCTCAAATTTTATTTTAACGATTCGGGATGAAATTTCAATTTTCATAAAATAAATTTAAGGTTTAGTAATGCTGGCTATATTTTTTTTTTTTTTTTTTGAGATAAAAATATTATTTTTATTGTTCCTACGAGAAACATGTACACAAGTGACCCGGCCTCGGGGGCGTTAACCCCCCAAAATGCTCTCCAGGTATACCGCAGGTAAGTACTGTTTCAGGATCTTGGCTTTAGAAGACCTGTAACTCGAGTGGTAGAGCCCTGGACCTGATAATTTCCAGGACCACAGTTCGAGTCTCCTGTCCATGTCTCTGTATTCATTTACAATCCTTTATTACGACTTAATCTGAGTTCAATGATATTATTATTATTTAGATCTTATGGTGGTCAGGTTGTCAGATTATTGACTATAGGATTATTATAACTGACAATAGAAATTATTATTATTATTATTATTATTATTATTATTATTATTATTATTATTATTATTATTATTATTATTATTATTATTATTATTATTATTAATGTCCAGAGGGCTGATGAAGTGTTGTTGAGGTGGTTCGGACATGTAGAGACAATGGAAAGAAACAGAATGACTTCGAGAGTGTATAAATCTGTAGTGGAAGGAAGGCGGGGTAGGGGTCGGCCTAGGAAAGGTTGGAGGGAGGGGGTAAAGGAGGTTTTGTGTGCGAGGGGCTTGGACTTCCAGCAGGCATGCGTGAGCGTGTTTGATAGGAGTGAATGGAGACAAATGGTTTTTAATACTTGACGTGCTGTTGGAGTGTGAGCAAAGTAACATTTATGAAGGGGTTCAGGGAAACCGGCAGGCCGGACTTGAGTCCTGGAGATGGGAAGTACAGTGCCTGCACTCTGAAGGAGGGGTGTTAATGTTGCAGTTTAAAAACTGTAGTGTAAAGCACCCTTCTGGCAAGACAGTGATGGAGTGAATGATGGTGAAAGTTTTTCTTTTTCGGGCCACCCTGCCTTGGTGGGAATCGGCGGATGTGTTAATAATAATAAATTATTATTATTATTATTATTATTATTATTATTATCATTATATATACAAATAAATAAATAAATATATATATATATATATATATATTATATATATATATATATATATATATATATATATATATATATATATATATATATATATATAACCATTATATTATAACCAGACAATTTTTAAATTCCCTCATCCCGACAAAGCCATGGTCAGCGGGGCGAAAACTGGGAGGCGCTGGCTAGGGAGCCAGAGCTCAACCCCCTCAAATTTCAGCTAGGTAAACACACATATAACACTTCCGCATGGGACTTTATTTTCTCGAAGGTGGCCATAAGGGCGACAGAAACACAGTTTAGAGTCAGGTCCTGGACTTTAATTATTTGTTCAGCTGGTCTCTTGGTGACAGAGAGAGAGAGAGAGAGAGAGAGAGAGAGAGAGAGAGAGAGAGAGAGAGAGAGAGAGAATGGGAGAGATAGAGGATAAATAAAAGGGAAACCGAGGAAGAAAATAAAAAGAGGAGGTACAAAGGAAAGTTATATTTCACCAGCCTTGTGTTTATTGCGCTTGTAAATTACCGAGCTTGGATAGGGAAGGACAGGTCCTGGATAAAGAAGGACAGGTCCTGGATAAAGAAGGACAGGTCCTGGATAAAGAAGGACAGGTCCTGGATAAAGAAGGGCAGGTCCTGGATAAAGAAGGACAGGTCCTGGATAAAGAAGGGCAGGTCCTGGATAAAGAAGGACAGGTCCTGGATAAAGAAGGACAGGTCCTGGATAAAGAAGGACAGGTCCTGGATAAAGAAGGACGGGTCCTGGATAAAGAAGGCAGGTCCTGGATAAAGAAGGATAGGTCCTGGATAAAGAAGGACAGGTCCTGGATAAAGAAGGACAGGTCCTGGATAAAGAAGGACAGGTCCTGGATAAAGAAGGGCAGGTCCTGGATAGGGAAGGGCAGGTCCTGGATAGGGAAGGGCAGGTCCTGGATAGGGAAGGGCAGGTCCTGGATAGGGAAGGGCAGGTCCTGGATAGGGAAGGGCAGGTCCTGGATAAAGAAGGACAGGTCCTGGATAGGGAAGGGCAGGTCCTGGATAGGGAAGGGCAGGCCCTGGATATGGAATGGCAGGTCCTGGATAGGGAAGGACAGGTCCTGGATAGGGAAGGGCAGGTCCTGGATAAAGAAGGACAGGTCCTGGATAGGGAAGGGCAGGTCCTGGATAGGGAAGGGCAGGTCCTGGATATGGAATGGCAGGTCCTGGATAGGGAAGGGCAGGTCCTGGATAGGGAAGGGCAGGTCCTGGATAGGGAAGGGCAGGTCCTGGATATGGAATGGCAGGTCCTGGATAGGGAAGGGCAGGTCCTGGATAGGGAAGGGCAGGTCCTGGATAGGGAAGGGCAGGTCCTGGATAGGGAAGGGCAGGTCCTGGATAGGGAAGGGCAGGTCCTGGATAGGGAAGGGCAGGTCCTGGATATGGAATGGCAGGTCCTGGATAGGGAAGGGCAGGTCCTGGATAGGGAAGGGCAGGTCCTGGATAGGGAAGGGCAGGTCCTGGATAGGGAAGGGCAGGTCCTGGATAGGGAAGGGCAGGTCCTGGATAGGGAAGGCAGGTCCTGGATAGGGAAGGGCAGGTCCTGGATAGGGAAGGGCAGGTCCTGGATAGGGAAGGCAGGTCCTGGATAGGGAAGGGCAGGTCCTGGATAGGGAAGGGCAGGTCCTGGATAGGGAAGGGCAGGTCCTGGATAGGGAAGGGCAGGTCCTGGATAGGGAAGGGCAGGTCCTGGATAAAGAAGGGCAGGTCCTGGATAAAGAAGGGCAGGTCCTGGATAGGGAAGGGCAGGTCCTGGATAGGGAAGGGCAGGTCCTGGATAGGGAAGGGCAGGTCCTGGATAAAGAAGGGCAGGTCCTGGATAGGGAAGGGCAGGTCCTGGATAGGGAAGGGCAGGTCCTGGATAGGGAAGGGCAGGTCCTGGATAGGGAAGGGCAGCCCGGTTACCCAGACATCCATCACAATCTGCTTGATCAGGTACACTAGCCGCCAGTACATCATGGACGCTAAGAGCAAACATTTCTTTTATCATCTGCTTCATAAATAATATATTGCTGCAGCACGAACTCTGGAAGACAATATTAACCACTGACCATGAAAATAAGGGAAGACAGACGTACTGACAAGGGAGCCAGCAGAGGCCCAGGAGATGCTAGTTGTTCCTGGAAACATCTCCAGAGTGTACTGGATACATGGTGTGTTTTTTTGGGTAATTAGAAGGTGACGGTGGTGGCTGTGATGGGTATCTATGTACCTCGTCCAGGGTGTGCTGAGACGGGGTGTGTCTTGTGGATAAATTAAGTGGAGAGATTAATGGATGTGTTGGTGGTTGGAGGGAGGTTTTACCTGGTGGATGGAGGGAGGTGTTACCTGGTGGATGGAGGGAGGTGTTACCTGGTGGTTGGAGGGAGGTGTTATGGTGGTTGGAGGGAGGTGTTACCTGGTGGTTGGAGGGAGGTGTTACCTGGTGGTTGGAGGGAGGTGTTATGGTGGTTGGAGGGAGGTGTTAACTGGTGGTTGGAGGGAGGTGTTACCTGGTGGTTGGAGGGAGGTGTTACCTGGTGGTTGGAGGGAGGTGTTACCTGCTGGTTGGAGGGAGGTGTTACCTGGTGGTTGGAGGGAGGTGTTACCTGGTGGTTGGAAGGAGGTGTTACCTCGTGGAGGGAGGGAGGTGTTACCTGGTGGTTGGAGGGAGGTGTTACCTGGTGGTTGGAGGGAGGTGTTACCTGGTGGTTGGAGGGAGGTGTTACCTGGTGACTGGAGGGAGGTGTTACCTGGTGGTTGGAGGGAGGTGTTATCTGGTGGTTGGAGGGAGGTGTTACCTGGTGGTTGGAGGGAGGTGTTACCTGGTGGTTGGAGGGAGGTGCTACCTGGTGGTTGGAGGGAGGTGTTATCTGGTGGTTGGAGGGAGGTGTTACTGGTGGTTGGAGAGGTGTTACCTGGTGGCTGAGGGAGTGTTACCTGGTGGTTGGAGGGAGGTGTTACCTGGTGGTTGGAGGGAGGTGTTACCTCGTGGATGGAGGGAGGTGTTACCTGGTGGTTGGAGGGAGGTGTTACCTGGTGGTTGGAGGGAGGTGTTACCTGGTGGTTGGAAGGAGGTGTTACCTGGTGACTGGAGGGAGGTGTTACCTGGTGGTTGGAGGGAGGTGTTACCTGGTGGTTGGAGGGAGGTGTTACCTGGTGGTTGGAGGGAGGTGTTACCTCGTGGATGGAGGGAGGTGCTACCTGGTGGTTGGAGGGAGGTGTTACCTGGTGGTTGGAGGGAGGTGTTACCTGGTGGTTGGAGGGAGGTGTTACCTGGTGACTGGAGGAGGTGTTACCTGGTGGTTGGAGGGAGGTGTTACCTGGTGGTTGGAGGGAGGTGTTACCTTGTGGTTGGAGAGAGGCGTTACCTGGTGGTTGGAGGGAGGTGTTACCTGGTGGCTGGAGGGAGGTGTTACCTGGTGGTTGGAGGGAAGTGTTACCTGGTGGTTGGAGAGAGGTGTTACCTGGTGGCTGAGGGAGGTGTTACCTGGTGGTTGGAGGGAGGTGTTACCTGGTGGTTGGAGGAGAGTTTACCTGGTGGTTGGAGGGAGGTGTTACCTGGTGGTTTGGAGAGAGGTGTTACCTGTGGTTGGAGGGAGGTGTTACCTGGTGGTTGGAGAGAGGTGTTACCTGGTGGTTGGAGGGAGGTGTTACCTGGTGGTTGGAGGGAGGTGTTACCTGGTGGTTGGAGGGAGGTTTTACCTGGTGGTTGGAGGGAGGTGTTACCTGGTGGTTGGAGGGAAGTGTTACCTGGTGGTTGGAGAGAGGTGTTACCTGGTGGTTGGAGAGAGGTGTTACCTGGTGGTTGAAGAGAGGTGTTACCTGGTGGTTGGAGGGAGGTGTTACCTGGTGGTTGGAGAGAGGTGTTACCTGGTGGTTGGAGGGAGGTGTTACCTGGTGGTTGGAGGGAGGTGTTACCTGGTGGTTGGAGGGAGGTTTTACCTGGTGGTTGGTGGGAGGTGTTGCCTGGTGGTTGGAGAGAGGTGTTACCTGGTGGTTGGAGAGAGGTGTTACCTGGTGGTTGGAGGGAGGTGTTACCTGGTGGTTGGAGAGAGGTGTTACCTGGTGGCTGGAGGGAGGTGTTACCTGGTGGTTGGAGGGAGGTGTTACCTGGTGGCTGGAGGGAAGTGTTACCTGGTGGTTGGAGGAAGGTGCTACCTGGTGGTTGGAGGGAGGTGTTACCTGGTGGTTGGAGGGAGGTTTTACCTGGTGGTTGGAGGGAGGTTTTACCTGGTGGTTGGAGGGAGGTGTTACCTGGTGGCTGAGAGAGGTGTTACCTTCCAGCTAAAACATATGTATTAAACCTGTTTGAACTTGTTGTCTCTGTTGTACTGCTTCTAGGATGTCTCTCCCTCGTTGCCTTGTTTTATATCTTTCTTTTCACCCTACATTCCTTCCTTCCTTTTCATATCCCTTCATTCTTTCCTTTCTTTCTTTTTCCCTTCCTTCTTTTTTTCCTGCCCTTCCTCCCTTTCTTCAATTCCCTCTATTCTCTCCTTCCCTCCCTTCCTTCCATTCACTACCTTCCCTCCCTTTCTCTCTTTCTCGCTTTTCTCCCCTCTCTGTTCCAGACTTTCTATATTATCGCGTTAGTAAGATTATTCTCCTGCCTGTCAGTCAGCATTTGGCTCTTAAAGCCCCAGCTCAGGAAAGAGAGAGAGAGAAAGAGAGAGAATGGAGAAGAGATGGAGAGAAAAATGAGAAAGAGAGAAAGGAAAAGAGAAAGAAAGAAAGAGAGGGAGGGAGAGAGTGTCATGAGATGCGTCTCAGAGGTCCGCCGGATATTAATGATTCTAAAGTGTATAATTCCTCTAGGTTTTAAAGAGAAAAGTTTGGAGAAGGTTGTGGTGTTGGTGGTGGTGACGGTGGTAGTGTTGGTGGTAGTGTTGGTGTTAGTGATAGTGGTAGTGTTGGTGGTGGTGACGGTGTAGTGTTTGGTGGTGGTGACGGTGGTAGTGTTGGTGGTGGTGATGGTGGTAGTGTTGGTGGTGGTGACGGTGGTAGTGTTGGTGGTAGTGACGGTGGTAGTGTTGGTGGTGCTGACGGTGGTAGTGTTGGTGGTGCTGACGGTGGTAGTGTTGGTGGTGCTGACGGTGGTAGTGTTGGTGGTGGTGACGGTGGTAGTGTTGGTGGTGGTGACGGTGGTAGTGTTGGTGGTGGTGACGGTTGGTAGTGTTGGTGGTAGTGACGGTGGTAGTGTTGGTGGTGCTGACGGTGGTAGTGTTGGTGGTAGTGACGGTGTAGTGTTGGTGGTGCTGACTGTGGTAGTGTTGGTGGTGCTGACGGTGGTAGTGTTGGTGGTGGTGACGGTGGTGGTGTTGGAGGTGGTGATGGTGGTAGTGTTGGTGGTGGTGACGGTGGTAGTGTTGGTGGTGGGGACTGTGGTAGTGTTGGTGGTAGTGACGGTGGTAGTGTTGGTGGTAGTGTTGGTGTTAGTGATAGTGGTAGTGTTGGTGGTGGTGATGGTGGTAGTGTTGGTGGTGGTGATGGTGGTAGTGTTGGTGGTGGTGATGGTGGTAGGTTGGTGGTGGTGATGGTGGTAGTGTTGGTGGTGGTGATGGTGGTAGTGTTGGTGGTGGTGACGGTGGTAGTGTTGGTGTGGTGATGGTGGTAGCGTTGGTGGTGGTGACGGTGGTAGTGTTGGTGGTGGTGATGGTGGTAGTGTTGGTGGTGGTGACGGTGGTAGTGTTGGTGGTGGTGACGGTGGTAGTGTTGGTGGTGGTGATGGTGTGGTAGGTGTGGTGGTGATGGTGGTAGTGTTGGTGGTGGTGACGGTGGTAGTGTTGGTGGTGGTGACGGTGGTAGTGTTGGTGGTGGTGACGGTGGTAGTGTTGGTGGTGGTGATGGTGGTATGTTGGTGTGGTGATGGTGGTAGTGTTGGTGGTGGTGATGGTGGTAGTGTTGGTGGTGGTGATGGTGGTAGTGTTGGTGGTGTGACGGTGGTAGGTTGGTGGTGGTGACGGTGGTAGTGTTGGTGGTGGTGACGGTGGTAGTGTTGGTGGGTGGTGATGGTGGTAGTGTTGGTGGTGGTGACGGTGGTAGTGTTGGTGTTAGTGATGGTAGTAGTGTTGGTGGAGGTGATGGTGGTAGTGTTGGTGGTAGTGTATTGGTAGTGTTGGTGTTAGTGATGGTGGTAGTGTTGGTGGTGGTGATGGTGGTGGTGTTGGTGGTAGTGTTGGTGTTAGTGATGGTGGTAGTGTTGGTGTTAGTGTTGGTGTTAGTGATGCTGGTAGTGTTGGTGGTGGTGATGGTGGTAGTGTTGGTGGTGGTGACGTGGTAGTGTTGGTGGTGGTGACGGTGGTAGTGTTGGTGGTGGTGACGGTGGTAGCGTTGGTGGTGGTGACGGTGGTAGTGTTGGTGGTAGTGATGGTGGTAGTGTTGGTGGTGGTGATGGTGGTAGTGTTGGTGGTAGTGTTGATTTTAGTTTTGGTGGTAGTGTTGGTTGTAGTGTTGGTGGTGGTGGTGGTGGTGGTGTTAGTGGTAGTGTTGGTGGTAGTGTTGTGGTAGCGATGGTGGTAGTGTTGGTGGTGGTATTGGTAGTGGTGGTATTGGTGGTAGTGATGGTGCAAGTGATTGTGGTAGTGATGGTGGTGGTGGTGATATTAGATGTGGGGTTAGTGAGAGGGTGAGTGCCAGGATAAGTACCAGGGTGAGTACCACGGTGAGTGCCAGGGTGAGTGCCAGGATGAGTACCACGGTGAGTACCACGGTGAGTGCCAGGGTGAGTACCAGGGTGAATACCAGGGTGAGTGCCAGGGTGAGTGCCAGGGTGAGTGCCAGGATGAGTACCAGGGTGAGTACCAGGGTAAGTGCCAGGGTGAGTGCCAGAGTAAGTGCCAGGGTGAGTACCACGGTGAGTGCCAGGGTGAGTGCCAGGATGAGTACTGGGGTGAGTACCAGGGTGAGTGCCAGGGTGAGTGACAGGGTGAGTGCCAGGATGAGCACCAGGGTGAGTGCCAGGGTGAGTGACAGGATGAGTACCAGGGTGAGTACCACGGTGAGTGCCAGGGTGAGTGCCAGGATGAGTACCAGGGTGAGTACCACGGTGAGCGCCAGTGTGAGTGCCAGGATGAGTACAAGGGTAAGTACCAGGGTGAATACCAGGGTGAATACCAGGGTGAATACCAGGGTGAGTACTAGGATAAGTACCAGGGTGAGTACCAGGGTGAGTACTAGGGTAAGTACCAGGGTGTGTGCCAGAGTGAGTACCAGGGTGAATACCAGGGTGAGTGCCAGGGTGAGTGCCAGGGTGAGTGCCAGGATGAGTACCAGGGTGAGTACCAGGGTGAGTGCCAGGGTGAGTGCCAGAGTAAGTGCCAGGGTGAGTACCACGGTGAGTGCCAGGGTGAGTGCCAGGATGAGTACTGGGGTGAGTACCAGGGTGAGTGCCAGGGTGAGTGACAGGGTGAGTGCCAGGATGAGCACCAGGGTGAGTGCCAGGGTGAGTGACAGGATGAGTACCAGGGTGAGTACCACGGTGAGTGCCAGGGTGAGTGCCAGGATGAGTACCAGGGTGAGTACCACGGTGAGCGCCAGGGTGAGTGCCAGGATGAGTACAAGGGTAAGTACCAGGGTGAATACCAGGGTGAATACCAGGGTGAATACCAGGGTGAGTACTAGGATAAGTACCAGGGTGAGTACCAGGGTGAGTACTAGGGTAAGTACCAGGGTGTGTGCCAGAGTGAGTACCAGGGTGAGTACCAGGGTGAGTACTAGGGTAAGTACCAGGGTGAGTACCAGGGTCAGTACCAGGGTGAGTACCAGGGTGAGTACCAGGGTAAGTACCAGGGTAAGTACCAGGGTGAGTGCCAGAGTGAGTACCGGGTGAGTGCCAGGATGAGTACTAGGGTGAGTACCAGGGTAAGTACCAGGGTGAGTGCCAGAGTGAGTACCAGGGTGAGTACCAGGGTGAGTGCCAGGGTGAGTAACAGGGTGAGTGCCAGAGTGAGTGTCAGGGTGAGTACCAAAGTGAGTACCAGGGTGAGTACCAGAGTGAGTACCAGGGTGAGTACCAGGGTGAGTACCAGGGTGAGTACCAGGGTGAGTAACAGGGTGAGTACCAGGTGAGTACCAGGGTGAGTACCAGAGTGAGTACCAGGGTGAGTATCACGATGAGTGCCAGATTGAGTGCCAGAGTGAGTACCAGGGTGAGTACCAGTTGAGTACCAGGGTGAGTACTAGGGTGAGTACCAGTGTGAGTACTAGGGTAAGTACCAGGGTAAGTACCAGGGAAAGTACAAGGGTGAGTGCCAGGATGAGTACCAGGGTGAGTGCCAGAGTGAGTGCCAGAGTGAGTACCGGGTGAGTGCCAGGATGAGTACTAGGGTGAGTACCAGGGTAAGTACCAGGGTGAGTGCCAGAGTGAGTACCAGGGTGAGTACCAGGGTGAGTGCCAGGGTGAGTAACAGGGTGAGTGCCAGAGTACCAGGGTGAGTGCCAGAGTGAGTACCAGGGTGAGTACCAGAGTGAGTACCAGGGTGAGTACAAGTGTGAGTACCAGGGTGAGTACCAGGGTGAGTACCAGGGTGAGTACCAGAGTCAGTACCAGGGTGTACCAGAGTCAGTACCAGGGTGAGTACCAGAGTGAGTGCCAGAGTGAGTGCCAGAGTGAGTACCTGGGTGAGTACCAGAGTGAGTACCAGGGTGAGTACCAGGGTGAGTACCAGAGTGAGCCCCAGGGTGAGTATCAGGGTGAGTACCAGAGTGAGTGTCAGGGTGAGTACCAAAGTGAGTACCAGGGTGAGTACCAGAGTGAGTACCAGGGTGAGTACCAGGGTGAGTACCAGGGTGAGTACCAGGGTGAGTAACAGGGTGAGTGTCAGAGTACCAGGGTGAGTGCCAGAGTGAGTGCCAGAGTGAGTGCCAGAGTGAGTACCAGGGTGAATGCCAGAGTGAGTACCAGGGTGAGTACCAGGATAAATACCAGGATGAGTACCAGGGTAAGTACCAGGGTGAGTACCAGAGTGAGTATCAGGGTGAGTACCAGGTTGAGTACCAGAGTACCAGAGTGAGTATCAGGGTGAGTACCAGAGTGAGTATCAGGGTGAGTACCAGAGTGAGTATCAGGATGAGTACCAGAGTATCAGGGTGCGTACCAGGGTGAGTACCAGGGTGAGTACCAGGTGAGTACCAGGGTGAGTACCAGAGTGAGCACCAGTGTGAGTACCAGAGTGAGCACCAGGTGAGTACCAGAGTGAGTACCAGAGTGAGTACCAGGGTGAGTGCCAGGGTGAGTACCAGAGTGAGCACCAGTGTGAGTAAACCCGGGTGAGTACCAGGGTGAGTACCAGAGTGAGTATCAGGGTGAGTACCAGAGTGAGTACCAGAGTGAGTACCAGGGTGAGTGCCAGGGTGAGTACCAGAGTGAGCACCAGTGTGAGTACCAGGGTGAGTACCAGGGTGAGTACCAGAGTGAGTATCAGGGTGAGTACCAGGGTGAGTACCAGAGTGAGTACCAGGGTGAGTACCAGAGTGAGTACCAGAGTGAGCACCAGTGTGAGTACCAGAGTGAGCACCAGTGTGAGTACCAGGGTGAGTACCAGAACCTCGGGTTAACACACAAATCATAATCACCTGAGAACCTCCAAAACTTTCTCCTCACAGTCACAACTTTTGTGAAGAAAAAAGAGTAGAGAAAAGGAAAGAAAAGAATCTCACGTAAATACGCCGTCCAGTTTTAATTATCTGACAAAGATTTACCTCGCATCTTTTTCCCATAAATTACGATCGTTCGTCCCATTTAGCTTCATTCTTTCCAAATTATAATAGTTACAAGCTTTTTTTTCAGTATTCTTATTTTTTTGTTCACATCGTTAATGAGCATAATTAGTGATCTGAATGCGTCCTCTCGTAATGAAGGTTGAGGATTTGAGTCCTCGGAAGGAGGATCGACTCCCAAGCGCATGAAAATACAGGAAACAGTGAATACTTTGTGATTCCACATTTGAAAGTATATTGTTATAGTCACTCTGGTACTAACCCTGGTAATCATCCTGGTACTTACCCTGGTACTTACCCTGGTACTCACCCTGGTGCTCACCCTGGTACTCACCCTGGTACTCACCCTGGTACTTACCCTGGTACTCACCCTGGTACTCACCCTGGTACTCACCCTGGTACTCACCCTGGTACTTACCCTGGTACTCACCCTGGTACTCACCCTGGTACTCACCCTGGCACTCACTCTGGCACTCACCCTGCGAGAGGGACAGAGAAAGAGACAGAGACAGACAGAAAGAAATATATCAGAATAGGCTATAAATGTTAAGGATTTTGATTGATTTATCTCCTAGCTCCCAGAATGAATCTGAGTGTTAGTTGTGTACCTGTGTTGTACCTGTGTCTTGTATTGAGGTTCTTGTACGAGTGGCAGCCTGGCCTGAGGGCCCTGGCGGCACTCTCAAGCAACTCTGCAAATTGGATCACATTATGATAGCGTGTTGCAGGATTTTTTACAGATGCAAGTTGAATAGTGATCTTTGTAGTTTGTTAGTGCTGTGGTCGTGTTTACAGTGGTGGTTGTAGGTCGTTAGTGTAGTGGTCGTGTTGATAGTGGTAATAGTCGTTATAATGGTACTAAGCTAGTCTCTGCTATGAAAAAAACGAGGATCAGACTTTTAAATCATTGAAGATCAGACTTTGAAATCAATGTCTGACGAAGGATTTTACGTCATCCAATCTACTATATAATCTTGAGTATTAATCAACGATAAGGAGGAATTAACGAGAGGGAGGGGATGGAAGAGAGGGAGGGGATGGGAGAGAGGGAGGGGATGGAAGAGGGGGAGGGGATGGGAGAGAGGGAGGGGATGGAAGAGAGGGAGGGGATGGAAGATAAGGAGGGATGAAATGGAAAAGAGAGAGGAATGCAGGACAGAAAGACTGAAATAGGAAAGGAAATTGATGGGCAAATTGGGAGATAGAGAGAGAGAAGCAGGAAGTATCTCGTCCGTACCATGATGGTGGTAGTCATGGTAATGGCGATGATCTCTGCCATAATACTGACGTGTTACCATGACAAGGCTGTGTTTGAGAGGAGGGAAGTCTCCCATGGTAGCGGGATACCACAAACACCATGACTGCAGGGAAGCAGCGCAGGGAAGCACCACTATGGTTGTGTTTTACCATGACTGGCCTACCATGAGAGGATGTCTCGCTCAGAGGCTTAGAACACTCTACTTCACTCAAGCCCAAGTGAGAACCCATGTTGAAGGCTTACGTGGAGTCTGTGTGAAGTGTGTCAGTGAGTGAGTGAGAGAGAGAGAGAGAGAGAGAGAGAGAGAGAGAGAGAGAGAGAGAGAGAGAGAGAGAGAGAGAGAGACAAAGAGACAGACAGACAGACAGAGAGGAGGGAGACCAAGAGATAGAGTTCAACAGTTATCTCGTGCAGTAGTACATTCCATCTTAATATATATCATACTACCATCGGTTAATCGAAATTCAGTCAGAACTGACTGGTAACTGACAGCACGATCTCTCTCTCTCTTTCTCTCTCTCTCTCTCTCTCTCTCTCTCTCTCTCTCTCTCTCTCTTCTCTCTCTCTCTCTCTCTCTCTCTCTCTTCTCTCTCTCTCTCTCCCCTCTCTCTCTCTCTCTCTCTTTTTACACAGGGTTTGACAAGGTTAAGGATCCCTAGCTTTATTGACAAGCTATTTACAGGTTAAGGATTCCTAACTTTATTGACAAGCTAAGAGCTGTCACCTACATCAGCTCATTTGAAAGTAGGGAACAGGATGAAGTTGGAGCCATCTGTGGGCCAGCATTTTCATTTGATCAACTGACTTTATCTCGTTGACATCATAATGCTCTACGAATGTGTTCCATACTCGAGTCATAATGGGTATATATGATCTCAGATGGAGTGATGTTCTGGAGAAGGTTACAGCCAGAGTGAAGTTTCTGCTTTCTGCCCGTCTTGTGGCATAAAAGCTTGTTTCACGCTGTCCTCGAAGTGGCTCCAAGTGTGGTACTTTGACAATATTGGCCTTGTACATAACAGTAAGGCCACCCACATCCCTCCTATGTTGAAGGCTCTGCTGAAATGACAGATCTATCCAGGATGAGTCCAGGCGAGAGATGAGACGTCTTGCTCTGTTCTCTACTCTGTCAAGCAGTCGCAGATGAGAGGGGGGGGGCAGGCAAACCAGGAAAGTGGAGCATACTCAAGATATGAGCATACTTGTGCCTCGTACAGGATCTTGCAACCCCTACTGTCAAGCAGATGCGAGATACGGCGAAGTGCTGTAAGCTTCCTGGCTGCCTTGTTTGCAAGATTTACAACATGGTTCTTCAAGGTTACTTTGGAGTCAAATTTTACTCCAAGGATATCAACTTCTTCTCCAGGTGCCAACACCCTCCCATTCATCCTTACTAATGTTCTCTCTCTCTCTCTCTCTCTCTCTCTCTCTCTCTCTCTCTCTCTCTCTCTCTCTCCTCTCTCTCTCTCTCTCTCTCTCTCTCTCTCTCTCTTCTCTCCCTCATCCATTTATCAATTAATTACACATAAAAAGCTTCAACTTTGATTCCTGATCTCAAAAAATTGCTTTGAAAAGTATCATAGAGACTTGCAAAGGTAACTTTGACGGACAGATGCGCAACGTGACTGGTTTTTGTTCTGGTTTTGGTAAAGTGTACCAATTTAATTCTTGTAAAGTGTTCTTGTTCCAAGGAATTGCATTATTATTTTTATTGTTATTATTATCATTATTATATTATTATTATTATTATTATTATTATTATTATTTATTATTATTATTATTATTATTATTATTATTATTGCTTTTTATTATTATTATTATTATTATTATTAATATCAATAGTATTATTATTATTATTATTATTATTATTATTATTATTATTATTATTATTATTATTATTATTATTATTATTATTATTATATTATTATTATTATCATTATTATTATTATTATTATTATTATTATTATTATTATTATATTATTATTATTATTATTATTATCAATATTATATTCATTATCATTGTTTTTATTATTATTATTATTAATTATACGGAGGGGAAACGCGGAAGAGAGATAGTGGAAGTGTGGAGGTAGGCAGAGATAAGGAGAAAGTTTGGAGAGGAGGGGGAAGGGAGAATAAGAATGAAAGATAAGTTTGTAGATGGAGGAGGGAGGGAGAGAATGTGTTGGAAGGGAGAGAGAATGTGTTGGAAGGGAGAGAGAATGTGTTGGAAGGGAGAGAATGTGTAGGAAGGGAGGGAATGCGTTGGAAGGGAGAGAATGTGTTGGAAGGGAGAGAATGTGTTGGAATGGAGAGAATGTGTTGGAAGGGAGAGAATGTGTTGGAAGGGAGAAAATGTGTTGGAAGGGAGAGAATGTGTTGGAAGGGAGAGAGAATGTGTTGGAAGGGATAGAATGTGTTGGAAGGGAGAGAATGTGTTGGAAGGGAGAGAATGTGTTGGAAGGGAGAAAATGTGTTGGAATGAAGAGAATGTGTTGGAAGGGAGAGAATGTGTTGGAAGGGAGAGAATGTGTTGGAAGGGAGAGAATGTGTTGGAAGAGAGAGAATGTGTTGGAAGGCAGAGAATGCGTTGGAAGGGAGAGAATGTGTCGGAAGGGAGAGAAGGTGTTGGAAGGGAGAGAATGTGTTGGAAGGGAGAGAATGTGTTGGAAGGGAGAGAATGTGTTGGAAGGGAAAGAAAGTGTTGGAAGGGAGAGAATGTGTTGGAAGGGATAGAGAATGTGTTGGAAGGGAGAGAATGTGTTGGAAGGGAGAGAATGTGTTGGAAGGGAGAGAATGTGTTGGAAGGGAGAGAATGTGTTGGAAGGGAGAGAGAATGTGTTGGAAGGGAGAGAATGTGTTGGAAGGGAGAGAATGTGTTGGAAGGGAGAGAATGTGTTGGAAGGGAGAGAGAATGTGTTGGAAGGGAGAGAATGTGTTGGAAGGGAGAGAATGTGTTGGAAGGGAGAGAATGTGTTGGAAGGGAGAGAGAATGTGTTGGAAGGGAGAGAATGTGTTGGAAGGGAGAGAATGTGTTGGAAGGGAGAGAATGTGTTGGAAGGGAGAGAGAATGTGTTGGAAGAGAGAGAATGTGTTGGAAGGGAGAGAATGTGTTGGAAGGCAGAGAATGCGTTGGAAGGGAGAGAATGTGTTGGAAGGGAGAGAAGGTGATGGAAGGGAGAGAATGTGTTGGAAGGAGAGAATGTGTTGGAAGGGAGAGAATGTGTTGGAAGGGAGAGAATGTGTTGGAAGGGAGAGAATATGTTGGAAGGGAGAGAATGTGTTGGAAGGGAGAGAATGTGTTGGAAGGGAGAGAATGTGTTGGAAGGGAGAGAATGTGTTGGAAGGGAGAGAATGTGTTGGAAGGGAGAGAATGTGTTGGAAAGGAGAGAATGTGTTGGAAGGGAGAGAATGTGTTGGAAGGGAGAGAGAATGTGTTGGAAGGGAGAGAATGTGTTGGAAGGGAGAGAATGTGTTGGAAGGGAGAGAATGTGTTGGAAGGGAGAGAGAATGTGTTGGAAGGGAGAGAATGTGTTGGAAGGGAGAGAATGTGTTGGAAGGGAGAGAGAATGTGTTGGAAGGGAGGGAATGTGTTGGAAGGGAGATAATGTGTTGGAAGGGAGAGAATGTGTTGGAAGGGAGAGAGAATGTGTTGGAAGAGAGAGAATGTGTTGGAAGGGAGAGAATGTGTTGGAAGGCAGAGAATGCGTTGGAAGGGAGAGAATGTGTTGGAAGGGAGAGAAGGTAATGGAAGGGAGAGAATGTGTTGGAAGGGAGAGAATGTGTTGGAAGGGAGAGAATGTGTTGGAAGGGAGAGAATGTGTTGGAAGGGAGAGAATGTGTTGGAAGGGAGAGAATGTGTTGGAAGGGAGAGAATGTGTTGGAAGGGAGAGAATGTGTTGGAAGGGAGAGAATGTGTTGGAAGGGAGAGAATGTGTTGGAAGAGAGAGAATGTGTTGGAAAGGAGAGAATGTGTTGGAAGGGAGAGAATGTGTTGGAAGGGAGAGAATGTGTTGGAAGGGAGAGAATGTGTTGGAAGGGAGAGAATGTGTTGGAAGGGAGAGAATGTTTGATACACGAGCGAAATACAGAGATAGGCTATCAGATGTCAACTTGTATCCGCGCTGCCTCTGGTGATGCTGTAGATGGTAATTGTTTTAGGCAAAAGTTGGGATTATAACATCATGGGATTCATTAGTGTTCTCGTCTGCTTCATCTTCCTCTTTTTCTTTTGATTCTTCTTTTTCCTCATCTTCTTATGGTAATTATAATGCTAATAATAATAATAATAATAGTGTTATTATTATTATCATTATTATCATTATTATTATTATTATTATTATTATTATTATTATTATTATTATTATTATTATTATTATTATTATTAAGTGTGTTTTTCCGGAGAAATATCTTGAAATTAAAGTCATCATTCACAAGCGTAAGTCTGAGAGGATGACTGGGGCTCCGGGTAGTGAAATGTGAAGAGTAGAATCCGTAGACTTGTGTGTCTTCCCTGTTTTCTAGACTTCTAGAGGGATCGTGTTCATGCTCTTCTAATTATATCTTCTAAGTATAGTTCCTACCTTCTAAGTATGGTTCCTACCTTCTAAGTATGGTTCCTACCTTCTAAGTGTGGTTCCTACCTTCTAAGTATAGTTCCTACCATATAATTATTACACCAGCGGTAAGACGCCCTTCTAGCCCCTCATATCTACTTGTTGTTATACCTTGAAGTATTCCTTGATGTATGCTAGGCTGGTATAACAACATAAGGGATCTGGACACGCTGCAGGCCTGGTACAGCAACTGGCTCCTGGGGTTCAATCCCACCAAGTGCAAAGTCATGAAGATTGGGGAAGGGCAAAGAAGACCACAGATAGAGTACAGTCTAGGGGGCCAGAGACTACAGGAGTGCCAGACACCTGGCACCTCCACAAGGGGCTCCTCCCCCCCCCATGCCTCAACGACTATCCCAGATCCCTGTAAATTGGCTCTAGCAACATTTCCACAAGACGCCCCATTTCCATTTAGAGTAAATTTGGCGATGTGAATCGTGGGTAGCTATCTCCTAAGAGGTACCTTTAATTGGCTGCCTTTGTTTTTTTTTTCTTCCTCTTTGTCCATTTTATTTCGCTCACAACTCGAGAACCCCTCATCCGATCGGATTCAAATTCTGAAAACTTGTGTACGGTAGCGGTAAAGCTGATCTTTGGGGGAAAGTGTGACTTTCACGTGACACGGTGTGTTCTCCTAATGTGCTAATTTTTATTGAAGGAATTAGGATATTAGTTTCCAAGTGATGACTTGCAAATGTCTCTTCCCTTATCCTTAAAAAAATTAAACGCTAACATTTAACTACATTACAAACTTGTACCGCAGTCTGCCCTATGTCTTTCGCGTACACTGAGGTACAGGGAACTTGGGTTATCAAATGCGGAGATCAATTTCTCGTATCACGAAGTCAACGAAATGCATCTGGTACCCCAAGTGATTTCCTGGTTAATTTCTCCTGTTTCGTGGACTAGTTTTGCGTGTCACTGCAGCAGTGATTTTTTGTAAGAGTACGGTGACCAGGTCGATGAGACTATCGTAGACGTTATTCAAGCGATAAACCTCAATCCTTCGCGAGAGGTCGAGGGGAAAATAATTATTTTTTCTGTAAATGACGCTACTTTAAAACGAATTTTTTACAGTCTAAGCAACATGTAGCTCACCCATCCTCTCCTGTGAGACCTTTGTTAACCTGTTCCTTGTTTCAGTAACGTCCCAGACCCCAACAGAGGTTTGGGACGTCTCAATGACGTCCCAAACCTCCATTAGTCTGTTCTACGTCTCAATAACGTCCTAAACCTCTGTTAATCCGTTCTGGGTCTCAGTGACGTCTCTTCTATGTCTCTTTAAGGTTCTAAAACACTACCTTCCCATTCCCCCCAAAAAACAGCTGAGTTCTGTGAAGATTTTTGTGGTGTCCAGAACTCTCCTCCCAGAGCACCGGTTATCATGTGTTCCATTAACATCAACTTTACATGTTAAGGTCGTTGGTCTCACTGCTGTCTTGTTTATCATCTCTCGGTCTCACTGCTGTCTTGTTTATCATCTCTCAGTCTCACTGCTGTCTTGTTTATCATCTCTCGGTCTCACTGCTGTCTTGTTTATCATCTCTCGGTCTCACTGCTGTCTTGTTTATCGTCTCTCGGTTTCACTGCTGTCTTGTTTATCATCTCTCGGTCTCACTGCTGTCTTGTTTATCATCTCTCGGTCTCACTGCTGTCTTGTTTATCATCTCTCGGTCTCACTGCTGTCTTGTTTATCATCTCTCAGTCTCACTGCTGTCTTGTTTATCATCTCTCGGTCTCACTGCTGTCTTGTTTATCATCTCTCGGTCTCACTGCTGTCTTGTTTATCATCTCTCGGTCTCACTGCTGTCTTGTTTATCATCTCTCAGTCT
>NC_069400.1:111121267-111201267 GCF_026875155.1 Cherax quadricarinatus | reverse complement strand
AGTGGTAGTCACTTGTGTTGATTTATTGATGTATTTGTTGACATGTTTTCCTCTCGTGTTTAGAGTGGACAGAGGATTTGTTCCTCGGGTGTGAAATTGTGTTGTGTGTGTGTGTGTGTGTGTGTGTGTGTGTGTGTGTGTGTGTGTGTGTGTGTGTGTGTGTGTGTGTGTGTGTGTGTGTAAAAACTATTGGTCCCACCTACTACTTCTCAACAACCTGAACACTGTCGTACCCACTCTTAAAACTGTGTGTGAACTTTACCCTCCCCAAATCTAAATCCAATTCATTCCCGTCTATCCTGAGGCTGAAAAAGTACTTCCTAATTCCCCTCTTGTGTTTAGCTTCTACCTCTCCTCTTTCTTGTGTCTCCCACTACATTCAGTCTGTCCCTTTCTACCCTGTCCTTTCATCTTATCATCGTGTACATTAAAGTCGTTGAATAAATGGTTAGAAAACTTATAAATTGATAAATAAGACACTCGTGCAACGCTTGGGTATCTTTATTCGCCATCCAGTGGCTTCCTCAGTCCAAAACAGAGAAAAGGTGGAAGATGAGGAGTTTAAGATAGTCTGTCCCTCATCCTGGAGTCTATGTCCAGAAATCAGCTTGACCACAGTGATGGCAGAAAGAGCTATATTGTAAGCTTCAAGCTTGCCTTGTTGGTGTTTTCTCTCAGTAAAGCTTTACAAAGCTCAGATTCTCACCAGCTCTTTGCTGTTGCTTTGGCCTGAATGTGAGAATTACAGGCCTTGCCAATCAGTTAAGCAGCTAGACACTCAGAAGAATGGAAGAGCTGACCCAAGTGCGGCTTTCAGATGGTAGAGCTTGTGATAAAAGTTAGACCACTGACCAGTGGTGGTCTGGCGGTCGTTTCAGGGGATTTCAGGAGATTCCTCAGATCTTCTCACACATTCCCTCTCTCTCTCTCTCTCTCTCTCTCTCTCTCTCTCTCTCTCTCTCTCTTCTCTCTCAGCAAATCCCTTTAGGCTGGCTGGCGCAGGTCCGGTCACGGACCCAAGGACGTGGGTGGTGGTGGGTGCAGGTGGGTGGTAGTGGTGGGGGTTATAGGTGGGTGGTGATGGGTGTAGGTGGATGGTGGTGATGGTAGTGGTAGTTCTAGGTGGTACGTGTTGGTTGTAGGTGGGTGTAGGTGAGTGGTGGTGTAGATGGATGGGGGAGGGTGTAGGTGGATGGTGGTGACGATAGTTATAGGTGGGTGCAGGTGTTTGTAGGTGGTTGGTAGGTGTCATCCGAATTATTATTATCATTATTATTATTATTATTATTATTATTATTATTATTATTATTATTATTATTATTATTATTATTATTATTAATGTTGGTGTCAGCAAATATAAAACAACAACTACAACAATATAAATTTCTTTAAAACAATATACATTGCACCAGATTTATATAAATCCCTCAAAAATTCTCCTTTTCTGTTACGAGTGTAAAATATTGACCAATATATTGGCTTCCAAAACAGCTGACGAGGCGAGAGACTGTCAGCACGTTATTTGACAGCCTGATTTGCCAGATATGACCATAAAGCTGACACCTGTTGACATGTTTATGTATGAGAGGAGAAGAGAGAGAAAAGAGAGAGAGAGAGAGAGAGAGAGGAGAGAGAGAAGAGAGAGAGGAGAGAGAGAGAGAGAGAGAGATGAGAGAGAGAGAGAGAGAGAGAGAAGAGAGAGAGAGAGAGAGAGAGAGAGAGAGAGAGAGAGAGAGAAGGAAGAGAGAGAGAGGAGAGAGAGAGAGAGAGAGAGAGACTGATACGTGACTCTTATTTTGGTAAGGGCGTCAGGAAGCCCCGTGGCCAACAGAAGACTCTTAATAGACCACAGGAGGAGGCCTATTTACAGTTTTCTGTTAAAACAGAATATTCTACTGGCAACAGATCCCCCAGGAGACTATCGGCTAATTGCAATTATTAGTACAACAACGAAAGTCATTTTGACGTAAAATAAAATTAACAACAGGAGACGTCCTGTTGTTCTGTTGTTATTTTTGGTGATGAATGTAAATAAAAGGTTGTGCCGAGCTGTCTGTAAAAGATTTACACTGTGTAAAAGCAGCCGCCCATTACGAACATCACCAACAGAAAGTCAAGAACGTACTGATTTAAATTGTACTTTTAAACGGTAATAACAGAAAAAAATGGATTCAACTGTTGCAAGAGAAATAACAGGAAAATGACTCATCTGCTTGCACAAGAGGCGTTATCCGTTGCTAACAGAAAAGCAACAGCAAGCCAACTTTTTCCTTGGCAACTAACCCCTCCCCCCTACTTCAACAGAGATAAGAGCAACAGGAGACCAACAGTGTCATCACAACTGCCTCACCTGGCAACAGAAGACCAACAGTGTCAGCTGAGTCATGGTACAAGAGGCATCACTCTCAGGGAACACCGTTACCATAGCAACAGCTGTCACAGCCTCACTTCCTCTACCTCAACCAAGTACAGCAAGTATATTATATATAATATATATATATATATATATATATATATATATATATATATATATATATATATATATATATATATATATATATATATAATTTATATACAGAGCACATAAAGATTCATTCATGTAGGTGCTGTATACGACGTAAGTCAAGTCTATCTTGGAGTACGCAGCACCAGCATGGAACCCACAACTGGAAAAAGCTATGACAAGAGGCTAACGTGACTGAATTTAACGTCTCTGGAAGACGGAAAACCAAGTGGAGACATAATAACAATATACCAAATACTCAGGGGAAACTGATGAGGTAGATAGGGATAAGTTGTTTGAAAAGCAGACAATCACATACTCGGAGTCACAAAGATGTCAGGAAGTATTTCTTCAGCCTCTGAGTGGCCAAGAAGTAGAATAACCTCTACAATGAAGTGTTGGAGGCAAACTCCATACATAGTTTGAAGAGGAGGTACGATAGGGTCTGTGGCATGCAAAGAGTACGTAACCTTTATTCGGCGCATGGACACACCCTCATTTACAGGCTATCTCCCCCAACCAGCGAACCAGGTTGCTAAGAGTTGGTGATGGGGCCCCATCGTTCAACTAGTGACCAGGTTCTAGCCAATAAGAAGGTGGGATTGACAATCGCAGAGGTTATGTGGATACCGCTCTCCTGTCTGCCCTTGTCATTCTCATTCTAGAGCTGGTTGAGCACGGTCTGCTATCTTGTGGCTTCTATTTCTGCCTTGCTTACCGTGACGTGCACTATACTTATTACTGTACATAGTGTACATATTGCTGTTCTAAATTGGTGAAGGATAATATAAGTCTAAACTTTTTCTGCTGTGTTTCTTTTGCTCCCATTACTCCTGGGATAACAGGCCTTTGAAATCCTAGGTTGTAATAGGGTCCCCGAGGAAGGTAGGGAGTAAACCTGGCAAGTGACAAGTTGAAAGCCGGGGCCAAGAGCTAAGACTCGACCCCTGCAAGCACATACAAGTGAGTGAAGACAAGGCTGGAGAGAGACAGGTACACCAGACTGGTGACAATGACTGCAACAAGGCATCACCCACCATTATGGAGCCTCTCACACATTAATAACCAACAAAGTAATGCTCACCACCAAATTTCAACCAGAAATTTTTCCTTGATTTATCCCCCCCAAAAAAAAATTGGTTGAAAATGAGTCCGTATTTTGTGTGCAGAAAGTTAATATCTGGAGCAAGATAATGATTCTCTCTCTCTCTCTCTCTCTCTCTCTCTCTCTTCTCTCTCTCTCTCTCTCTCTCTCTCTCTCTCTCTCTCTCTCTCTCTCTAACGACTCTGTTGATTCCTAATACAGGCTTAATTAATTACACCCCAGCCAACCTCCAATATTCCTGATATAATACTGCTAACGAGTGAGTGAGAGAGAAAGAGAGAGAGAAAGAGAGAGAGAACAAAGCCGAAATTAAAGCCAACCTCTCTGCAATGTTACCATGAAGAAATTCTTGCTTCTAGTCTGTGGATCTATTAATACGTGCCTTCAGCACCATACTACCATGGTGACATGCCTTTAGCACCATACTACCACCGTAACTTGCCTTCAGAATCATACCACCATGGTGACGCGTCTTCAGCACCATACTACCATGGTGATATGCCTTTAGCACCATACCACCATGGTGACGTACCTTCAGCATCATACTACCATGGTGACGTGCCTTTAGCACCATACTACCACGGTAACTTGCCTTCAAAACCATACCACCATGGTGACGTGTCTTCAGCACCGTACTACCATGGTAACGTGCATTCAGCACCATACTACCATGGTGACGTGCCTTCAGCGCCAAACTACCATGGACAGCTGCCTTCAGCACCATGCTACCATAGACAGCTGCCTTCAGCACCAGCGTACCTTGAATAAACGCCTTCAACACCATATTACCATGAAGATCTACCTTCAGCGCCTTACTGCCATGTAAAACTACCATGGAAATGTATCTCAACCATGAAAAAATATCCCTCACACACTCCCACAATACCTTCTCTTACTGCCATACTACCATGATAAACAACCAATGATTTTCCTGGCCACTGGCTTCCTCTACCATGATAACATTCCCATGATGCATGTCTCATGATATATCATGGGATTGTGTGTGTGTGTGTGTGTGTGTGTGTGTGTGTGTGTGTGTGTGTGTGTGTGTGTGTGTGTGGGCAAGTTTCCTTAATTCTGTTGCCTCTGTTACCTAACAGTAAGTAAGTATCTGGGTGTTAGTTGGCTGTTCTGGGTGGCATCCTGGGGAGGATTCTATCACATTTTAGACAGGGCTGGACTTTAAAGTTAGCTGACCTAAGATAATAGCTCTTAGCCTGTAAACTGAAGGAAGATAATTGTGCTAAGCTGAAATATGAGCTATTGACCTGTTAATTAAGCTGAGGTTGGATAACGTCATTAAACTGAGGTTGCATAAGAGGGTTTTTTTCCTGTAAATTGAGTAAAGGTCACCTCAGTGACCCCTCATTTTACCCAGGTAACCTGCAGATTGCTTCTGGTCACCTCAGTGACCCCTCACTTTACCCAGGTAACCTGCAGATTGCTTCTGGTCACCTCAGTGACCCCTCACTTTACCCAGGTAACCTGCTGATTGCTTCAGGTCACCTCAGTGACCCCTCACCTCACCCAGGTAACCTGCTGATTGCTTCAGGTCACCTCAGTGACCCCTCACCTCACCCAGGTAACCTGCTGATTGCTTCAGGTCACCTCAGTGACCCCTCACCTCTCCCAGGTAACCTGCTGATTGCTTCAGGTCACCTCAATGGCCCCTCCACCTCATCCAAGTAACCTGCAGACTGCTTCAGGTCACCACAGTGACACCTCACCTCACCCAGGTAACCTGCAGATTGCTTCAGGTCACCTCGGTGACCCCTCACCTCACTCAGATAACCTGCAAATGCTTCAGGTCACCTCAATGGCTCCTCACCTCACCCAGGTAACCTGCAGATTGGTGCAGATCACCTCAATGACACCCTCACCTCACCCTGGTAACCTGCAGATTGGTTCAGGTCACCTCAGTGACCCCTCACCTCACTCAGGTAACCAGCAGATTGCTTCAGATTATCTCAATGGCACCTTACCTCTCCCCTCCTGCATTCCATGCAAATGGTCCAAAGGTGATGGCAAATGTTATAAGAATTGTGTAATTACCTCCCTCACAACAACCATGCAGGAAGTAATCACAAATTGTACTTATTAATGCACATAATTTGACTAATAAGGTTAAACAAGGGTTAACGAAATGTCGTTCATCCCGGACATATTTACGGCCCCTCTACAGTAAAGTATCAGAGGCAGTGAACCATAGTTTGGAAGACAATGTTGCCTATATGGTTCTCAGTAAGACTTTCCTGACAGAGTGCCGCCGCTCGCAAGGCTTTCTAAAAACACGTGGTGGTACGTGGCATAGGGTGAAACCTCTCCATTAAAAAGGATCCGAAATTTCCTGTAGCTAATGATCGGCTCTGTGGACCAAGATGCCACCTGGTCATTCCATGGATCAAGAAGCCACTTGGTCACTCCATAGATCAAGAAGCCACTTGGTCACTCCATGGATCGAGAAGCCACTTGGTCACTCCATGGATCAAGAACCCACCTGGTCACTCCATGGATCAAGAAGCCACTTGGTCGCTCCATGGACCAAGAAACCACCTGGTCGCTCCATGGATCAAGAAGCCACCTGCCCACTCCATGGACCAAGAAACCACCTGGTCGCTCCATGGATCAAGAAACCACCTGGTCACTCCATGGATCAAAAAGTCACCTGGTCACTCCATGGATCAAGAACCCACCTGGTCACTCCATGGATCAAGAACTCACCTGATCACTTAGACACTGCTGTGTGTTTTCCTACTTCACCTCTTACATTACCCTCCAGTTCCCTTCCCTCCCCATCTCTTCTCTTCCCTTTCCTCCTCTTTTCTTCTCCCTGCCCTGGTGTACCAGGAAGGATGGGAGGGAGGACAGGACACCTGCTGGTGGCTTCGCTCGACCAATACTTTAGTTAAAAGGCCCAGCACGCTACTTGGAATTACGTTATTAAATCTGCGCTATTTATCTCCTCTCCAGGTGGTATCCCCGGCCATCCTCCTACACAGCTAGGCTGGGGACATTGGTGGTTAAAACATGTCCATAGCGCTCTCAACTCTCTCCGGTTATAGATCCGGTGGTTGTTAAACCCGTAGTTGTATTAGTGTGTTGGTGTCCGGTTACAGGTGTAGTGGTGATCAAGCACTGACTACAGCAGCTGTACCGCTCCCACGTCTCTATTTACAAGAGGAACAAAACAATTTGTTTTGTAGAGAGAGTGGGAAGCCACACTCCAGTGGGTCGCTTACACATTGTTACATTCACAGCTCGTACAAAACAAAGTTCCCAAACTCCCGTTTGGTTTCAGTTATTTGATTGTAAAACACGTGCATGTGTGTGCGTGTGTGTGTGTGTGTGTGTGTGTGTGTGTGTGTGTGTGTGTGTGTGTGTGTGTGTGTGTATGTGTGTGCGTGTGTGTGTGATGAGTCGTATTGCACACAATATTCCACCTACACACAACTTATTTTATAATGTGCTCTCTAAATTTCTTGTATTAATATATATGAAGTCTTTTGTCTCCCAAAAATAATGGAGTGGAAGTCTTTCACTCCCCAAAAAACGGTGTGGAAGGTGAAGAATATAAATAAGGCTTCTAACAAAGAGGAATTCCAAGATTTCGTTCGTCTTGAAGCCGTTTTATTCACTACCTGAATCTGCCGAGTGTACTTACCTCTGTGGGGTATAACAGGGATACACACTACATAACAGGGATACACACTACATAACAGGGATACACACTACATAACAAGGATACACACTACATAACAGGGATACACACTACATAACAAGGATACACACTACATAACAGGGATACACACTACATAACAGGGATACACACTACATAACAAGGATACACACTACATAACAGGGATACACACTACATAACAGGGATACACACTACATAACAGGGATACACACTACATAACAGGGATACACACTACATAACAGGGATACACACTACATAACAAGGATACACACTACATAACAGGGATACACACTACATAACAGGGATACACACTACATAACAGGGATACACACTACATAACAAGGATACACACTACATAACAGGGATACACACTACATAACAGGGATACACACTACATAACAGGGATACACACTACATAACAGGGATACACACTACATAACAGGGATACACACTACATAACAGGGATACACACTACATAACAGGGATACACACTACATAACAGGGATGCACACTACATAACAGGGATACACATTACATAACAGGGATACACACTACATAACAGGGATACACACTACATAACAGGGATACACACTACATAACAGGGATACACACTACATAACAGGGATACACACTACATAACAGGGATACACACTACATAACAAGGATACACACTACATAACAGGGATACACACTACATAACAGGGATACACACTACATAACAGGGATACACACTACATAACAGGGATACACACTACATAACAGGGATACACACTACATAACAGGGATACACACTACATAACAGGGATACACACTACACTAAGAAAGGCATCATCAAGACACCTTCAACTAATAACAAACATTTTTGGAGTTGTGTTGTCCGAGCTTCCTCACTGAACACTAATTATCAAACTTTCTGGTAATTTATGACCACCAAAGTTGGTACATCAAGTCGCCAGGAAATATAGTGTTGTCGGAGAGCTGGAGGATACTTGTGTGTCGTCCCTTGTGTGTGTGTGTGTGTGTGTGTGTGTGTGTGTGTGTGTGTGTGTGTGTGTGTGTGTGTGTGTGTGTGTGTGTGTGTGTGTGTGTGTGTGTTTGTGTGTGTGTGTGTGTACTCACCTAATTGTACTCACCTAATTGTGGTTGCAGGGGTCGAGACTCAGCTCCTGGCCCCGCCTCTTCACTGATCGCTACTGGATCCTCTCTCTCTTTGCTTCCTGAGCTTTGTCATACCTCTTCTTAAAACTATGTATGGTTCCTGCTTCCACTACTTCACTTGCTAGGCTATTCCACTTGCTGACAACTCTATGACTGAACAAATACTTCCTAACGTCCCTGTGACTCGTCTGAGTCTTCAGCTTCCAGTTGTGACCCCTTGTCCCTGTGTCCCCTCTCTGGAACATCCTATCTCTGTCCACCTTGTCTATTCCCCGCAGTATCTTGTATGTCGTTATCATGTCTCCCCTGACCCTTCTGTCCTCCAGTGTCGTCAGTCCGATTTCCCTTAACCTTTCCTCGTACGACATTCCCTTGAGCTCTGGGACTAGCCTTGTTGCAAACCTTTGTACTTTCTCTAACTTCTTGACGTGCTTGACCAGGTGTGGGTTCCAGATTGGTGCTGCATACTCCAGTATGGGCCTAACATACACAGTGTACAGTGTGTGTGTGTGTGTGTGTGTGTGTGTGTGTGTGTGTGTGTGTGTGTGTGTGTGTATGTGTGTGTGTGTGTGTGTGTACTCACCTAATTGTACTCACCTAATTGTGGTTGCAGGGGTCGAGACTCAGCTCCTGGCCCCGCCTCTTCACTGATCGCTACTGGATCCTCTCTCCTCTTGCTTCCTGAGCTTTGTCATACCTCTTCTTAAAACTATGTATGGTTCCTGCCTTCACTACTTCACTTGCTAGGCTATTCCACTTGCTGACAACTCTATGACTGAAGAAATACTTCCTAACGTCCCTGTGACTCGTCTGAGTCTTCAGCTTCCAGTTGTGACCCCTTGTCCCTGTGTCCCCTCTCTGGAACATCCAATCTCTGTCCACCTTGTCTATTCCCCGCAGTATCTTGTATGTCGTTATCATGTCTCCCCTGACCCTTCTGTCCTCCAATGTCGTCAGTCCGATTTCCCTTAACCTTTCCTCGTATGACATTCCCTTGAGCTCTGGGACTAGCCTTGTTGCAAACCTTTGTACTTTCTCTAACTTCTTGACGTGCTTGACCAGGTGTGGGTTCCAGACTGGTGCTGCATACTCCAGTATGGGCCTAACATACACAGTGTACAGTGTCTTGAACGATTCCTTATTAAGGTATCGGAACGCTATTCTCAGGTTTGCCAGGCGCCCGTATGCTGCAGCGGTTATTTGGTTGATGTGTGCCTCCGGTGATGTGCTCGGTGTTATGGTCACCCCAAGGTCTTTCTCCCTGAGTGTGTGTGTGTGTGTGTGTGTGTGTGTCTGTGTGTCTGTGTCTGTGTGTCTGTGTCTGTGTCTGTGTGTGTCTGTGTCTGTGTCTGTGTGAATGTGTGATTCTAGTGATGCTGATAAAAGGTTCTTGCTCCGAGGAATCGGAGCTGCCCCTTCACCCCCATTTTTGTTTGTTCCTCGGATCAGACCTGATTAACTCCCATTCTGCCTGTTCTATTTAACCCCTGCGGGTTTGGCTCTTCTTCACGAATATACACATGAATATTTGTAATGTTCTATCTTCAAAATGCGGCTCTATATAGAGCGAAAATGGCGTGATGAAGCTCTACACAGAGTGAAACATGGTATGATCAAGCTCCTCGATAGACATGCAAGTATTTTACGTAACTCGAGAAAACACAAGTATTATATGTGATGAATGGTTTGAAAAACCGACAAGTTGAAGATTGAGACACTTATGTAGCATATGGGAATCTTTATTCAGGAAACGTTTCGCCACACAGTGGCTTCATCAGTCCAATACAAAGAGGAAGGCGTAAGGAGAGGAGGAGAATGAGGGACTGATTACCTCATTCTCCTCCTCTCCTTACGCCTTCCTCTTTGTATTGGACTGATGAAGCCACTGTGTGGCGAAACGTTTCCTGAATTATGATTCCCATATGCTGCATAAGTGTCTCAATCTTCAACAAGTATTATACTTCAGTAAATTATCCTTTTCATGATATGTTTAAAAGTTGATTGTGTTAACTAGTTCCTTGTGATTCTTTGAGTTGTTCTGTAGTGTGGCTGACTCCATGTTTTGTTTCCTGGTTTTTATTGGGCAGCCATTCGGCAAAAGCCAGGTTCTGATAGGTTGATAGTTGCGCACATTAGTGGGACTGTGTTTGGGTGAGCAGGCAGTTGATCTCTATCTGGCGGTTGATTCGTCTGGGTGTGTCTTCCTGAAGGCTGCCTCCTGTACCTGCTGTGTTTGGATCTAATAGGACCGTTGACGACCTTCGTTCCTCAGGTCCTGAGCCTTCCAGAGAAGTGTCTTCAGTGTTGTCGTCCTGAGAGGCAGGTGGTGGAGCAGCAGCAGCAGGAAGGTGGTGGAGCAGCAGCAGGAAGGTGGTGGAGCAGCAGCAGCAGGAAGGTGGTGGAGCAGCAGCAGCAGGAAGGTGGTGGAGCAGCAGCAGCAGGAAGGTGGTGGAGCAGCAGCAGCAGGAAGGTGGTGGAGCAGCAGCAGGAAGGTGGTGGAGCAGCAGCAGGAAGGTGGTGGAGCACCAGCAGCAGGAAGGTGGTGGAGCAGCAGCAGCAAGAAGGTGGTGGAGCAGCAGCAGCAGGAAGGTGGTGGAGCAGCAGCAGCAAGAAGGTGGTGGAGCAGCAGCAGGAAGGTGGTGGAGCAGCAGCAGCAGGAAGGTGGTGGAGCAGCAGCAGCAAGAAGGTGGTGGAGCAGCAGCAGCAGGAAGGTGGTGGAGCACCAGCAGGAAGGTAGTGGAGTAGCATCAGCAGGAAGGTGGTGGAACAGCAGCAGGAAGGTGGTGGAACAGTAGCAGGAAGGTGGTGGAGCAGCAGCAGGAAGGTGGTGGAGCAGCAGCAGGAAGGTGGTGGAACAGCAGCAGGAAGGTGGTGGAACAGTAGCAGGAAGGTGGTGGAGCAGCAGCAGGAAGGTGGTGGAGCAGCAGCAGGAAGGTGGTGGAACAGTAGCAGGAAGGTGGTGGAGCAGCAGCAGGAAGGTGGTGGAACAGTAGCGGGAAGGTGGTGGAGCAGCAGCAGGAAGGTGGTGGAGCAGCAGCAGCAGGAAGGTGGTGGAGCAGCGCAGGAAGTGGTGGAACAGTAGCGGGAAGGTGGTGGAGCAGCAGCAGGAAGGTGGTGGAACAGTAGCGGGAAGGTGGTGGAGCAGCAGCAGGAAGGTGGTGGAGCAGCAGCAGGAAGGTGGTGGAGCAGCAGCAGGAAGGTGGTGGAACAGTAGCGGGAAGGTGTGGAGCAGCAGCAGGAAGGTGGTGGAGCAGCAGCAGGAAGGTGGTGGAGCAGCAGCAGGAAGGTGGTGGAACAGTAGCGGGAAGGTGGTGGAGCAGCAGCAGGAAGGTGGTGGAGCAGCAGCAGCAGGAAGGTGGTGGAGCAGCAGCAGGAAGGTGGTGGAACAGTAGCGGGAAGGTGGTGGAGCAGCAGCAGGAAGGTGGTGGAGCAGCAGCAGGAAGGTGGTGGAACACCAGCAGAAAGGTGGTGGAACAGCAGCAGGAAGGTGGTGGAGCAGCAGCAGGAAGGTGGTGGAGCAGCAGCAGGAAGGTGGTGGAGCAGCAGCAGGAAGGTGGTGGAACAGCAGCAGGAAGGTGGTGGAACAGTAGCGGGAAGGTGGTGGAGCAGCAGCAGGAAGGTGGTGGAGCAGCAGCAGGAAGGTGGTGGAACAGTAGCAGGAAGGTGGTGGAGCAGCAGCAGGAAGGTGGTGGAACACCAGCAGAAAGGTGGTGGAACAGCAGCAGGAAGGTGGTGGAACAGTAGCAGGAAGGTGGTGGAGCAGCAGCAGGAAGGTGGTGGAGCAGCAGCAGGAAGGTGGTGGAACAGTAGCAGGAAGGTGGTGGAGCAGCAGCAGGAAGGTGGTGGAACACCAGCAGAAAGGTGGTGGAACAGCAGCAGGAAGGTGGTGGAGCAGCAGCAGGAAGGTGGTGGAGCACCAGCAGAAAGGTGGTGGAACAGCAGCAGGAAGGTGGTGGAGCAGCAGCAGGAAGGTGGTGGAGCACCAGCAGAAAGGTGGTGGAACAGCAGCAGGAAGGTGGTGGACCACCAGCAGGAAGGTGGTGGAGTAGCAGCAGAAAGGTGGTGGAACAGCAGCAGGAAGGTGGTGGAGCAGCAGCAGGAAGGTGGTGGTGCACCAGCAGAAAGGTGGTGGAACAGCAGCAGGAAGGTGGTGGTGCACCAGCAGAAAGGTGGTGGAGCAGCAGCATCAGGAAGGTGGTGGAGCACCAGCAGGAAGGTGGTGGAGCAGCAGCATCAGGAAGGTGGTGGAGCACCAGCAGGAAGGTAGTGGAGTAGCAGCAGCAGGAAGGTGGTGGAGCAGCAGCAGGAAGGTGATGGAGCAGCACCAGCAGGAAGGTGGTGGAGCACCAGCAGGAAGGTGGTGGACCACCAGCAGAAAGGTAGTAGCAAACATGGTGACTTTAGTGAGATAAATATTCACTTTTGTCAGACAGTAAGTCATTCTCACTTCGGTAGAGTTCTGTTCAGGCCGCTGTAGATCACGGTGGAGATAGACTTCTTAAGTGTTACAAATACACTCCAAGTTACCCCTCACACTTACACCCCCCCGTGCTCCCCTACACACTCGTTCTGCTTACATCACTTAATGACACTTAATTAGCCGCTTTTATGGGCCGTATCGTCACAGTCCACCTAAACCTATCACGTGTAAACTCTGTTTTATTATATATACGCGTAACTTTATTAATTTTCAGTATGAGTGTACCGAGTGCTATCATTTACGTCATTAAATTTCTTTACTATTGTACTGGGGAACACATACAGTAGGATCAGACATTCATATTAGGCCAGTTATTAAGGGAGTAGTTATACATTTGTATATTTTGAATCTTTCTTAATTGAAAAGTTTTACTTGGGTTTGAAGAAATTTTATAATCTATAGTGGTTTAGCAGTTTTTGAAGAAAAAATTGTTTTTAGTCTCTTGTAAATTACGTATTTTGAGTTGCTGGCCAACTGGTGGTGTCACCTGCCTTGTTTAACAGGTTTGTCACTGCAGCGTTACTGGCAACGTTACGTATGTAATACCTATGTGTGGAGAGTGAACGTTCACTTATATGTACGCCATTTTATGTGCATGTAAAGTATGACGGTGGTATAGGTCGTCGGAGTGTTGAAACACTTGTTTGACCTTCCCTAACCCGAGTGTTGTGACCAGCTCGGTTAAACTTCGAGGGGCTGCACAAGCTGCTTGACTTTGGCAAAGCAGTCGATGACCTAATTTCTCTTCTCGTATTGTAATCTCGGAAGTCAGTCCCCTGGTATGTGTGTTACTGTGGGAGCAGTGTCTGTCTTGTCTGAGACAACTAGCTAGTGCCAGCCTCACTAACAGTTCCCTCAGGGCTGCACCTGTTCTATATCCCGATGGCAAACCACGGAACGGGTGGGGCTCTAACTCATGAGCTTGAGCCTTACGCGAACCGTGTATGGTTTACAGTCGTGTTAAGATTTCTTGAATAGTGATGACTTAGGCCCATCAGGCCTCAGACCTTTTCCTCCACGGGTGACCACCCCTTGAAGTGGTCACTCTGAAGTGAGCGAACCTTCTGTTTCTGTCTTCCCTGGCGAGTCTGTTTACGTGACACTGAACGACAGTGGATCAGACTACACATCTACGGGTTGTTCTGTGCCTCTGGCGGGAACAACTTTGGTACTCTTATATATTTCGTAGTTTCCATTCATTTTCAATGTGTTTTAATTGTCCTTGTTTGACTCGGGTTATATTTCATGTTTGTGTTTTATATTTAGATTTATAAGCTTATGTGTGTGTGTGTGTGTGTGTGTTGTGTGTGTGTGTGTGTGTGTGTGTGTGTGTGTGTGTGTACTCACCTAATTGTACTCACCTAATTTTGGTTGCAGGGGTCGAGACTCAGCTCCTGGCCCCGCCTCTTCACTGATCGCTACTAGGTCCTCTCTCTCTCTGCTTCCTGAGCTGTATCATACCTCTTCTTAAAACTATGTATGGTTCCTGCCTCCACTACTTCACTTGCTAGACTATTCCACTTCCTGACGACTCTATGACTGAAGAAATACTTCCTAACGTCCTGTGACTCGTCTGAGTCTTCAGCTTCCAGTTGTGACACCTTGTTCCTGTGTCCCCTCTCTGGAACATCCTATCTCTGTCCACCTTGTCTATTCCCCGCAGCATCTTGTATGTCGTTATCATGTCTCCCCTGACCCTTCTGTCCTCCAGTGTCGTCAGTCCGATTTCCCTCAACCTTTCCTCGTACGACATTCCCCTGAGCTCTGGGACTAGCCTTGTTGCAAACCTTTGTACTTTCTCTAACTTCTTGACGTGCTTGACCAGGTGTGGGTTCCAGACTGGTGCTGCATACTCCAGTATGGGCCTAACATACACAGTGTACAGTGTCTTGAACGATTCCTTATTAAGGTATCGGAACGCTATTCTCAGGTTTGCCAGGCGCCCGTATGCTGCAGCAGTTATTTGGTTGATGTGTGCCTCCGATGATGTGCTCGGTGTTATGGTCACCCCAAGGTCTTTCTCCCTGAGTGAGGTCTGTAGTCTTTGTCCACCTAGCCTATACTCTGTCTGCGGTCTTCTTTGCCCCTCCCCAATCTTCATGACTTTGCATTTGCCAGGATTGAATTCGAGAAGCCAGTTACTGGACCACATGTCCAGCCTGTCCAGGTCTCTTTGCAGTCCTGCCTCATCCTCATCCGATTTAATTCTTCTCATCAACTTCACATCATCTGCGAATAGAGACACTTCAGAGTCTATTCCTTCCATTATGTCGTTCACATATATCAAAAATAGCACTGGTCCTAGAACTGACCCCTGTGGGACCCCGCTCGTCACAGGCGCCCACTGTAATACCTCTTCACGTACCATGACTCGTTGCTGCCTCCCTGTCAGGTATTCCCTGATCCATTGCAGTGCCCTCCCTGTTACATGCGCCTGATCCTCCAGCTTCTGCACTAATCTCTTGTGGGCAACTGTGTCAAAGGCCTTCCTGCAGTCTAGTAAAACGCAATCTACCCACCCCTCTCTCTCGTGTCTTACTTCTGTTACCTTGTCATAAAACTCCAGGAGGTTTGTGATACAAGATTATTTGCCTTCCATGAACCTATGCTGGTTTTCATTTATAATCTTGTTCCTTTCCAGGTGTTCGACCACTCTGCTCCTGATAATCTTCTCCATGACTTTACACACAATACGTGTCAGAGACACAGGTCTGTAGTTTAGCGCCTCGTTTCTGTTTCCTTTCTTAAATATGGGGATTACATTTGCTGTCTTCCATTTCTCAGGTAGTTGCCCAGTTTCAAGGGATGTGTTGAAGATTGTGGTTAGAGGCACGCACAGCATCTCTGCTCCTTCTCTAAGGACCCATGGGGAGATGTCCGGTCCCATCGCCTTTGAGGTATCAAGGTCACTTAGGAGCTGCTTCACCTCCTCGTATGTCATCCAACACTTGTTGGTATATTCCCTCTTGATGCTCCCTTCTGTGCTGTATTCCCACAGCCCTTCCTGTCTCTACTGTAAAAAGTTCCTTAAATCTCCTGTTCAGCTCCTCACATACCTCCTGATCATTTCTTGTGAGTTCTCCACCTTCTCTCCTTAATCTGATCACCTGGTCTTTGACTGTTGTCTTCCTCCTGATGTGGCTATACAACAGTTTCGGGTCAGTCTTGATTCTCGATGCTATGTCATTTTCATACTGTCGCTGGGCCTCCCTCCTTACCTGTGTGTACTCGTTCCTGGCTCTGCGACTGATCTCCCTATTTTCGTGTGTTCTCTGCCTTCTGTACTTTTTTCCATTCTCTATTGCACTTTGTTTTTGCCTCCTTACACCTTCGGGTAAACCAGGGGCTCCTTCTGGTCTTCCCGTTGTTTCTCTTGCCCTTGGGAATAAACCTTTCCACTGCCTCCTTGCATTTTGTTGTTACATATTCCATCATTTCGTTTACTGGCTTTCCTGCCAGTTCTCTGTCCCACTGGACCTCCTGCAGGAAGTTCTTCAACCCTATGTAGTCCCCTCTTTTATAGTCAGGTTTTTCCCATTCAACTCCTGTTATTCTCTCCACTTGCAGCTCTACTATGTATTCAAAGCACAGAACAACGTGGACTCTCATACTTGATGTCCTCAATGTCTGAGCTGCCCAGGGTGAACACAAGGTCCAATCTTGCTGGTTCATCCTCCCCTCTCACTCTGGTAGTGTCCTTAACATGTTGGTGCATGAGGTTTTCCAGCACCACGTCCAACATCTTGGGTCTCCATGTTTCGGGACCCCCATGTGGCTCCAGGTTTTCCCAGTCAATCTCCCTGTGGTTGAAATCCCCCATAACCAGCAACTTTGCTCTGCTGGAGTGAGCTCTTCTTGCCACCTCAGCAAGTGTGTTCACCATTGCTCTGTTGCTCTCTTCATATTCCTCTCTTGGCCTCCTGCAGTTGTGTGGTGGATTATACATCACTGCAATGACCACCTTGTGTTCCCCAGACTGAAGTGTACCTACTATGTAGTCTCTTTCTCCCGTCTCATCTATGCCTTCCATTTTCTCGAATTTTCATCTGCTTTTTACGAGCAGAGCAACCCCGCCTCCCCCTCTGCCCATTCTATCTTTCCTCATGATCTGGTATCCTGGTGGGAAGATTGCATCTGTTATTGTCTCCGTGAGTTTTGTTTCTGTAACTGCTATGATGTCTGGGGACTTCTCATTGATTCTTTCTTGCCATTCCTCATGTTTATTCGTTAATCCATCTGCATTTGTGTACCAAACCTTCAACTTCTGTTCTAATACTGTGTGTGTGTGTGTGTGTGTGTGTGTGTGTGTGTGTGTGTGTGTGTGTGTGTGTGTGTGTGTGTGTGTGTTGATAGTGTACTTGGTCACGTACATAGATGTACGTTATTTAGCAGTGAGCACTAGTACACCAATGCATATTTGTACTAAAATATCCATCCATATTCTACGACCCCTTCTCACCCTTCCACCTCCGTTCTCACTCTTCCACCTCCCTTCTCTCCCTTCCACCTCCCTTCTCTCCCTTCCACCTCCCTTCTCTCCCTTCCACCTCCCTTCTCTCCCTCCTACATAGATGACAAAGGGAATTCCGAAATAGGAAGAAAGGAGTAAGTGGAGCAAATAATCGGATAATTACCTTGTTAACTAGATTAGAAAGTAATTGTGAGGCCGGAAACGGTGTAACGAGCCCACAGGAAGTTGGTAATGGTGTTGACGGTGGTAGTTATTGTAGTCACTGGAGAAACAGCACTACCATTAATAACACTACCATCATTAATATCAACACCATTAATACCAACACCATTAATACCATCACCATCAACACCATTAATAGCAACACCATTAATACCAACACCATTAATACCATCACCATCAACACTAATACCAACAACATTAATACCACCAATACCATTAATACCATCACCCCTACCAGCACCACTATCACCACTGTCCCCACTCTGACCACCACTACTACCATTTCCAAGCACTTTGCTTGGTGAGTCAGTAGTTCCAACCTATCAGACGTGAGAGAAATGTTTACCACACCAGGCTGGTGGTGGTGGGAGGGAGAAAAGAGGCAAGAGGATAGCAAAGGAAGTAAGAGAAGGGGAAAAGAAGCAAGAAATTGGGGAAAGGAGGCAGGAGAAAAACAAGGAAGCGGGAATTAAGACTGTACAGAAAGGGGTGAGAAGGAACAGTGGAGAATAATTATCATAATCTTTGTTTCCACAGCTACATGTTCAAGGTATACAGACCATAGCTGACAGCAATAATATATTACTATATAGAAAGCCCCTTGTTATGTAGACCATTTCGGGCAAATTAGGTTAATTTTGTCCCCAGGATGCGTCCCACACCAGTCGACTAACACCCAGGTATTTTACCGATGGGTGAACATGGACAGAAGGTGTCTATGGAAACACGTCGCAATGCTTCCAGCCGTACCGGGAACCGACCCCTGGACCTCAGTGTGTGAGCTCGAGTGCGCTACCAATCGATATACGGAGAAGAAAGATTAACGAAAGAGAATAAGCAGGATAGTATACAAATCTAAGTCGTTGAGAGATCCAAGATGAGTATCCCCACGTCCCTTAAGCCCAGCCTCCTCTACTTAACTCAGTTAAGTATCATCAGTGAAGAGCTGAAGTCACTTGAGAGACACATAATATCACATTGAAACTAATGTGCCAGAAGTAGCATTCTCTGGTTATCTCGGGGATCGATATGCCGAGATAAACATTCTAATTTAACAACTGTTCAGAAGTGACATTAAAACCAGTATATAAATTTACCCTATTTTTTAATGAGCAAATTGGCACCTTCGCAATCCAAAATTTAATCGAACCGTCCTCTAGGTGATGGACGGTATGGAAGGTTTGAAGCCGATCACAAGAGGCATTCTCAAGTTATTGAATAGAAATCTATACAACAACTTGTTTGATCAAAGTGACAACTCTTCAGCCCAGTAACAACAATACTAAGCTGACACCGACCAAAACATACCAGTGATAAGTTTGAAGCCTACCAGAAGAGGCATTCTCTAGCCACCAGACAGCATCCAAAGATTGCAAGATTGTAACTGTTAGAATATCGCTGACAGCAATATTCTCACATAGACGATAGCACTGCCACTGACGATAGCACTGCTACTGACGATGGCACTGCTACTGACGATGGCACTGCCACTGACGATGGCACTGCTACTGACGATGGCACTGCTACTGACGATGGCACTGCCACTGACGATGGCACTGCCACTGACGATGGCACACCTTTGTAAGCTCTTATTCTATTCTTGGTTAAACCTTGATCATGAGGGATTACGTCTATAAGACTCCTAATGACATAAAACTCTTTAGCTACAGCGATCCACTCTCTTTAACGCACCGAAACACAACTATGTCATTAAATCTCTTGTATTTACTGAAATTACTGTGATAAAAGACAGGATCGAATCCCATCATTGGTATAAATCCGATGCTCCTCAACGTATGTAATTCCCTGGAGGATACTGGCATGTAGTTTTGGAGAATTCAATCCCCTTTGATTGGAATAATTCTGGCATTTATACTCCATTTTCTGTCACTTTCCCCGGTCTGGGTGACACTTATAAACTTGATATTTATAAATTAAACACTGTAGATTATATATTATTTATGTAGATAGGACTACAGGTAGATTGAGGTGCTGGTAAGATCAGTACGTCGGTGGGTTGGAATAAAGACGTGCATAGTCATGGCTACAATAATATATTCCCGTTGAAATGTGTGGGCGAAACGTGCGAGCGAAATGTTTAATAGTCTTGTTCTGCAATAAACGTCAGCATTACTGAGTCCTGTGCTGAAAATTCAGTTAATATCCCATGTATTCCTTCGACAAATTCAGCAGCTGTGCTGGAGAGCCGGGTGTGCTGGAGAGCCGGGTGTGCTGGAGAGCCGGGTGTGCTGGAGAGCCGGGTGTGCTGGAGAGCCGGGTGTACTGGTGTAGCTTTGATACGCTGAGAGATACAGTAATGACTTGTAATTACGTCAAATATCCCCGAGTTTTAATCACCATCGTCCAGAGGCAAATGTCTCCGAGATCAACATTATCATCCATTACTCTTGTCAGTGGGAATAAAGTTCTAACACACACACACACACACACACACACACACACACACACACACACACACACACACACACACACACACACACACACACACACACACACACACACACAGATATGTTGTGCGTACCACTTACCACAATCTTCAACACATCCCTGGAAACTGGGCAACTACCTGAGGTATGGAAGACGGCAAATGTAGTTCCCATTTTCAAAAAAGGAGACAGAAAAGAGGCACTAAACTATAGACCTGTGTCATTGACGTGTATAGTATGCAAAATTATGGAGAAGATTATCAGGAGGAGAGTGGTGGAGCACCTGGAACGGAACAGCAGTATAAATGCCAACCAGCACGGATTCACGGAAGGCAAATCCTGTGTCACAAACCTTCTGGAGTTTTATGATAAAATAACAGAAGTAAGACAAGAGAGAGAGGGGTGGGTTGATTGCATCTTCTTGGACTGCTAGAAGGCCTTTGACACAGTTCCTCACAAGAGATTAGTGCAGAAGCTAGAGCATCAGGCGCATATAACAGGAAGGGCACTGCAATGGATCAGAGAATACCTGACAGGGAGGCAACAACGAGTCATGGTACGTAATGATGTATCACAGTGGGCACCTGTGACGAGCGGGGTCCCACAGGGGTCGGTCCTAGGACCAGTGCTATTTTGGTATATGTGAACGACATGACGGAAGGGTTTAGACTCAGAAGTGTCCCTGTTTGCAGATGATGTGAAGTTAATGAGGAGAATTAAATCTGATGAGGACCAGGCAGGACTTCAAAGAGACCTGGACAGACTGGACACCTGGTCCAGCAAATGGCTTCTCGAATTTAATCCTGCCAAATGCAAAGTCATGAAGATAGGGGAAGGGCACAGAAGACCACAGACAGAGTATAGGCTAGGTGGCCAAAGACTGCAAACCTCA
Organism: Cherax quadricarinatus; assembly: GCF_026875155.1. Taxonomy (NCBI): domain Eukaryota; kingdom Metazoa; phylum Arthropoda; class Malacostraca; order Decapoda; family Parastacidae; genus Cherax; species Cherax quadricarinatus. The sequence continues at coordinate 111,180,292 of NC_069400.1, read as the reverse complement.
CTCAAGGAGAAAGATCTTGGGGTGAGTATAACACCGAGCATGTCTCCGGAAGCACACATCAATCAGATAACTGCTGCAGCATATGGGCGCCTGGCAAACCTGAGAACAGCATTCCGATACCTTAGTAAAGGAATCATTCAAGACACTGTACACCGTGTATGTCAGGCCCATACTGGAGTATGCAGCACCTGTTTGGAACCCGCACTTGATAAAGCACGTCAAGAAACTAGAGAAAGTACAAAGGTTTGCAACAAGGTTAGTTCCAGAGCTAAGGGAATGTCCTATGAAGAAAGATTAAGGGAAATCGGCCTGACGACACTGGAGGACAGGAGGGTCAGGGGAGACATGATAACGACATATAAAATACTGCGTGGAATAGACAAGGTGGACAAGGACAGGATGTTCCAGGGAGGGGACACAGAAACAAGAGGCCACAATTGGAAGTTGAAGACACAAATGAGTCAGAGAGATAGTAGGAAGTATTTCTTCAGTCATAGAGTTGTAAGGCAGTGGAATAGCCTAGAAAATGACGTAGTGGAGGCAGGAACCATACACAGTTTTAAGACGAGGTTTGATAAAGCTCATGGAGCGGGGAGAGAGAGGGCCTAGTAGCAACCGGTGAAGAGGCGGGGCCAGGAGCTAGGACTCGACCCCTGCAACCACAAATAGGTGAGTACACACACACACACACACACACACACACACACACACACACACACAAACACACACACACACACACACACACACACACAATATACGAAGTGTAGTTTACATATGCGTTTGTGGTAGACTAATACTTAGACTACTTACAACTAGATAGGTTACCGAGTGGTAAACTTTAATTATGACTACTAAACAGTGATAGCAAAAATATTACGATTAGGACTATAGTACAATTTTAAGTGTGTATTAGTATTTAAAACTGGTTTAGTGATCTTGAGTTAACTGGTAGTGTTGGTGTAGTTATGTTTGGTATAGCAGAGTTTTGGTGTAGTTATGTTTGGTATAGCAGAGTTTTGGTGTAGTTATGTTTGGTATAGCAGAGTGTTGGTGTAGTTATGTTTGGTATAGCAGAGTGTTTGTGTAGTTATATTTGGTATAGCAGAGTGTTGGTGTAGTTATGTTTGGTATAGCAGAGTGTTGGTGTAGTTATGTTTGGTATAGCAGAGTGTTGGTGTAGTTATGTTTGGTATAGCAGAGTGTTGGTGAAGTTATGTTTGGTATAGCAGAGTGTTGGTGAAGTTATGTTTGGTATAGCAGAGTGTTGGTGTAGTTATGTTTGGGAGATGAGATGATCTTTAATTATAGCTCTAAATTGACTGGCAGACAAAGGAACCTTTTGCTAGTTCGGACAACGAATACCAGATCTTGAGACCCTTTGTTTGAATTACAGTTGTGGATATGGTGAGGCGGAGACCAGGGATGTCACAGACTTTTGTGCCTTGTGTTGTGTTTGTTCTGTTGAAGCTATCAAGAAGTATGAAAGGAAGGCTTATATTGGAGTTTAATATTCTCTCTCTCTCTCTCTCTCTCTCTCTCTCTCTCTCTCTCTCTCTCTCTCTCTCTCTCTCTCTCTCTCTCTCTCTCTCTCTCTCTCTCTTTACACAGGGTTTGACAAGGTTAAGGATCCCTAGCTTTATTGACAAGCTATTTACAGGTTAAGGATTCCTAACTTTATTGGCAAGCTAAGAGCTGTTACCTACATCAGCTCATTTGAAAGCATTTTTATTGTTATGAGACATACAAGTAGGGAACAGGATGAAGTTGGAGCCAACTGTGGGCCAGCATTTTCATTTGATCAACTGACTTTATCTCGTTGACATCATTATGCTGTACGAATGTGTTCCATTCTCGAGTCATCCTGGGTATGTATGATCTCAGATGAAGTGATGTTCTGGAGAAGGGTACAGCCAGAGTGAAGTTACTGCTTTCTGCCCATCTTGTGGCATAAAAGCTTGTTTCACGCTGTCCTCGAAGTGGATCCAAGTGTGGTACTTTGACAATATTGGCCTTGTACATAACAGTAAGGCCACCCACACCCCTCTTATGTTGAAGGCTCTGCTGAAATGACAGATCTATCCAGGATGGGTCCAGGCGAGAGATGAGACGTCTTGCTCTGTTCTCTACTCTGTCAAGCAGTCTCAGATGAGAGGGGGGGCAGGCAAACCAAGAAAGTGGAGCATACTCAAGGTGTGAGCGTACTTGTGCCTCGTACAGAATCTTGCAACCCCTACTGTCAAGCAGATGGGAGATACGGCGAAGTGCTGTAAGCTTCCTGGCTGCCTTGTTTGCAAGATTTACAACATGGTTCTTCATGATTAGTTTGGAGTCAAATTTCACCCAAAGGATATCAACTTCATCTCCAGGTGCCAACACCCTCCCATTCATCCTTACTACTGCACCAGCATTACCATCATGGTGCCTAGAGACGATCATCATTTGCGTTTTCTCAGGTGCAAATGTTACTTGCCATCTATTTCCCCAAGCTGATATAGCTCTCAGCTGGTGATTGATGTAGCTTAGAGCAGCTGGCGTTTCTTCTCTTGGATAAGTGAATGTCATTGTACAGTCGTGTGCATATGCATGTGATTCTGGGATGAGATAAAGAAGGTCGTTGAAGTAGACATTCCATAACAATGGTCCCAGCACGCTTCCTTGTGGAACACTTCCCCCAATAGGTTGTCTTGCTTTTTCCGTTCCTTGAGAACTACACTTAAGATCTACCATAAAGGGTAACCCTGAGGAGACATAACGTAGTCTCCCAATTCCAGTGCTTGAAGTTTTGCTAAGGGGCCCTGGTGCCACCCCGTCAAAAGCCCCAGCAGTGTCCAGTGCTCCCACACAGCTGCTTGGTTCATCCAGTGATGGTGCAAAAATGGGAGGTTTAAAACAATCGCAGCGAGTCCCCTTTCGAAGCCATATTGAGATAAAAAGTAGTGAGTGGTGCAAAAAATTTTTGTTTTGGATTATTGTTCGAGGATCTTACCGTGATTGACAGGATAAAATCACTCTCTTCCTTTTCGTTTTTCTACTTTCTTGAAGTAACTTGATCTGTTGGTAATGTTTCAGTCGTACCATTTGGGTGACTGACGGACCCTGACGGATCCCTGGGGATCCCTGAGGCCCCCGACGGCCCCCGACGGCCCCCGACGGACCCTGAGGACCCGACGGACCCCTGCGGACCCCTGACGGGACCCTGTGGTAATAAGAGGTTGGATTGTATCATAACACAGTACCTTGATGTGCTTACCTGGATTAACCTGAGAGGGTTTCGGGGGCAGCGCACCGAAAGCGTTGGAAGGTTTCAATGTGAGCTTTTTTACTTGTGTTTTTCGTAAAGAATCTTGCAAACCCCTACTTACAATTACGCGATGCTACTAAAACATCCGGCCCCAAATTTTACAACGGTCCACTCAGTTACAAATCACCAGGTACAACATCACCCGGGTACCAACACCCTCCATACCAACGCACCACTTAAACCCATATTACCAGAGACGATCATCATTGCCGTCTGTCTCCAGCTGCGGGTTGACTGAGGGCCACCCTATTGTACCCCTGATTGCCAGCTGGTGATTGATGAGCTGAGCCTGGCGCCTCTTGGATACTGACTGCATGTACATCGCTGCTTTGCACGGGATTCTGGGAGCCTCGGGTGGAATGACACCAAAACCCATGGCCCCAGCCCTCGCTGGGGACCTTGACCTGGAGCTTGCGGGATTCCTTCCTGGACTACACTTATAGACCCATGAAGTTCACTGGCCAGACTCGCTGGAATTACCTCTTGTTCTGGCAAAGAGGCTGGTGCCACACCTGGCGAGCCCGCTGTGACCTGACTGGCCACACAGTTTTGGTATTCCCGTGACTGGCCACCTCGTGGATGAGGTAAAAACAGACTGCGAAAGGGGCCTTCCGGGAAGACCTAGACGATCCAAGTCGGGGATGACCCCTGCCCTTTGGCAGCCTCGCGGATTACCATGATCTGGCCAGGATCCTGATGACTCTCTGACCTGCCAGCCTCTCTTGAAGTCAAACTTGATCAGTTAGTAATGTTTCGTCGACTGCCAGTCTCGCTGATGACCCCTGCCCGACCCTGCTGGTTTGACTGATCCCTGCCGCCCCTGATGACCTCTGGCGGCCACCTTGTAGGATCCCTGACCTGTCCAGTCTGAGGACCCCTGATAATGGAGCTCGCTTAGATCACCACTGAACCTGTCAGGGTCTGGAATTACCCCTGAGGGGTTTCAGTGGCAGGCCGATCCGGTCCTGGCCATCTTCACTGGATGATCACTAAACCTTACATCCTTAATTAATTACCATGACCGGCCACCTTCACGGACCACCTGTACCGACCACCTCGCCTACCAGTACACGACCCAGCAAGCCTCCCCTAATGATCACTGAGGGCCAGCTCCTGATGACCTCTGACCTGGCCAGCCTCGCTGGATGATCACTGACCTGGCCAGCCTCGCTAGATGATCCCTGACCTGGCCAGCCTCGCTGGATGATCACTGACCTGGCCAGCCTCGTTGGGATGACCTCTGACCTGGCCAGCCTCACTGGATGACCATGCCCTTGGCCAGCCTCGTTGGATGACCTCTGACCTGGCCAGCCTCGCTGGATGACCTCTGACCTGGCCAGCCTCGCTGGAATGATCTCTGACCTGGCAGCTCGCGGGTATGACCCCGCCCTGGCCAGCCTCGCTGGATGACCTCTGACCTGGCCAGCCTCGCTGGATGACCCCTGACCTGGCCAGCCTCGCTGGATGACCACTGACCTGGCCAGCCTCGCTGGATGACCTCTGACCTGGCCAGCCTCGCTGGATGACCTCTGACCTGGCCAGCCTCGCTGGATGACCTCTGACCTGGCCAGCCACGCTGTATGACCCCTGACTTGGCCAGCCTCGCTGGATGACCTCTGACCTGGCCAGCCTCGCTGGATGACCCCTGACCTGGCCAGCCTCGCTGGATGACCCCTGACCTGGCCAGCCTCGCTGGATGACCCCTGACCTGGCCAGCCTCGCTGGATGACCTCTAACCTGGCCAGCCTCGCTAGATGACCCCTGACCTGGCCAGCCTCGCTAGATGACCCCTGACCTGGCCAGCCTCGCTGGATGACCACTGACCTGGCCAGCCTCGCTGGATGACCTCTGGCCTGGCCAGCCTTGCTAGATGATCCCTGACCTGTCCAGTCTGGCTAGATGACCCCTGACCTGGCCAGCCTCGCTTGATGACCACTGACCTGTCCAGTCTGGCTAGATGACCCCTGACCTGGCCAGCCTAGCTGGATGATCACTGACCTGGCCATCCTCGCTCGATGATCACTGACCTGGCCAGCCTCGGTAGATGATCACTGACCTGGCCAGCCTCGCTGGATGACCTGTGACCTGGCCAGCCTCGCTAGATGACCTCTGACCTGGCCAGCCTCGCTAGATGATCACTGACCTGGCCAGCCTCGCTGGATGACCTCTGACCTGGCCAGCCTCGCTGGATGATCACTGACCTGGCCAGCCTCGCTATATGATCACTGACCTGGCAAGCCTCGCTGGATGATCACTGACCTGGCCAGCCTCGCTAGATGACCTCTGACCTGGCCAGCCTCACTAGATGACCTCTGACCTGGCCAGCCTCGTTGGATGACCTCTGACCTGGCCAGCCTCGCTAGATGACCTCTGACCTGGCCAGCCTCGCTGGAAGATCTATGACCTGGCCAGTCTCGCTGGATGACCCCGGACCTGGCCAGCCTCGCTGGATGACCTATGACCTGGTCAGCCTCGCTGGATGACCCCTGACCTGGCCAGCCTTGCTAGATGACCACTGACCTGGCCAGCCTCGCTGGATGATCACTGACCTGGCCAGCCTCGGTAGATGATCACTGACCTGGCCAGCCTCGCTGGATGACCTCTGACCTGGCCAGCCTCGCTGGATGACCTCTGACCTGGCCAGCCACGCTGGATGACCTCTGACCTGGCCAGCCTTGCTGGATGACCCCTGATCTGGCCAGCCCCGCTAGATGACCTCTGACCTGGCTAGCCTCGCTAGATGACCCCTGACCTGGCCAGCCTCGCTCGATGATCACTGACCTGGCCAGCCTCGCTGGATGACGTCTTACCTGGCCAGCCTCGCTAGATGACCTCTGACCTGGCCAGCCTCGCTAGATGATCACTGACCTGGCCAGCCTCGCTGGATGACCTCTGACCTGGCCAGCCTCGCTGGATGATCACTGACCTGGCCAGCCTCGCTAGATGATCACTGACCTGGCCAGCCTCGCTGGATGACCTCTGACCTGGCCAGCCTCGCTGGATGACCTCTGACCTGGCCAGCCTCGCTAGATGACCTCTGACCTGGCCAGCCTCGCTAGATGACCTCTGACCTGGCCAGCCTCGCTGGATGACCTATGACTTGGCCAGCCTCGCTGGATGACCCTGACCTGGCCAGCCTCGCTGGATGACCTATGACCTGGCAGCCTCGCTGGATGACCCCTGACCTGGCCAGCCTTGCTGGATGACCACTGACCTGGCCAGCCTCGCTGGATGACCTATGACCTAGCCAGCCTCGCTGGATGACCAAATGACTGGCCAGCCTCGCTGGATTAACCTCTGACCTGGCCAGCCCGCTGGATGACCTCGGGACCTGGCCAGCCTCGCTGGATGACCTCTGACCTGGCCACCCTCGCTGGATGACCCTGACCTGGCCAGCCCCGCTGGATGACCTCTAAACCTGGCCAGCCCGCTGGATAACCTCTGACCTGGCGGCTGATGACTTGAAAACTGGCAGTTGAGATAAACCCTTAGGGCACCCTATGGTCGTGATTCAGGACCGTGGCCACACTGTTTCATGATCCAATACAAAGGGCAGCTGGGTAAGGAGACTGTGGCAGCATGAGGAATGTCCCTCTGACCTGGCAGCTCGATGTGTAGTCCTCACTTCGCTGTAGAATGACACTGGGCCGTAGACTGGCTGGATTTACTGTAGTGAGGTGGCCAAGCATCGCGGATGGGTCATATGGACTACCATCCACTAGTGATATTTTGTCCTTGACCAGTGTTGGATGATTCTGTGGAGTCGCAGATACCTCTGGTGGCCAGTGTGGGATGATCATGACGGCCACCCTGTGTGCGACGGACGCTTCGCTGAATGACCCTATTTGGGCATAGGTCTCAATCTCTACTTGGCCGGCTTTCAACTATTCCTCACCTGGCAGACACTGCTGCCATCGATGGGATCTTGTTACAATGACTTCTGCAGCACTTGTGAACCTCTGTGGACGCAGACCTCCTTGACTAGTGGAGGGCGTACTCGCAAATGACCTCTGCCTCCACCTGCTTGGAACGTCACCTCACCTCGTATATTATGCCACGTCTGCGGATATCTGACATTCTACATCGCTGATGGACTATGACACATCAGCCTCCATGAGACTGAGGGACTGATTACCTCATGCCACCTCCTGTCCTTCCCGCCATCCTCGTTGTATGACTATGACCTGCCACCTGCGTGGATGACCTTTCCTGGATAGCCCATATGCTCTGAGGCCAATCTCGCAAACCTCTGACCTGGCCAGCCCCGCTAGATGACCTCTGACCTGGCCAGCCTCGCTGGATGAGCGTACATAATTAGAGAGTTTTACACTCTTTTTCCTCTTGCTTCTTCATAATTTTCTTCTGGCTTTTCTTCCCTCTTCTTTCTTCCCTCTGACTCCCCCTCCACTCCACTCCAAGTGGGAGTGGCAGCAAACTCCAGTGGGAGGACAAGAGTCTGCGTTCCCCCACACTACCAAATGAGCGAATAACCCCCTTGAAAACCGCTTGAAAATTCGAATCTGCGCGCCACTGAGCTTTGAAAGTCCCCGCCACTCATCCCCCTTGCGCCGGCAATGTGTCGCAGGCGCTGATTGGTTGGGCGCGGGAGAGCCGGTGGCGTTAATTGGCTGCTGGCTGGGGAGTGGTAAATTGGTGGGGGTGGAGGCGAGATGGTCGGCGGCGACGCTCATTGGTTGCCCCCAAGAGGGGGTTGGGGGCGTGGTATGAGAAGTCGACTGTGATTGGTCAGCTTGTATGTTGATGCGTGGGTGTGTGCTGACGTCAGAGCTCCTACACCAGGATATCTTTAGCTCTGACTTTATATGGAAGTCTCTCCAGCCAGGATATTTTGGGATTTAAATCGATATCTGTATCTTGAGCGACTGTATCCCCCATTGTTGGATCGCACTGGATCAAAACACTAGCTTGGATCCAACCCATTTTTGGATCCAACACTGGCTTGGATCCAACCCATTTTTAGATCCAAACACTGCTTGGATCCAACCACTTTTGGATCCAAACACTGGCTTGGATCCAACCCACTTTTTAGATCCAAACACTGGCTTGGATCCAACCCACTTTTTAGATCCAAACACTGGCTTGGATCCAACCCACTTTTTAGATCCAAACACTGGCTTGGATCCAACGCAGCTTTTGGATCCAAACACTGGCTTGGATCCAACCCACTTTTTAGATCCAAACATTGGCTTGGATCCAACCCAGCTTTTGGATCCAAACACTGGCTTGGATCCAACCCACTTTTTAGATCCAAACACTGGCTTGGATCCAACCCAGTTTTCGGATCAAAACACTGGTTTGGATCCAACCCAGTTTTTGGATCCGAACACTGGATCCAACCCAGTTTTTGGATCCAAACACTGGCTTGGATCCAACCCAGTTTTTGGATCCAAACACTGGATCCAACCCAGTTTTTGGATCCAAACACTGGCTTGGATCCAACCCAGTTTTTAGATCAAAACACTGGCTTGGATCCAACCCAGTTTTTGGATCCCAACATTGCATCAGATAAAAACATTGCATTGGATTCTCTTTTTCTTCAGTTTCGCGTCATTCAGTGACGTGCAACAGAGATTACTGAAGCTCGCAATAGTTGAAAATATAATTATTTGTGATAATACTCGAGTGTGTATATACACTGATAAAAGTGGCTGTTAATATATACATAAATGTACACAGATACGAATATCTGTGTATACACTGAGAGGTTTATCTCGTTGTATTTACATTTGTTTATGTAAAGACTGAAATGTTATATTTGCTATTTATCATAAATAAAATATATACGTAATTTATATAGGGATTAATTCTATGTCAAAGAAATCGATTGAAGAAAGTGCTTAAGTCACTGAATTGGTTCTCACTTAGGCAAAAAAGACTCGGTACTACAACTCAAAATACTAAAATTTGACATTCTTAAACCTGAAGATATTTTTGAAACTCCGTGACAAGTGGTTTAACACAGATGTGGTTAACGATTTTTTTTTTTTTTTTTTTTTTTGCAATTGCATGACAATGACAAACTTTTAGTAAATATCTTCTAGTGATGGTTCACTCCGGGGGGTAGTCAAGCTCTATGGTGGAATTTCAGATTGTTCATTTAACTATTGTCCACCCAGAGTATGGTACTTAGTGGAATATGTGATGCACATTTCTGGGTCTAGCCGAGAATTAGCAGTAGTAACAGTACCACTGCAGCAGATTATTCTCCAGCAACGTACCAGTAAACAGCGCTAGTGTCAAAATAGGGTTCTGCTATGTGGTCAAGTGAAGACCTTAGTTGCAGAGGGGCACACTGAGATGTTTGCCTGTGGAGAGGTTTTAGTAAATACTCAGGGATGTACAACTATATATAAGCAGTCAGGTGAGTTACCTGGTCAGTGTAGTCACTATGTGGTGACTTGCAAGATGGGAGCGCTGCAGGAGGCTTAACAGTCTTTCTTATGATCTTGTTTAAAACAAGTTGGAATCCAGGTTTGGCTAAACTGAAAGCTCGTCAGTTTTGTTGGATTATATTTGAGTTCAGCAGCGCTTAATGACTTGAGTTTAGCGCTTGAGTTTGATAATATTTGAGTTCAGATTAGCGCAACTTCGAGGCATCTGCGTCGTGTTTAATCGACTTCTCTTTATGACCATCTGGGCCCTACGTATCATGCTGACATGAATAGTTATTCACATCAGTCATGTAGGGATGCTGATCTTTCATCTCGACCCGTAGGCTACGGGAGATCTCCCACAGCACAAAATAGAATCCAACAGCATGAAGGAGCTTTGGTTTACCCAGACCTGTATCACAGCTCGATTTGCACAAACAGGACGTGGCAAGGACTGGTGATCCTCCTGCAGTGTCTTGCAATTCACCATATACAGTGACCTCACCGACCCGGCCACTCGACTGCGTTCGTATAAATTTGCTTGTTGCACGTCCCTTCCTGTTTACAAAAGAAGTCTGTCCACAGGTGAAATTTCTCATTAAAGTTCCTCTTTGCAGTTGTCTTTCACCATTTATAGGTTTGCGCAATTTGTCTCCGCTCTCTATCTCTCTCTCTCTCTCTCTCTCTCTCTCTCTCTCTCTCTCTCTCTCTCTCTCTCTCTCTCTCTCTATCTGTCTCTCTCTCTCTGTCTCTCTGTCTCTCTGAAAGCCAAGCCAAGGCCACGTCAGGCCAGGTCAGGTCAGGTCAGGTCAGGTCAGGTAAAGAGGTGACGAGCGCGTCAAAGTCAAGGCAAGTCTTGTATGTTGTGAAGAATAAAACATTTCACAATATACTGGGAAAGGTAAACATCAGTCGCAACCAAACTAAGACTGTGATTCAAGTTAGGAATGTTGTGTATAAATTCAAGTTAGAAATGTTATGAAAGGCTGATTCAACAAGACGGTATCTGTGAGGGTTACGAGAGTAATTAGTTTTGTCAGAGATCCGACTATTAGAATGACTTGTGATCTGACATGAAAGGTGAGTGTTCACAGGGGCAACCTGGCTGACACTTCTGCGATGTGCGGCGCTGCAGACAACGGATAAGAAGACAGGTCTGGAGGTAAACCTCACAGCAAACATATTACCATATTCAGAACATTAGGGAACGTTAATATTCCTTCATAACGTCCTACCCGTCTTGGGTATATGGCACCAGCATGGAACCCGCAAATTTTGCTACGAAACTAGTGCAGGTAATGAAAGAGAAAGCAAGAAGAGACTGGAGAAGCGTAACTTAAAAATATTAGAAGAGAAATACTTGAGATTTGATCATGACATATAAAATATCTGGGGGGATTAAACTGATATGGCGAGGCTGAGATGCTAGGAGAGGGAACCAGAGACACAGACAACAACTAAAGACACGGATAAGCCAAAGGGAAATTAGTACTTCTGTTTAAAAGAGGAACTAATTAGGAGGTAGTGATGTAAAACACATACACCACTTCAAGAATGGGTATGATAGGGCCCTAGAGGTCAGATTAATAAGTTGATTTGAAATATCTAAAAGGCACGAGGCATGGCTATCAAGGTGTTTAATAAACAATTTGTGTGTGTGTGTGTGTGAGTGTGAGTGTGTGTGTGTGTGTGTGTGTGTGTGTGTGTGTGTGTGTGTGTGTGTGTGTGTGTGTGTGTGTACTCACCTATATATGTGGTTGCAAGGGTCGATTCAGCTCCTGGGCCCGAGTGTGTGTCTTTGTGTGTTTGTGTGTGTGTGTGTGTGTGTGTAGTGTGTGTGGTGTGTGTGGTGCGTGTGTGTGTGGTTGTGTGTGTGTGTGTGTGTGTGTGTGATGTGTGTGTGTGTGTGTGTGTGTACTCACCTATATATGTGGTTGCAAGGGTCGATTCAGCTCCTGGGCCCGAGTGTGTGTCTTTGTGTGTGTGTGTGTGTGTGTGTGTGTGTGTGTGTGTGTGTGTGTGTGTGAGTGCGTGTGTGTGTGTGTGTGTGTACACAAGACAGGCGTGAGTGTAGTCATTATTGTTTTAATAAACAGGAAAAATTAATGACAATATTCCATTAACGAAATTAATTAACGAAATTAATTATACGTTATTTTAATTAACGAAACTTGAACTAAGTGAATAAAAGCTTCCGCTATCTACCTGTCTATTTTCTGCTGTCTAACTTCCGTTGTCTTCCTGTCTAACTTTTGAGTCTTTAAATGTTTAACTTCTACACCTATGTCGTCTACATTTGACTGTCTAACGTACGACGTTAGACAGGCTAGCCACTAGCAGTCTTCCCGTCTAACTCCTCCCTGACGGTTAGACAGTTTTTCTCACTTTAATAATAGCGTATGTGATGCTATTCTAAATTCATTATTCTCTGATAACTGTATTTTTTATTGTCGACATGTTTAAGGTATGTCTAATTTGCGTGTGGTGTGTGCGCGCACGCAGCAACACAAACACAGGCATTCAGTAACACACACACGCAGCAACACACACGCAGCAACACACACACGCAGCAACACACACAGGCAGCAACACACAGGCAGCAACACACACGCAGCAACACACACGCAGTAACACACACGCAGCAACACACACACGCAGTAACACACACGCAGCAACACACACAGGCAGCAACACACACGCAGCAACACACACACGCAGTAACACACACACGCAGCAACACACACACGCAGCAACACACACACGCAGCAACACACACACGCAGCAACACACACGCAGCAACACACACACGCAGTAACACACACGCAGCAACACACACGCAGCAACACACACACGCAGCAACACACACACGCAGCAACACACACGCAGCAACACACACACGCAGTAACACACACGCAGCAACACACACGCAGCAACACACACACGCAGCAACACACACACGCAGCAACACACACACGCAGCAACACACACACGCAGCAACACACACACGCAGCAACACGCACACGCAGCAACACACACACGCAGCAACACACACACGCAGCAACACACACGCAGAAACATACACACGCAGCAACACACACAGGCAGCAACACACACGCAACAACACACACGCAGCAACACACACAGGCAGCAACATACACACGCAGCAACACACACACGCAGCAACACACACACGCAGCAACACACACGCAGCAACACACACACGCAGCAACCGAGGTGTCAGAGTGGGCACCTGTGACCAGCGGGGTCCCGCAGGGGTCAGTCCTAGGACCAGTGCTGTTTCTGGTATTTGTGAACGACATGACGGAAGGAATAAACTCTGAGGTGTCCCTGTTTGCAGATGACGTGAAGTTGATGAGAAGAATTCACTCGATCGAAGACCAGGCAGAACTACAAAGGGATCTGGACAGGCTGCAGACCTGGTCCAGCAATTGGCTCCTGGAGTTCAATCCCACCAAGTGCAAAGTCATGAAGATTGGGGAAGGGCAAAGAAGGCCGCAGACGGAGTACAGTCTAGGGGGTCAGAGACTACAAACCTCACTCAAGGAAAAAGATCTTGGGGTGAGTATAACACCAGGCACATCTCCTGAAGCGCACATCAACCAAATAACTGCTGCAGCATATGGGCGCCTAGCAAACCTCAGAACAGCATTCCGACATCTTAATAAGGAATCATTCAGGACCCTGTACACCGTGTACGTTAGGCCCATATTGGAGTATGCGGCACCAGTTTGGAACCCACACCTAGCCAAGCACGTGAAGAAACTAGAGAAAGTGCAAAGGTTTGCAACAAGACTAGTCCCAGAGCTAAGAGGTATGTCCTACGAGGAGAGGTTAAGGGAAATCAACCTGACGACACTGGAGGACAGGAGAGATAGGGGGACATGATAACGACATACAAAATACTGAGAGGAATTGACAAGGTGGACAAAGACAGGATGTTCCAGAGATTGGACACAGTAACAAGGGGACACAGTTGGAAGCTGAAGACACAGATGAATCACAGGGATGTTAGGAAGTATTTCTTCAGCCACAGAGTAGTTAGTAAGTGGAATAGTTTGGGAAGCGATGTAGTGGAGGCAGGATCCATACATAGCTTTAAGCAGAGGTATGATAAAGCTCACGGCTGAGGGAGAGTGACCTAGTAGCGATCAGTGAAGAGGCGGGGCCAGGAGCTCGGACTCGACCCCCGCAACCTCAACTAGGTGAGTACAACTAGGTGAGTACACGCAGCAACACACACACGCAGCAACACACACACGCAGCAACACACACACGCAGCAACACACACACACGCAGCAATACACACACGCAGCAACACACACACGCAGCAACACACACGCAGCAACACACAGGCAGCAACACACACAGGCAGCAACACACACAGGCAGCAACACACAGGCAGCAACACACAGGCAGCAACACACAGGCAGCAACACACACGCAGCAACACACACAGGCAGCAACACACAGGCAGCAACACACACGCAGCAACACACAGGCAGCAACACACACACGCAGCAACACACACGCAGCAACACACACGCAGCAACACACACGCAGCAACACACACGCAGCAACACACACAGGCAGCAACACACACAGGCAGCAACACACACAGGCAGCAACACACACAGGCAGCAACACACAGGCAGCAACACACAGGCAGCAACACACAGGCAGAAACACACACACGCAGCAACACACAGCAGCAACACACAGGCAGCAACACACAGGCAGCAACACACACACGCAGCAACACACACACGCAGCAACACACACGCAGCAACACACACGCAGCAACACACACGCAGCAACACACACGCAGCAACACACACGCAGCAACACACAGCAGCAACACACACGCAGCAACACACACAGGCAGCAACACACACAGGCAGCAACACACAGGCAGCAACACACACGCAGCAACACACACGCAGCAACACACACACGCAGCAACACACACACGCAGCAACACACAGGCAGCAACACACAGGCAGCAACACACAGGCAGCAACACACAGGCAGCAACACACACAGGCAGCAACACACACACGCAGCAACACACACACGCAGCAACACACACGCAGCAACACACACGCAGCAACACACACGCAGCAACACACACGCAGCAACACACACGCAGCAACACACACAGGCAGCAACACCAACACACGCAGCAACACACACACGCAGCAACACACACGCAGCAACATAGCAAGAAAAAACGAGACAGACACACGTTATCTCGTGGAAAACAATCCAATGAACACACAGTGAGAAAACATTGGAAACCGGAGAACACTTCCCAACCGTTCCTGTTCTCCACTGGCGCCACCGGATGCCATCTCACCGCGTCACCGCGTTGACGCTAGTCTCCCCGCTACCCACGTTAGCTAGTCCTCCCGCACCAACGTGATGCTAGCTACACACGCGCACCCACGTTGATGCTAGTCCCCGCACCCACGGATGCTAGCCTACCCGCTGCCGTATGATGCTAGCTTCCAGCACACACGTGATGCTAGTCTTCCCGCGACCCACGTTGAACTAGTCTTCCCGCACCCACGTTGAATGCTAGCATTCCCGCTGCCACACGATGCTAACTCCGCTACGCGTGATGCTAGTCTCCCGCTGCCCGTTGATGCTATCTTCCCGCTGCCCACGTTGATGCTAGTCTTCCCGCTACCCACGTTGATGCTAGTCTTCCCGCTGCCGCGTTGATGCTAGTCTTCCCGCTGTCCGCGTTGATGCTAGTCTTCCCGCTGCCCGCGTTGATGCTAGTCTTCCCGCTACCCACGTTGATGCTAGTCTTCCCGCTACCCACGTTGATGCTAGTCTTCCCGCTGCCGCGTTGATGCTAGTCTTCCCGCTACCCACGTTGATGCTAGTCTTCCCGCTGCCGCGTTGATGCTAGTCTTCCCGCTGTCCGCGTTGATGCTAGTCTTCCCGCTGCCGCGTTGATGCTAGTCTTCCCGCTGCCGCGTTGATGCTAGTCTTCCCGCTGCCCACGTTGATGCTAGTCTTCCCGCTGCCGCGTTGATGCTAGTCTTCCCGCTGCCGCGTTGATGCTAGTCTTCCCGCTGTCCGCGTTGATGCTAGTCTTCCCGCTGCCGCGTTGATGCTAGTCTTCCCGCTGTCCACGTTGATGCTATTCTTCCCGCTGCCGCGTTGATGCTAGTCTTCCCGCTGCCTTCGTTGATGCTAGTCTTCCCGCTGTCCGCGTTGATGCTAGTCTTCCCGCTGTCCGCGTTGATGCTAGTCTTCCCGCTGTCCGCGTTGATGCTAGTCTTCCCGCTGCCCTCGTTGATGCTAGTCTTCCCGCTCCCCACGTTGATGCTAGTCTTCCCGCTGCCCACGTTAATTATAGTCTTCCCGCTGTCCACGTTGATGCTAGTCTTCCCGCTGCCCACGTTGATGATAGTCTTCCCGCTGCCCACGTTGATGTTAGTCTTCCCGCTTCCGCGTTGATGCTAGTCTTCCCGCTGCCCACGTTGATGTTAGTCTTCCCGCTGCCCGCGTTGATGCTAGTCTTCCCGCTGCCCACGTTGATGCTAGTCTTCCCGCTGCCCACGTTGATGATAGTCTTCCCGCTGCCCACGTTGATGATAGTCTTCCCGCTGCCGCGTTGATGCTAGTCTTCCCGCTGCCCACGTTGATGATAGTCTTCCCGCTCCCCACGTTGATGCTAGTCTTCCCGCTGCCCACGTTAATTAGTCTTCCCGCTGTCCACGTTGATGCTAGTCTTCCCGCTGCCCACGTTGATGATAGTCTTCCCGCTGCCCACGTTGATGTTAGTCTTCCCGCTTCCGCGTTGATGCTAGTCTTCCCGCTGCCCACGTTGATGTTAGTCTTCCCGCTGCCCGCGTTGATGCTAGTCTTCCCGCTGCCCACGTTGATGATAGTCTTCCCGCTGCCGCGTTGATGCTAGTCTTCCCGCTGCTCACGTTGATGCTAGTCTTCCCGCTGTCCACGTTGATGATAGTCTTCCCGCTGCCCGCGTTGATGCTAGTCTTCCCGCTGCCCACGTTGATGCTAGTCTTCTCGCTGCCCACGTTGATGATAGTCTTCCCGCTGCCCACGTTGATGATAGTCTTCCCGTTGCCCACGTTGATGATAGTCTTCCCGCTGCCCACGTTGATGATAGTCTTCCCGCGGCTCTTACTGGCACTTATTGATGTTGTCAGGCACTTTAACACTGTCTTCTGCCTCTTACTGGCACTTATTGATGTTGTCAGGCACTTTAACACTGTCTTCTGCCTCTTACTGGCACTTATTGATGTTGTCAGGCACTTTAACACTGTGTTCTGCCTCTTACTGGCACTTATTGATGTTGTCAGGCACTTTAACACTGCCTTCTGCCTCTTACTGGCACTTATTGATGTTGTCAGGCACTTTAACACTGTGTTCTGCCTCTTACTGGCACTTATTGATGTTGTCAGGCACTTTAACACTGTGTTCTGCCTCTTACTGGCACTTATTGATGTTGTCAGGCACTTTAACACTGTGTTCTGCCTCTTACTGGCACTTATTGATGTTGTCAGGCACTTTAACACTGTGTTCTGCCTCTTACTGGCACTTATTGATGTTGTCAGGCACTTTAACACTGTGTTCTGCCTCTTACTGGCACTTATTGATGTTGTCAGGCACTTTAACACCGTGTTCTGCCTCTTACTGGCACTTATTGATGTTGTCAGGCACTTTAACACTGTCTTCTGCCTCTTACTGGCACTTATTGATGTTGTCAGGCACTTTAACACTGTGTTCTGCCTCTTACTGGCACTTATTGATGTTGTCAGGCACTTTAACACTGTGTTCTGCCTCTTACTGGCACTTATTGATGTTGTCAGGCACTTTAACACTGTGTTCTGCCTCTTACTGGCACTTATTGATGTTGTCAGGCACTTTAACACTGTCTTCTGCCTCTTACTGGCACTTATTGATGTTGTCAGGCACTTTAACACTGTGTTCTGCCTCTTACTGGCACTTATTGATGTTGTCAGGCACTTTAACACCGTGTTCTGCCTCTTACTGGCACTTATTGATGTTGTCAGGCACTTTAACACTGTGTTCTGCCTCTTACTGGCACTTATTGATGTTGTCAGGCACTTTAACACTGTGTTCTGCCTCTTACTGGCACTTATTGATGTTGTCAGGCACTTTAACACTGTGTTCTGCCTCTTACTGGCACTTATTGATGTTGTCAGGCACTTTAACACTGTGTTCTGCCTCTTACTGGCACTTATTGATGTTGTCAGGCACTTTAACACTGTCTTCTGCCTCTATATTGTTTGAAAGTGTTTCTGAATAAGAAAAAACTCCATGACATTTAAAACTTTCATTTTTTCGTTATTCGGTAATTGTTAAGATTCAATCATCCTTTTTTCTCTTTTCCTTTCCCTTTCTCTCTCCCCCTTCCCCCTCTCTCTCTCTCCCCCTTCCCCCCTCTCTCTCTTCCCCCTTCCCTCCCCCTCTACCTCAGTTGCATCCCTCGTTCCTTCTATTATTGTTTTCCACTTCAATTCTTGTCTAGTTCTCTATTTCAGTGAGAGAACTGAGGATTTCAGAAGATCACAAACACGACAGACACGTCACACTAACAGAACACAGACACACGACAGACGCATCAGACTAATAGAACACAGACACATGACAGACACGTCACACTAACAGAACACAGACACACGACAGACACGTCACACTAACAGAACACAGACACACGACAGACACATCACACTAACAGAACACAGACACACGACAGTCGCTTCAGACTACCAGAGCACAGACACACGGGAGACATGTCACAGTAACAGATCACAGACACGACAGACGCCTCAGACTAACAGATCACAGACACGACACACGCCTGAAGCTAACAGACACGACACACGCCTGAAGCTAACAGACACGACAGACGCCTCAAATTACAGATCAGACGCCACACAGCACACGTTTTCCTCTAGCAATTAGTTTAACAGGCTGTTCGTGTTGGGATTAAACCAGCGAGCGGCTGTGAGAGACAAGAACATTGTATTCCCTCTCTCCTCCTCCCTCTCTCCTCCTCCCTCTCTGCTTCTCCATCTCTCCCTCTCTCCCTCTCCCTCTCCCTCTCCCTCTCTCCCTCTCTCTCTCTCTCTCTCTCTCTCTCTCTCTCTCTCTCTCTCTCTCTCTCTCTCTCTCTCTCTCTCTCTCTCTCTCTCTCTCTCTCTCTCCCACCCTCTCCCACGCCCATGTTCCACTTGGTACCAAAACTGGTGTGAAATTTTGCAGTCCGAGTTATTGATTCACATGTCTCGGTAAACAGAGTTATCTTCTTGGAGGAGGATCCAAGTGTGTTGGAGGAGGATCCAAGTGTGTTGGAGGAGGATCCAAGTGTGTTGGAGGAGGATCCAAGTGTCTTGGAAGAGGATCCAAGTGTGTTGGAGGAGGATCCAAGTGTGTTGGAGGAGGATCCAAGTGTGTTGGACGAGGATCCAAGTGTCTTGGAGGAGGATCCAAGTGTCTTGGAGGAGGATCCAAGTGTCTTGGAGGAGGATCCAAGTATCTTGGAGGAGGATCCAAGTCTGTTGGAGGAGGATCTAAGTGTCTTGGAAGAGGATCCAAGTGAGTTGGAGGAGGATCCAAGTGTCTTGGAGGAGGATCTACTTATATATGGATACCTCTTAGATTTCATAAACCCTTAAAAGGTAGTTGCCATGATTCTGGTAATTGCTCTTGATCCAAGGAACAGGAGCTACGAATTACTCTTGACTTAATCCTGATTACATTCTTTTTCTCTACCACAACAACAATAATAATAGTTATAATATAGTAATATAATATGATACAGATAATTAATAATGTCCTTAACACTAATATATATATATATATATATATATATATATATATATATATATATATTATATATATATATATATATATATATATATATATATATATATATTTATTTATTTATTTATTTATTTATTTATTTATTTATTATCACACTGGCCGATTCCCACCAAGGCAGGGTGGCCCGAAAAAGAAAAACTTTCACCATCATTCACTCCATCACTGTCTTGCCAGAAGGGTGCTTTACACTACAGTTTTTAAACTGCAACATTAACACCCCTCCTTCAGAGTGCAGGCACTGTACTTCCCATCTCCAGGACTCAAGTCCGGCCTGCCGGTTTCCCTGAATCCCTTCATAAATGTTACTTTGCTCACACTCCAACAGCACGTCAAGTATTAAAAACCATTTGTCTCCATTCACTCCCATCAAACACGCTCACGCATGCCTGCTGGAAGTCCAAGCCCCTCGCACACAAAACCTCCTTTACCCCTTCCCTCCAACCTTTCCTAGGCCGACCCCTACCCCGCCTTCCTTCCACTACAGACTGATACACTCTTGAAGTCACTCTGTTTCGCTCCATTCTCTCTACATGTCCGAACCACCTCAACAACCCTTCCTCAGCCCTCTGGACAACAGTTTTGGCAATCCCGCACCTCCTAACTTCCAAACTACGAATTCTCTGCATTATATTCACACCACACATTGCCCTCAGACATGACATCTCCACTGCCTCCAGCCTTCTCCTCGCTGCAACATTCATCACCCATGCTTCACACCCATATAAGAGCGTTGGTAAAACTATACTCTCATACATTCCCCTCTTTGCCTCCACGGACAAAGTTCTTTGTCTCCACAGACCCCTAAGTGCACCACTCACCCTTATCCCCTCATCAATTCTATGATTCACCTCATCTTTCATAGACCCATCCGCTGACACGTCCACTCCCAAATATCTGAATACATTCACCTCATCCATACTCTCTCCCTCCAATCTGATATCCAATCTTTCATCACCTAATCTTTTTGTTATCCTCATAACTTTACTCTTTCCTGTATTCACTTTTAATTTTCTTCTTTTGCATACCCTACCAAATTCATCCACCAATCTCTGCAACTTCTCTTCAGAATCTCCCAAGAGCACAGTGTCATCAGCAAAGAGCAACTGTGACAACTCCCACTTTATGTGTGATTCTTTATCTTTTAACTCCACGCCTCTTGCCAAGACCCTGGCATTACTTCTCTTACAACCCCATCTATAAATATATTAAACAACCACGGTGACATCACACATCCTGTCTAAGGCCTACTTTTACTGGGAAATAATTTCCCTCTTTCCTACATACTCTAACTTGAGCCTCACTATCCTCGTAAAAACTCTTCACTGCTTTCAGTAACCTACCTCCTACACCATACACCTGCAACATCTGCCACATGGCCCCCCTATCCACCCTGTCATACGCCTTTTCCAAATCCATAAATGCCACAAAGACCTCTTTAGCCTTATCTATATACTGTTCACTTATGTGTTTCACTGTAAACACCTGGTCCACACACCCCCTACCTTTTCTAAAGCCTCCTTGTTCATCTGCTATCCTATTCTCCGTCTTACTCTTAATTATTTCAATAATAACTCTACCATACCCTTTACCAGGTATACTCAACAAACTTATCCCCCTATAATTTTTGCACTCTCTTTTGTCCCCTTTGCCTTTATACAAAGGAACTATGCATGCTCTCTGCCAATCCCTAGGTACCTTACCTTCTTCCATACATTTATTAAATAATTGCACCAACCACTCCAAAACTATATCCCCACCTGCTTTAAACATTTCTATCTTTATCCCATCAATCCCGGCTGCCTTACCCCCTTTCATTTTACCTACTGCCTCACGAACTTCCCCCACACTCACAACTGGCTCTTCCTCACTCCTACAAGATGTTATTCCTCCTTGTTCTATACACGAAATCACAGCTTCCCTATCTTCATCAACATTTAACAATTCCTCGAAATATTCCCTCCATCTTCCCAATACCTCTAACTCTCCGTTTAATAACTCTCCTCTCCTATTTTTAACTGACGAATCCATTTTTTCACTAGGCTTCCTTAACTTGTTAATTGCACTCCAAAACTTTTTCTTATTTTCAACAAAATTTGTTGATAACATCTCACCCACTCTCTCATTTGCTCTCTTTTTACATTGCTTCACCACTCTCTTAACCTCTCTCTTTTTCTCCATATACTCTTCCCTCCTTTCATCACTTCTACTTTGTAAAAACTTCTCATATGCTAACTTTTTCTCCCTTACTACTCTCTTTACATCATCATTCCACCAATCGCTCTTCTTCCCTCCCTCACCCACCTTCTTGTAACCACAAACTTCTGCTGAACACTCCAACACTACATTTTTAAACCTACCCCATACCTCTTCGACCCCATTGCCTATGCTCTCATTAGCCAATCTATCCTCCAATAGCTGTTTATATCTTACCCTAACTGCCTCCTCTTTTAGTTTATAAACCTTCACCTCTCTCTTCCCTGATGCTTCTATTCTCCTTGTATCCCATCTACCTTTTACTCTCAGTGTAGCTACAACTAGAAAGTGATCTGATATATCTGTGGCCCCTCTATAAACATGTACATCCTGAAGTCTACTCAACAGTCTTTTATCTACCAATACATAATCCAACAAACTACTGTCATTTCGCCCTACATATATTATATATATTTATATATATATATATATATATATATATATATATATATATATATATATATATATATATATATATATATATATATATATATATATATATATATAACAAAAAAAGCACAATACCGTGACTGGAACGATACACAAATAACCCGCACATAAAAGAGAGAAGCTTACGACGACGTTTCGGTCTGACTTGGACATTTACAAAGTCATACAGGTGTGTTATTTGTGCGGGTTATTTGTGTATATATATGTGTGGTGTGTGTGTGTGTGTGTGTGTGTGTGTGTGTGTGTGTGTGTTAATTGCTATCAACGGTTTTATTGTCCAGTTTCTACATCATTAAAGGTTAATGACCTTGTAACCAGGTGAACTGCTTCAATACTTCATAAAATGTATGGAAGTTAATTATTTCTTGTAGTACGTAAGAGACTTGGAAAGTCTCCCCCACAGTGGGTGTGGTGGGGCGTCCTGGCCTCTCCCACAATTGTTGTGGGAACGGTTGAAGTCCTTTGATTTGTACTCTCTGGAACGCAGGGGAGAAAGATACATCATAATATACGCTTGGAAAATCCTAGAGGGACTAGTGACAAATCTTCATATAAAAATCACTCCCTGTGAAAGCAGAAGACTAGGCAAGAGATGCAACATCCACCCCGCTGAAAAGAAGGGGCGCCATGAGTACGCTAAGAGACAACACAGTAAGTGTCAGGTAATTCCCCTTAAGTATGCCTCCCAGCATAAATAAGGGGGATTGCCAATAGGCCCTTGGATGTCTTCAACAAGGCACTGGACAGGCACCTAAAGTCGGTTTATGTGCAACCAGTAGTAATAGACTGGTTGATCAGGCTCTGATCCCCTCCCCCCCCCCGCGAGGCCTAGTCATGGACCGGGCCACACGGGAGTTGACCCCCGAAATCTCCTCCAGGTATACCCCAGGTGGGTGGCAGCCTGGACTCCCCCCCCACAGTGGGCGTGTGTGTTGCAGCCTGGACTCCCCCCCACCCACAGTGGGCGTGTGTGTTGCAGCCTGGACTCCCCCCACCCACAGTGGGCGTGTGTGTTGCAGCCTGGACTCCCCCCACCCACAGTGGGCGTGTGTGTTGCAGCCTGGACTCCCCCCACCCACAGTGGGCGTGTGTGTTGCAGCCTGGACTCCCCCCACCCACAGTGGGCGTGTGTGTTGCAGCCTGGACTCCCCCCACCCACAGTGGGCGTGTGTGTTGCAGCCTGGACTCCCCCCACCCACAGTGGGCGTGTGTGTTGCAGCCTGGACTCCCCCCACCCACAGTGGGCGTGTGTGTTGCAGCCTGGACTCCCCCCACCCACAGTGGGCGTGTGTGTTGCAGCCTGGACTCCCCCCACCCACAGTGGGCGTGTGTGTTGCAGCCTGGACTCCCCCCCACCCACAGTGGGCGTGTGTGTTGCAGCCTGGACTCCCCCCACCCACAGTGGGCGTGTGTGTTGCAGCCTGGACTCCCCCCCACCCACAGTGGGCGTGTGTGTTGCAGCCTGGACTCCCCCCCACCCACAGTGGGCGTGGGCAACTAATCTAATTCCATCAAGAAGTTTGTACTTTAACTCTGGAAATTTTTCAACTTTCCAGCCGACACTTTGTATTAGTGATGACAATGTTAATATATTTTAATATATTTAAGTACTTGTAGTCCCCACCAGTAACTCTGGTGTTCACTTCTTACTCACAAGTTACATAAACGTTGGAAATGAACACTGAACGACGTTTCGACCTATCTTAAAGCAATATCTGTGGTTGTAGTGATAGTGATTGTTGGCAGTGGTGACGATAGTGATTGTTGGTGGTGTTTACTGTAGTTCTTGGAGGTGTTTACTGTAGTTCTTGGAGGTGTTTACTGTAGTTCTTGGAGGTGTTTACTGTAGTTCTTGGAGGTGTTTACTGTAGTTCTTGGAGGTGTTTACTGTAGTTCTTGGAGGTGTTTACTGTAGTTCTTGGAGGTGTTTACTGTAGTTCTTGGAGGTGTTTACTGTAGTTCTTGGAGGTGTTTACTGTAGTTCTTGGAGGTGTTTACTGTAGTTCTTGGAGGTGTTTACTGTAGTTCTTGGAGGTGCTTACTGTAGTTCTTGGAGGTGTTTACTGTAGTTCTTGGAGGTGTTTACTGTAGTTCTTGGAGGTGTTTACTGTAGTTCTTGGAGGTGTTTTCTGTAGTTCTTGGAGGTGTTTACTGTAGTTCTTGGAGGTGTTTACTGTAGTTCTTGGAGGTGTTTACTGTAGTTCTTGGAGGTGTTTACTGTAGTTCTTGGAGGTGTTTACTGTAGTTCTTGGAGGTGTTGTCTGTAGTTCTTGGAGGTGTTTACTGTAGTTCTTGGAGGTGTTTACTGTAGTTCTTGGAGGTGTTTACTGTAGTTCTTGGAGGTGTTTACTGTAGTTCTTGGAGGTGTTTACTGTAGTTCTTGGAGGTGTTTACTGTAGTTCTTGGAGGTGTTTACTGTAGTTCTTGGAGGTGTTTACTGTAGTTCTTGGAGGTGTTTACTGTAGTTCTTGGAGGTGTTTACTGTAGTTCTTGGAGGTGCTTACTGTAGTTCTTGGAGGTGTTTACTGTAGTTCTTGGAGGTGTTTACTGTAGTTCTTGGAGGTGTTTACTGTAGTTCTTGGAGGTGTTTACTGTAGTTCTTGGAGGTGTTTACTGTAGTTCTTGGAGGTGTTTACTGTAGTTCTTGGAGATGTTTACTGTAGTTCTTGGAGGTGTTTACTGTAGTTCTTGGAGGTGTTTACTGTAGTTCTTGGAGGTGTTTACTGTAGTTCTTGGAGGTATTTGTTTACTGTAGTTCTTGTTTTTGATGATGGTCTTAATACCTTCAATATACCTGGCTCTGATAAGCCCAGACCTCGCCTCTCACCTCTGACTCACCCAGCATGGACGAAACGTGACTGGGGAAACATCTCTTCTAAACGATGACACAGTCTCACTCTACAAACTTGCATCTTCATCCCCATTTAGATGGAAACTCAGTGAGCCTGGTGGCCTGGTGGTTAACGCTCTCGCTTCACACGGTGAGGGCCTGGGTTCGATTCCCAGCCAGAGTAGAAACATTGGACGTGTTTCTTTCCACCTGTTGTCTATGTTCCCCATCAGTAAAATGGGTACCTGGGTGTTAGTCGACTGGTGTGGGTCGCATCCTGGGAAACTGACCTAAGGAGGCCTGGTCACAGACCGGGCCGCGGGGGCGTTGACCCCCGGAACTCTCTCCATGTAAACTCCATGTCTCCATGTATGTAAACCTCTAGATTAGTCTACCAGCTCCGCTTGACACACCAGTTGATGGAGATCAACTGGTATGTCTTTAAGAGGCTCCTGAGTTACCCTGTCTCCTAGTATCATGTTTACTTTCCCCCTATAATCTACCTTGTCGATAATTACTATCATCGCATTTGCTTTGTCTTCTTTCGTAAGGTGAAGTCTAGGATATTAATTCATGGTATAACTTAAATATTTGAGGACAATTGTGTTGCAGAGGTGTGAGCAGGTCAGACCTCTGCAACACAATTGTCCTCAAATATTTAACTTATACAATGAATTAAGATCCTAGACTTCATCTTACGAAAGTAGACAAAGCAAATGCGATGATAGTAATTATGGACAAGGTAGATTATAGTTGAGTAAAACAATACGCGAATGATATATAAAACAACCCGAGGTCTACATTAACAGTTTTCCCGAAACAAAGCAAGAGGACGCAAGGAAAAAGATGTTAAATACTAACATTCCTAACTAACACAAGTCAACACCTGCCACTACACACCTCCATGAGATAATTACATTCCTTTGAGTTTTAATTTATCGACTTAATTGTTCTGATTATCTTTCAGACATACTGTGTATGTCTGGTGTCATTTACATAGTGTTGGTGTGGCTGAGAGGCCAAGTGTGACAGTTAACATTCTGAGGAGCAGCAACACGCTATTCTTCCTCACCTCGTCAATTTTCAGTTGCTTCACTTTTCTCACTTCCTCTGGTCTCAGGTCCTCTTTATTCTGTACTTTTTTTTTTCCTCAGTTTCTTCCTTCCCTCTTACTTTATCTCATTACTTCAGTTTCTACTCCTCTGTTTTTACTCCTTTCGTCTCTTCTCTTAGTTTCTTTAGGTCTCTTCAGTTGCCTCAATTTCTCTTCCTTCTTCACTTCCTCTTTCCTTTCGTCATAGCGTCTCTTCTCTCTCATTCCTCATTTTTCGTCTCCTCTTCCAATCTCTCTAATACTCTTTTCTCTATTTTCTTTTGCTTTCTCCTCCTTCTTCCTTCTCCTTTCTATTATTTTTCTACTTTTCAATCTCTCTCTCTCTCTCCTCTCTCTCTCTCTCTCTCTCTCTCTCTCTCTCTCTCTTTGTCTCTCTCTCTCTCTCTCTCTCTCTTTGTCTCTCTCTCATTCGTTTACAGAGAAATCACAATAACAAATGCCTTTGTTCCCACGATGACTTGACCTTCCCGGTGACCTTTGACCTTCACCGGACACTAGACGGGAGTTACGTTACAGAATTCTGTCATGTTGACCTCGTCTGAGTCATTTTGTGTTCTGACCTCCTGGTGCCCTCTGGTCTGACCTCCTGGTGCCCTCTGGTCTGACCTCCTGGTCCCCTCTGGTCTGACCTCCGGTGCCCTCTGGTCTGACCTCCTGTGCCATCTGGTGTTCTGACCTCCTGGTGCCCTCTGGTCTGACCTCCTGGTGCCCTCTGGTCTGACCTCCTGGTCCCCTCTGGTCTGACCTCCTGGTGCCCTCTGGTCTGACCTCCTGGTGCTCTCTGGTCTGACCTCCTGGTGCCCTCTGGTCTGACCTGCTGCTACCCTCTGGTCTGACCTGCTGCTGGACTCTGATTTGCAGTCTTTCCACTGCTGTTCAGGGGGATTCTTCCGCTGTATCGTTCCTGCAGTGGCAGGATGGACTGGAGGGTGGGGGAAGAACCTTTCGCTTGACAATCCTCGTCTCGACCATTTTATCATAGTTCTCCGGAGAGATAGTAGATGATAGTTCTCCTGCACACAGCCTCCGTATGGACCAAAAAGTCCTGTGCTGTTTAGTTCTGCCATGTACTAGTATGTACTCCTATGTACTAGTATGTACTCCCATGTACTAGTATGTACTCCATTACAGTATGACCCCATGTACTAGTATGTACTCCCATGTGCTAGTATGTACTCCCATGTACTAGTATGTACTCCCATGTACTAGCATGTACTCCCATGTACTAGTATGTACTCCTATGCACTAGTATGTACTCCCATGTACTAGTATGTACTCCCATGTACTAGTATGTACTCCCATGTACTAGTATGTACTCCCATGTACTAGTATGTACTCCCATGTACTAGTATGTACTCCCATGCACTAGTATGTACTCCCATGTACTAGCATGTACTCCCAGTTGCATCAGTCTTTTCCTGGCCTTTTCCTGATACCTTTTAAGTGTAATAACCTCGACCTTAAATTGCCACCTGACCTTATTTCTAACATTTAGTGACCTCAAACTTTTATTACCTGGGTTGACCTCTGACCTCTCGACCTCTGAACTTTAATGACATGTCAGCTACTGGATTATAACTCATTGTATGTAGTCTCCTTTTATTACACCAACTAGTTGACTACATACTAGTATGTACTTCACGTACAGTAGTATCCAGAAGTAGAATATGTAGTAGATGACCAGATAGATGACAGAGGTGCATAGTGTACAGTACTAGTATTACTCCCATACTATAGTACTCATGTTACAGTATGACTGACTCCCATGCATAGTATGGGTCATGTATGCACAGTAATGGCAGTTGATATCCTTTCTGGCCTTTCCTGATACCTTTTAAGGTTTAATAGGGCGACCTAATTGCCACTTGACTTATTTCTACATTTATGACCAACTTTTATTACGGGTTGACTGACTCTCGACCTAGGGAACTTTAATGACATGGTCAGTATGGATTTACAATGATGTCGTGTTTTATTACAACTTGTTGTACACATAACTTGCACGTAGAGAGGTAGAGAGTACGTGGAGAGTAGGACGAGAGGAGAGTGGAGCGTCGGAGAGAGAGGTGATAGGACGACGTTCTCCTATTAGACTATTACAGTGCATGGACTCACGATAGGTGGGGGAGTGTTGACATTAGAGGGAGGGTACTTCGTGTGTAGAGTGTGCTGTGTGAGATGGTTAGAGGGGCGATAACGTTGTGTGCGTCTCTGTCCAGGTGTATGTCAGTGAGGATGTGGCGTGTGGAGGGTGGCGTCGTGGAGGGTGGCGTCGTGGAGGGTGGCGTCGTGGAGGTGGCGTCGTGGAGGTTGGCGTCGTGGAGGTGGCGTCGTGGAGGGTGGCGTCGTGGAGGGTGGCGTCGTGGAGGGAAGTGGTCGTCCAAGTGAAGACATTTAACATACATAAAAATACGTCACTGTGACGCGTCCTGACCTTCTCCAGAGTCAATAATTGCTGGGGTGGTAATAGCAGTGGTGGTGGTGGTGGTGGTGGTAGTAGTAGTGGTAGTGATAGCAATGGTGGTAATAGCATGGTAGTACTAATAAGGGTAGTAGTAGTGATAAGCAGCAGCAGTGATACAACAGTGGTGGTAGCAGCAGTAATAATAGTACAAGGGATAGTAGTAATGGTGTTAGCAGCAGGGGTATATAGTAGCAGTGGTGGTAGAAACAGTGTTGGCAGCAGCAACAGCAACGCACGGTGGTGGGTGGTGGTGGTAGTATTAGCAGTGAGTATCGTGTATGTCGTAAGCATATCACACCCGGGTCATCTCTGTGGTAAACACAGCTAGTTAGCCCAGTCTTTGCCACTCAAGTTGTGTCTAGCCTAGTGACGCATGTCATGCTTACCCGGCCTCTGACCAGCTATTGGCAGAGTGTGGATCGAAGCTCCACAACTTCTCGCGTTGAATGATCCATACTGGTTTAGCGCGGAGAGTGGGGGCAGGCTGATCTGAAGACTGCTGAAGGTATAATATTGGGGCCACGTCTGGTTGTTGTATTTTCCTAAGGAGCCTTAAAAATTCATGAAAGTTGCCTTTCTGTATTCCTGCTGCAGTGACTACATTTGTCTGCTGCAATGACTAGGTGGTTTTGTGTGTAAGTGTATGTAAATTGCAGCATTTACGTACGTGTTCGCTACAGTCGCAAAGATGCGTCTCCACTGGAGCAATTCCAGTTGCTAGTGTTCATGTTTGTGTGGTTTACCACTGTTGGAGGTCGAGGTCAGCGGAGGTGCAGAGTCAGTCACTTCACGGTCACCAAGTGAGCCTGGCATGTTCGTTGTGTGGTGTTCACAGTCCCCCCCCCCCCCACCAAAATACGTCCTTGACCTCGAAGGTCAGTGCAGACGGCGATTTGTTCCATAGAATATTGTAAAGTGATTTCATGTTCAGACCACAGGTACACAACAAGGTGGCAATATCTTCGTGATTGGTGATTCGAGTCCTCTCCCTCCCGGACACATATACACGCTTGTACAAGCCACTGTTGTACCTCCAAGCTGCTTCCTGAGAGTGTTGTGCTGTAGCCTGTGTTTACCTGGGTAAAAGTGGCGCGTTATTTATTATTTTTATCTTGGCTACGTTATACAAAGCTTCCGTTTTTTTTCTCCCTGACTCTGACTCTTACATAATATATGATAGTCCTTGTTGACAATGGTATAAAATGCTGACAAGCTGATGATTAAGACACAAGTACAGTAGTTATGTATCTTTATCGTTAAAACGTTTCGCCTACACAGTAGACTTCTTCAGTCAGAGGTAGCAGGTGCAGTAGTGAAATCAAGAAGTAATCCGTCCCTCAGCCTTGGAGAAATAGTATTTAAGGTGGCCGGATGGACTGACTACATCTTAATTTCACTACTACACCTACTGTCTCTGTATTTGACTGAAGAAGCCTGCTGTGTAGGCGAAACGTTTTAACGATAAAGATACCCAACTCTTGCACACATGTCTAAATCATCATGATAGCTCTTAATCTTGGCAGAAGTAGATAGTTCTCGGCAGATGAACCTTCTGTGGACCTACAGGTCCTCGATGTATTTTCCAGGTACTTCCAGGTACCACCAGGTGTTTTCAGGTTCAACCTAACCATAAGCTGATATATTATATCAAGTGTACAACAGTTTGTTGGAGTAGGTTGGTACTGTGGCAACAAGCTTGCTAACCCACCTTACTGTAGCTGGCTGACCCTCCACCACAACTGACCCTCCACCACAACTGACCCTCCACCACAAATGACCCTCCACCACAACTGACCCTCCACCACAACTGATCCTCCACCACAACTGACCCTCCACCACAACTGATTAACCCCCACAATAGCTGACTGACCCTCCACCACAGCTAACCTCCTCCCCCAGCTGACTGACCTCCACCACAGCTCTAAAAGGATCATACCTGAACTGTGACTGCGGAACTAACATCAGCAGTGACGGAGAAATAGCACAGGAAGGAGAGAAAGTGGTAATAGGGGAAATAATGACTAATAGGAAAATAATAGGGTAAGAGAGAATGAAAGTGAAAGCAGTAATACGGAAATAAAGTGAATTAGGGATAACGGGGAAAATAAGAGGGGAAAATTTAGAGGAAAAAGGAGGAAGAAAGAGATCAAGAAGCCATACTAATAAGGGCTTTAATGTAGTGCTGTATGATTCTTGTGGGTTTAGCGCTTAGTTATGATACCAGAGAAAAGGTTTAATGGCAGGGATCCTCTTCCCCTTTCTCTCCCCCTTCCTTTCTCTCCCCTCTACTATTTCTCCCACAATTCCGCCGTTTCCCCCCATATCTCTGCCCTCTCCCTGTATCTCCCCTCTCCTCTGCATCTCTCTTCCCCATCCCCCCAGACCTGTTTTGCATATATGTATTCTCAAGGAAATGGGAATCGTGTTCAGCATATTGGGTCGTGGACCTCTGTAGCAGTGTGCTGAGAACCATACTAGCCAGTGTGATGTAGCGGCTGCTAGCTAGGCCTATGTCAGGTCTAGTGGTAGAAGAAATAGCAGTAAGACACGTGTGTGGTATTAGGATATGTATTAGAGATGTGATGACTGATCTTGTGTGTGTTTGGCAGGTGTTTGTCAGATCGTGAAAATGGCTGAGTGTGTTGTGAGCGATGGTGTTGGTTGTAGCAGGTTGTAGCACCGAGATTGCTGTACCTGAGATTGCTGTGCCTGAGATTGCTGACCTGAGATTGCTGTGCCTGAGATTGCTGTGCCTGAGATTGCTGTACCTGAGATTGCTGTACCTGAGATTGCTGTACCTGAAATTGCTTTCTCCACCACAACCTCGCCGCCACAGACAATCTCAGCTCAGTCAAACACTTGGCAAGTATTTCAGCGTATTTGCGAGAACCTCGAGAAAGCTTCGGCGACTCGTGACGCTACCACTAAGGCAAGCAATCTCAGTGATTGTGAGGTTCTGCTGCAGAACCACGACCAAGGTGCAGGTATGGCTAAACTTAACGCCAAGTTCGTGGGTCCTCCCCGCGTCACTAAGCACCTTCCTGGACAAAAATGCAAGGCGGCGGAGATCACAACTAAGACAGCACACATCTACAACATAGTTTGTGGAAAACAGTCATGCCGAAGCTGCACTCACAGCAGTGCTGAGACACTGACCAGCCTGATGCCTCTGCTATTGATAACTGCACTGCTTCCTCTTTCTATTTCCATCCAGTTCTGACTATTTCTCCAATGATGGACTGATTACATCATCTTCATTTCACCACTACACCTGCTACCTCTATATTTAACTGAAGAAGCCTACTGTGTAGGCCAAACGTCTCAATAAAGACACACCACTGTTGCATAGGTCTTACACATCAACCTGTCTTTATTTTATACTATTATCAATATTGTTGAGGACACGAATACTCGTCTCCCTCTCCAGCATTAGCAAGTCTTCCACTCCAGACTAGTGACACAAGGCTGTGGCTAGATCCTACCATGACCGTCTCTGATCTTAAGGGATACACAATCATAGCAGAACTAGATGCCACTGCCACCAGTTGTAAAACTAGTTTCCCACGTACCTGAGTCCATGTACGTACAGTCACCTGTACTTTCGTCAGTGTTTGTTATAGTGTATTGTATGTGTTAATATTTTATTAATATCGTTGTAGTTGCACGATGGTTTGTGCTTAAAGGATAAGGTAATATCGTCCCCTTGTGGACCATGACACACACTAGATGGCAGCACCACACTCATTAGTGGCACCACACGCACTAGTGTCACTACTCGCAGTAGTGGCATTACTCTCAATAGTGGCACTACTCACTAGTGGCACTACTCGCACTAGTTAGAACAAACTCTCCATAATTTTACAAATTCCGAGTAATGTTACTGATTCTGGGCTGTATTATTTCTGGGTCATTTTGTTGGTTCCAGGTCATGTTATAAATTCCTAGTGTTAATTCCGGGTCATAATGACAATTCCAAACTATTTTGCTATTAATTCCAAGTCGTCTTATTGCCAAGTCGTATTTAAATTAATTCCAGGTCATCTTATAGGATGGCAAATTGAACAAAAATTCTCGAGGAAATTCTCATCTCTATTTGAAGTTTTGCGGCAGAGTAATATTAGTGAGAATTAATTTGCGGGAGAATTTTACACCGTGAGAGAGTGAGAGAGGCACATTCCATCCTTGGCCTCTCTCTCTCTCTCTCTCTCTCTCTCTCTCTCTCTCTCTTCTCTCTCTGTCCTCTCCTCTCGTCTCCTCTCTCCTCTCTCTCCCCTCTCTCCACATTCATCAGTAAGATATGGTCATTCTCGTCCACTAACCCCTTCCTTAACCCCCTTCTCCTTTCTTTCCACCCTCCCCCTTCCCACTATCCCTCTTCTTCCCCCTCCCCATCTCGTCCCCCCCCTCCCCTCTCTGAAGGCAGAACGACGCCAGTATTGATATAACACTAACTAACGAAGTATAACACCACCTGCGTTAACAATACCACCTGCGTTAACAATACCACCTGCGTTAACAACACCACCTGCGTTAACAATACCACCTGCGTTAACAATACCACCTGCGTTAACAATACCACCTGCGTTAACAATACCACCTGCGTTAACAACACCTGCGTTAACAATACCACCTGCGTTAACAATACCACCTGCGTTAACAATACCACCTGCGTTAACAACACCACCTGCGTTAACAATACCACCTGCGTTAACAATACCACCTGCGTTAACAATACCACCTGCGTTAACAATACCACCTGCGTTAATATTTCACAGTTGTCCTCAGCAAAATTTGGTGGGTTTTTTTTTCATGAATAAAATATATATATAAATCTTAAGTTTTCCATGGCGGCGACGAGGCTGAAGTGAGGGGAGGGGGAGTGAGGGGAAAGGGGAGGGGAAGTGAGGGGAGAGGTGAAGTCTTCTGTCACTTCCTTTACCTTCACTGTCTAGGCAGAAGATAACGATATAGACGAAATTCTTCAGGCCTCTCTCTCTCATCTCTCTCTCTTCTCCCATCTCTCAGCTCTCCTCCTCTCTCTCTTCCTCTCTCTATCACTCTCTCTCTCTCTCCTCTCCCCTCAGAGAGAGCAAAAGAGAGTTAGGGATGGGCTGGCTTTCCATGAATGAAGTTTGGGGATGTTCCAGCCGCTGGTATCTGGCACTCAGCCGGGCATTGTGCCAAATTAAAGTTCTTGTCCCTTACTGTGACCTCCTGTGTTGTGACCTGTGTTCCGTTATACTGCTTTGTGCTGTCTTGTTCTCTGATCTGTGTTGTGCTATGCTGCACTGTGTTATCTCAGATCTCCTGTTCTTAGGTTTTCCTTCATCCAGAGAAGTATCTTTTGTTATCTCCTATCTGCTGTCCAGTCTGTTGATTCTCTAGTGAGGTGTTGTGAGAGATAGCATCTCTAGTGAGGTGTTGTGGGAGACAGCATCTCTAGTGAGGTGTAGTGGAGAAAAGCATCTCTAGTGAGGTGTTGTGGGAGACAGCATCTCTAGTGAGGTGTTGTGGGAGACAGCATCTCTAGTGAGGTGTAGTGGGAGACAGCATCTCTAGTGAGGTGTTGTGGGAGACAGCATCTCTAGTGAGGTGTTGTGGGAGACAGCATCTCTAGTGAGGTGTAGTGGGAGACAGCAACTCTAGTGAGTGTTGTGGGAGACAGCATCTCTATGAGGTGTTTGTGGGAGACAGCATCGCTAGTGAGGTTTATGGGAGACAGCATCTCTAATGAGGTGTAGTGGGAGACAGCATCTCTAGTGAGGTGTTGTGGGAGACAGCATCGCTAGTGAGTTTATGGAGACGCATCTCTAATGAGTGTAGTGGGAGACAGCATCTCTATGAGGTGTTTGTGGGAGACAGCATCGCTAGTGAGGTGTATGGGAAAACAGCATCTCTAGTGAGGTTTATGGAGACAGCATCTCTAGTGAGGTGTTGTGGGAGACAGCATCTCTAGTGAGGTGTAGTGGGAGACAGCATCTCTAATGAGTGTTGGTGGGAGACAGCATCTCTAGTGAGGTGTTGTGGAGACAGCATCTCTAGTGAGGTGTTGTGGGAGACAGCATCTCTAGTGAGGTGCAGTGGGAGACAGCATCTCTAGTGAGGTGTAGTGGGAGACAGCATCTCTAGTGAGGTGTTGTGGGAGACAGCATCTCTAGTGAGGTGTAGTGGGAGACAGCATCTCTAGTGAGGCGTAGTGGGAGACAGCATCTCTAGTGAGGTGTAATGGGAGACAGCATGTCTAGTGAGGTGTAGTGGGAGACAGCATCTCTAGTGAGGTGCAGTGGGAGACAGCATCTCTAGTGAGGTGTTGTGGGAGACAGCATCTCTAGTGAGGTGTTGTGGGAGACAGCATCTCTAGTGAGGTGTAGTGGGAGACAGCATCTCTAGTGAGGTGTTGTGGGAGACAGCATCTCTCGACCCCTCTTTATGTGCTAGACATGTCACCATGTCATAGACCTGTTCCAGTATTCATTATTTACCTCATAATTTCTATTATACACAGCAAGGAGGATGACCCGTATCTTGTTTACCCCTCAAGGGAGGTTCCTTGACGCTGGAGAGGAGCTCTTGATCTAAGGAATTAGATTTGTACTCCAGTTCTTTGAATGAATCCTGAATGCCTTCCGCACTCCTGTCACAGGTGCTGTATAATCCCTATGGGTTTAGCGCCCCCCCCCCCCATGATAATGTATATTTCTATGTTTGAACATTTGTTTTCCAGCAATCCCAAAGGTGACCTGTGGTTTCAGCGACTAGCCAGATTTTCGCTAGCTGTGCACACAGTGCCTCTGCTTCTTCAGTCACGAGGCGAGGAAATACACTCGGTTCTCATGGCTTCCAGTGGGAAGAATTCACCTTGCCTCCGCTTGATTTTATCCCGTGTTGTGCTGGTGGTCAGTCCAGGCTAGTCTGTCTCCTGCTTTCCAGTTACGTCAAAGATTCCTCTGTAAATGTCTCCTTTAAGGAACACGTAAGTTCCTCGGTTTTCTAATAATATGTTCATATTTTTCACTATAATCTACCTTGTTCATAATTACTATCACATTTGCTGTGTTTCGTAAGGTGAAATCAAGGAACTTTACTTAATTCATGGTATAACTTAACAAATCTTTGAGAACAATTGCGTTGCAGAGGTGTGAGCTTTGCTCACACCTCTGCAACACTACCGCAGGTAGTACCTAACTACGAGTGTTTTATTAGACAAAAGGTGTCTAATACAACGAGTATTGTATTAGACACAAGGTGTCTAATACAACACTCGTGACAACAAATATCTTCTCCTGCCTCCACTATATATCACAACTTTATAATTCCGTCTGTACTGATGTTCCAGACTCGGTATTTTACTGTTGCTGTGTCTCAGTTGTGCGTGTCCCACCTTGTTGATCCTCGCTCTGATAGTGAGACGTTGTGGTCTCTCTACTCAACTAAGTATGTGCTGTCAGGAAATGCCATTTTTATATTGGATGTGTATGGAACATAGGTGTCAATGATCATATTGAGGAACAGACCAAGGAAGAAAGATAGAAGAGAATTATATGATAAACAGGAAACGAAGTAAAAGGCCTCGAAGAAGTATTATTTTTCACTTTAACACAAACTGGATATATCATCACTGTTCTGCAACCCTGTTCTGGGTGATAGATTTGTACCCAGTGTGTAGCTGCTTCACTGCCATATTTCATCAGGCTGGACGGGGCTCTTACATGGTGATGAAATGTGTCAACCTGAGCTGGGAGGCTTCAGTAGTGTCAACCTGAGCTGGGAGGCTTCAGTAGTGTCAGCCTGAGCTGGGAGGCTTCAGTAGTGTCAGCCTGAGCTGGGAGGCTTCAGTAGTGTCAGCCTGAGCTGGGAGGCTTCAGTAGTGTCAGCCTGAGCTGGGAGGCTTCAGTAGTGTCACCCTGAGCTGGAGGCTTCAGTAGTGTCAGCCTGAGCTGGAGGCTTCAGTAGTGTCAGCCTGAGCTGGGAGGCTTCAGTAGTGTCACCCTGAGCTGGAGGCTTCAGTAGTGTCAGCCTGAGCTGGAGGCTTCAGTAGTGTCAGCCTGAGCTGGAGGCTTCAGTAGTGTCAGCCTGAGCTGGGAGGCTTCAGTAGTGTCACCCTGAGCTAGGAGGCTTCAGTAGTGTCAACCTGAGCTGGGAGGTTTCAGTAGTGTCAGTTTGAGCTGGGAGGCTTCAGTAGTGTCAGCCTGAGCTGGGAGGCTTCAGTAGTGTCACCCTGAGCTGGGAGGCTTCAGTAGTGTCAGCCTGAGCTAGGAGGCTTCAGTAGTGTCAGCCTGAGATGGGAGGCTTCAGTAGTGTCACCCTGAGCAGGGAGGCTTCAGTAGTGTCAGCCTGAGCTAGGAGGCTTCAGTAGTGTCAGCCTGAGCTGGAGGCTTCAGTAGTGTCAGCCTGAGCTGGAGGCTTCAGTAGTGTCAGCCTGAGCTGGAGGCTTCAGTAGTGTCACCCTGAGCTGGGAGGCTTCAGTAGTGTCAGCCTGAGCTGGGAGGCTTCAGTAGTGTCAGCCTGAGCTGGAGGCTTCAGTAGTGTCAGCCTGAGCTGGAGGCTTCAGTAGTGTCAGCCTGACTGGAGGCTTCAGTAGTGTCAGCCTGAGCTGGAGGCTTCAGTATGTCAGCCTGAGCTGGAGGCTTCAGTAGTGTCAGCCTGAGCTGGGAGGCTTCAGTAGTGTCAGCCTGAGCTGGAGGCTTCAGTAGTGTCAGCCTGAGCTGGAGGCTTCAGTAGTGTCATCCTGAGCTGGGAGGCTTCAGTAGTGTCATCCTGAACTGGGAGGCTTCAGTAGTGTCATCCTGAGCTGGGAGGCTTCAGTAGTGTCAGCCTGAGCTAGGAGGCTTCAGTAGTGTCAGCCTGAGCTGGGAGGCTTCAGTAGTGTCAGCCTGAGCTGGGAGGCTTCAGTAGCGTCACCCTGAGCTGGGAGGCTTCAGTAGTGTCAGTCTGAGCTACTAGGCTTCAGTAGTGTCAGCCTGAGCTGGGAGGCTTCAGTAGTGTCAGCCTGAGCTGGGAGGTTTCAGTAGTGTCAGCCTGAGCTGGGAGGCTTCAGTAGTGTCAGCCTGAGCTAGGAGGCTTCAGTAGAGTCAGCCTGAGCTGGGAAACTTCAGTAGAGTTAGCCTGAGCTGGGAGGCTTCAGTAGTGTAAGTCTGAGCTGGGAGGCTTCATTAGTGTCAGCATAAGCTGGGAGACTTCAGTAGTGTCAGCCTGAGCTGGGAGGCTTCAGTAGTGTCAGCCTGAGCTGGGAGGTTTCAGTTTTGTCAGTTTGAGCTGGGAGGCTTCAGTAGTGCCAGCCTGAGCTGGGAGGCTTCAGTATGTCCCGCCTGAGCTGGGAGGCTTCAGTAGTGTCAGCCTGAGCTGGGAGGCTTCAGTAGTGTCAGCCTGAGCTGGGAGGCTTCAGTAGTGTCAGCCTGAGCTGGGAGGTTTCAGTAGTGTCAGTTTGAGCTGGGAGGCTTCAGTAGTGCCAGCCTGAGCTGGGAGGCTTCAGTAGTGTCAGCATGAGCTGGGAGGCTTCAGTAGTGTCAGCCTGAGCTGGGAGGCTTCAGTAGTGTCAGCCTGAGCTGGGAGGCTTCAGTATTGTCAGCCTGAGCTGGGAGGCTTCAGTAGTGTCAGCCTGAGCTGGGAGGCTTCAGTAGTGTCAGCCTGAGCTGGGAGGCTTCAGTAGTGTCAGCCTGAGCTGGAGGCTTCAGTAGTGCCAGCCTGAGCTGGGAGGCTTCAGTAGTGTCAGCCTGAGCTGGGAGGCTTCAGTAGTGTCACCCTGAGCTGGGAGGCTTCAGTAGAGTTAGCCTGAGCTGGGAGGCTTCAGTAGTGTCAGCCTGAGCTGGGAGGCTTCATTAGTGTCAGCCTGAGCTGGGAGACTTCAGTAGTGTCAGCCTGAGCTGGGAGGCTTCAGTAGTGTCACCCTGAGCTGGGAGGCTTCAGTAGTGTCAGCCTGAGAGCTGGGAGGCTTCAGTAGTGTCAGCCTGAGCTGGGAGGCTTCAGTAGTGTCCAGCCTGAGCTGGGAGGCTTTTAGTAGTGTCAGCCTGAGCTGGGAGGCTTCAGTAGTGTCACCTGAGCTGGGAGGCTTCAGTAGTGTCAGCCTGAGCTGGGAGGCTTCAGTAGTGTCACCCCTGAGCTGGGGGGCTTCAGTAGTGTCAGCCTGAGCTAGGAGGCTTCAGTAGTGTCAGCCTGAGCTGGGAGGCTTCAGTAGTGTCAGCCTGAGCTGGGAGGCTTCAGTAGTGTCAGCCTGAGCTGGGAGGCTTCAGTAGTGTCAGCCTGAGCTGGGAGGCTTCAGTAGTGTCACCCTGAGCTGGGAGGCTTCAGTAGAGTTAGCCTGAGCTGGGAGGCTTCAGTAGTGTCAGCCTGAGCTGGGAGGCTTCATTAGTGTCAGCCTGAGCTGGGAGACTTCAGTAGTGTCAGCCTGAGCTGGGAGGCTTCAGTAGTGTCACCCTGAGCTGGGGGGCTTCAGTAGTGTCAGCCTGAGCTAGGAGGCTTCAGTAGTGTCAGCCTGAGCTGGGAGGCTCAGTAGTGTCAGCCTGAGCTGGGAGGCTTCAGTAGTGCAGCCTGAGCTGGGAGGCTTCAAGTAGTGTCAGCCTGAGCTGGGAGGCTTCAGTAGTGTCAGCCTGAGCTGGGAGGCTTCAGTAGTGTCACCCTGAGCTGGGAGGCTTCAGTAGTGTCAGCCTGAGCTAGGAGGCTTCAGTAGTGTCAGCCTGAGCTGGGAGGCTTCAGTAGTGTCAGCCTGAGCTGGGAGGCTTCAGTAGTGTCACCCTGAGCTGGGAGCTTCAGTAGTGTCAGCCTGAGCTAGGAGGCTTCAGTAGTGTCAGCCTGAGCTGGGAGGCTTCAGTAGTGTCAGCCTGAGCTGGGAGGCTTCAGTAGTGTCAGCCTGAGCTGGGAGGCTTCAGTAGTGTCAGCCTGAGCTAGGAGGCTTCAGTAGTGTCAGCCTGAGCTAGGAGGCTTCAGTAGTGTCAGCCTGAGCTGGGAGGCTTCAGTAGTGTCAGCCTGAGCTGGGAGGCTTCAGTAGTGTCAGCCTGAGCTGGGAGGCTTCAGTAGTGTCAGCCTGAGCTGGGAGGCTTCAGTAGTGTCAGCCTGAGCTGGGAGGCTTCAGTAGTGTCACCCTGAGCTGGGAGGCTTCAGTAGTGTCAGCCTGAGCTAGGAGGCTTCAGTAGTGTCAGCCTGAGCTGGGAGGCTTCAGTAGTGTCAGCCTGAGCTGGGAGGCTTCAGTAGTGGGCACCCTGAGCTGGGAGGCTTCAGTAGTGTCAGCCTGAGCTAGGAGGCTTCAGTAGTGTCAGCCTGAGCTGGGAGGCTTCAGTAGTGTCAGCCTGAGCTGGGAGGCTTCAGTAGTGTCAGCCTGAGCTGGGAGGCTTCAGTAGTGTCAGCCTGAGCTAGGAGGCTTCAGTAGTGTCAGCCTGAGCTAGGAGGCTTCAGTAGTGTCAGCCTGAGCTGGGAGGCTTCAGTAGTGTCAGCCTTAGCTGGGAGGCTTCAGTAGTGTCAGCCTGAGCTGGGAGGCTTCAGTAGTGTCAGCCTGAGCTGGGAGGCTTCAGTAGTGTCAGCCTGAGCTGGGAGGCTTCAGTAGGACAATGAGGATATCGTCAGATATTCCAGCAAGGGTTCATCAACTACGGCAGCTTCAAAGGTTTGCTTCCAGCAGAGCTGAAGTTACTGTCACTTGGGGAGTACCATCTCTCGGGATGATCTATCCCATACTGTGGGGCATTAGCTGAGGAGAGACCGGTGTGTTGTGTGTGTGGTTGTGTTTGTGTGGGGGTGTGTGTGGTGTTTGTGTGGGGTGTGTGGTGGTGTTTGTGTGGGGTGTGTGGTGGTGTTTGTGTGGGGTGTGTGGTGGTGTTTGTGTGGGGTGTGTGGGGGGTGTTTGTGTGGTGTGTTTGGGGGTGTTTGGTGCTGTGGGTGTGGAGTGTGTTGTGTGTGTGTGTGTGTGTGTGTGTATGTGTGTATGTGTGTATGTGTGTGTGTGTGTGTGTGTGTGAGATAGTCTTCCTTACATCTCTCATCACTTAATCAATATCTCACGCCTTTTTTTCCCTCTCTCCCCTCTCCTTCCATCTTCCCCTCTCCCTCTATCTCCCCTCTATCATCCACTTCCTCAATCTTTTTCAATCCAGCTCCCGAGACCATCTTTTTCATCTCACAAATAACTGGAATCACAACGAATTTTACCAGCGCTGAAATTCTGAAATGGAAAGGAATTCTAGGAGGAACATTCCAATAACCGATAATTGATGAGTTGAGACCGAATTGACTGTGTGTGTGTGTGTGTGTGTGTGTGTGTGTGGAAGGGGATTGAGTTGCAGCTCATGTCCCCACCTCTTTGCCACTCAGCTGAGGGACTGATTAGCTCATCTTTTGTATATAGCTCTACAGTCTTCACATTTTATCCTTGTACTGTATTGATAAAGCCACTAGAGGGCGAAACATCTACAAATATCCAAATGTCGTACATGTCTAACACTTCACCTTGTCGGTACTGTAAACCATGTATGTACAAGGTACCACAACTTGTTGATAAATATTGAGTTTACAAGTAGACCGGGAAAATGGAGTTTACCCAGTCTGGTTTTTCACCTTAGTGCTCGTGATGCATTAAAGATCTGTACAAGAATGTTGCACAGTGCGGCAGCTGCTTCCCTCAGTGTCCAGGCAGGTTCATCACGGGGTTCTTGATGACTTCAACCTCTCAGGGTTTTGTAACAGTATCAACATTGAGTTGTTGTTTTTTTTCACGAACAGCTCTACCTCTGGTTCTCACATAAGAACATAAGAACATGAGAAAGGAGGAACACTGGAGCAGGCCTGTTTGCCCATACTAGGCAGGTCCTTCACAGATCCATCTCACTAATAGAATACTTGCCCTCATAAGAATATAAGATCATAAGAAATAAGGAACACCGCAACAGGCTCACTGGTCCATGCGAGGCAGCTCCAATTCTCCCCACAGGCTTAAGCCAATGCCCTGACCTAGTGAGGTCAGACACATCACTTAAGGGATTAGCACTGAGTCCGACCTAGTAGCTAGTCAGGTCCATTTCACACTCACTCACACCCACTCATAAGAGCATAAGAAAGAAGGAACACCGCAGCAGACCTACCGACCCATGCGAAGCAGGTCCATGTCTCCCCTCCGGATTAGCCCAATGGCCCACCTAGTCAGGTCACTTCCACTTAAGGAAGGAGCAAGGCATCAGACCTAGTAGCACAAGCTAGTCAGGTCCAACTCACACCCACCCACACCCACTCATGTATTTATCTAACCTATTTTTAAAACTACACGTTTTAGCCTCAATAACTGTACTCGGGAGTTTGTTCCACTCATCCACAAGTCTATTCAAATCATCCGAGTGCACTAGTGTTCTCATTAAATGAATTGGACGGCCAATTTTGGTGTCATCAGCAATTTGCTTATGTCGCTATTTATTCCCACAACCTTAAGGTCGTTTATTGTAATTGTGAACAACAACGACCCAACACTTGACCCCTGAGGAACAACCGCTTTTGACCTGCCGCCCCCATTCAGATTTCTCCCCATTTTTTGCAAACTCTCTGCAGCCTATTGTCAACATGCCTCTACCCAGAAAAAAATTCTCTTCCTATTCCTTGTGCCTTAAGTTTCTTCAATAGTCTCTGGTGTGGAACTCTATCGAAAGCCTTACTGAAGTCCATATACACAATATCATATTCATTACCATGATCTACCTCCTCAAACACCTTAGTGAGAAAAGTTAGTAAATTCGTAAGAGAGGAACGCCCCTTTGTAAAACCGTGTTGAGATTCATTAATCATTCGAAGCCAAGGACCTGTCACCTGCCTTGTAAATAGGTATTACATTTGCCATTTTCCACTTATCAGGCACTATGTCAGTTTGTAGTGATATGTTAAAAAGATTAGCTAAAGGTATGCTAGCAACTCTACCACTCGGTTCTTGCAGCTAACAACTCTACCACTGGTTCTCACAGCTAGCAACTCTACCACTGGTTCTTACAGCTAACAACTCTACCACTGGTTCTTACAGCTAACAGCTCTACCACTGGTTCTTACAGCTAATAACACTACTACTGGTTCTCACAGCTAACAACTCTACCACTGGTTCTCACAGCTAACAACTCTACCACTGTTCTCACAGCTAACAACATCCCAATGGTTCTTAAGCTAACAATATTACCACTGTTCTCACCCTAGCAACTCTACCACAGTTTCATACAGCTAAAAACACTACACTGGTTCTCACAGCTAACAACACTACAACTGTGCTCTCACCAGGCTAACAACTCTACCCACTGGTTCTCACAGCTAACAACACTACCACGGTTCTTACAGCTAACACCTACCACTGGTTTCTCACACTAGCAACTCTAAACCCCTGGTTCTCACAGCTACAACACAACCCTGGTTCTCACAGCTAACAACCTACCACTGGTTGTCACAGCTAACAACTCTAACCACTGTTCTCACAGCTAGCAACTCGACCACTGGTTCTCACAGCTAACAACTCTACCACTGTACTACAGCTAACACTACCACTGTTCTCACCAGCTAAGAACTCTACCATGGTTCTCCCAGCGCTAACAACACGACCACTGGATCTCACAGCTAACAACACTACCACTGGTCTTCACAAGCTAACAACGCTACCACTGGTCCTCACAGCAAACAACACTACCACTGTTCTCACATCTAACCACACACCAATGTTCTCGACAGCTAACCACACTACCACTGGTTTCTCACTAGCTAACAACACTACCAACAGCTCACACAGCTAACAAACTCTACCACTGGTTCTTACAGCTAACACAACCATACCACTGGTTCTCACCAGCAAACAACTCACAACTGTTCTTACAGCAACCACACCACTTGTTCTCAAAGCTAACCTACCACTGGTACTCACAGCAACAAACACTACCACTGTTCTCACAGCTAACAACACTACCACTAGGTTCTCACAGCAAACAACTCTACCACCGTTTTCTCACAGCTAACAACTCTACCACTGTTCTCACAGCTAACAACACTACCACTGTTTCTCACAAGCAACAACACTCCACTGTACTCACAACTAATAACACTACCACTGTTCTCACATCTAACAACTCTACCACTGGTTCTCACTAGCAAACAACACTACCACTGGTTCTCACATGCAACAACAATACCACGGTTTCTCCCAGCTTAAACACTACACTGGGTTCTCACAGCTAACAACTCTACCACTGTTCAC
Source organism: Cherax quadricarinatus (assembly GCF_026875155.1). NCBI lineage: Eukaryota > Metazoa > Arthropoda > Malacostraca > Decapoda > Parastacidae > Cherax > Cherax quadricarinatus. The sequence continues at coordinate 111,136,383 of NC_069400.1, read as the reverse complement.
CACAGCTAACAACACTACCACTGGTTCTCACAAGAAACAACACAACCACTGGTTCTCACAACTAACTACACAACCCTGACCACAGCTACCAACTCAACCACTGATTCTCACAGCTAACAACACACGGCGCACTGTTCTCACATCTAAAACAATACCACTGGTTCTCAACAGCCTAACACTACCACTGTTCTCACAGCCTAACAACTCTACACTGGATCTCACAGCTAACAACACTACCACTGGTTCTCACAGCTAACAACACTACCACTGGTTCTCACAGCTAACAACACTACCACTGGTTCTCACAGCTAACAACTCTACCACTGGTTCTCACAGCTAACAACTCTACCACTGGTTCTCACAGCTAACAACACTACCACTGGTTCTCACAGCTAACAACACTACCACTGGTTCTCACAGCTAACAACACTACCACTGTTCTCACAGCTAACAACCACTACCACTGGTTCTCACGCAGCTAACAACTCTACCACAGTTTCTCACACAAACAACCTCTACCACTGTTTCTCACAGCTAAACAAGCACTACCACTGGTTCCTCAACAGCTAACAACACTACAACTGTTCCCACCAACAAACAATCACCCACTGGTTCTCACAGCTAACAACTCTTACCACGTTCTCACACTAACAACACTACCACTGTTTCTCACGAGCTAACAACAATACCACTGGTTCTCACAGCTAACACTACCACTGGTTCTCACAGCTAACAACTCTACCACTGGTTCTCACAGCTAACAACACTACCACTGGTTCTCACACCTAACAACACTACCACTGGTTCTCACAGTTAACAACTACTACCACAGTTCTCACAGCTACAACACTACCAACTGGTTCTCAACAGCTAACAACTCTACCACGGTTCTCACAGCTAACACTCTACCAATGTTCCAACAGCTAAAAACACTACCACTGGTTCTCACAGTTAACAACACTACCACTGGTTCTCAAAACTAACAACACTACCACTGGTTCTCACAACTAACAACTCTACCACTGGTTCTCACAACTAACAAAACTCTACCACTGTTCTCCAAACTATACAACTCTAAACCCCTTGGTACCCACAACTAACAACCGACCACTGGTTTCTCACAGCTAACAACCTAACCACTGTTTCTCACAGCAACAACAACTACCAGCAGGTTCTCCACAGCTAACAACACTAACCACTGTTCCTCACAGCTAACAACTCTACCACTGGTTACACAGCTAACAACACTACACACTTTTCATCACAGCTAACAACCTACCACTGGTTCTCACAGCTAAGCAACATTACCACTGGACTCACAGTAACAACTCGACCACTGTTCTCACAGCTAACAACTCCCCACGGGTTTCTCACAGTAACAACACCTTAAAAACCACTGTTCTCACACTAACCACCTACCACTGGTTCTCACAGCTAACAACACTACCACTGTTCTCACAGCTAACAAACACTACCACTGGTTTCTTTCTCACAGCTAACAACTCACCACTGTTCTCACAGCTAACAACTCGACCACTTGTTTCTCACAGCTAACAACTCTACCACTGGTTCACACAGCGTAACAACAGGCTCACACTTGGTTCTCACAGCTAGCAACACTACCACTGTTCACACAGCTAACAACACTACCAACTGGTTCGCCACAGCTAACAACACAACCACTATTCTCACAGCTAACAACTCGACCACTTGTATCTCACAGTAACAACTCTACCACTGGTTCTCACAAGCTAACAACACTACCACTGAATACTCACAGCTAACAACACTACCACACTGGTTCACACAGCTACAACACTAACCAAGTTCTCACAGCTAACAAAACAACTCTACCACTGGTTCACACATCTAACAACTCTACCACAGGTTCTCACAGCTAACAACACTACCACTGTTCTCACAGCTATCAACTCTACCACTGCTTCTCACAGCAATCAACATAACCACTGTTTCTCACAGCTAAAGCCTAACAACTCTACCACTGGTTCCTCACACTAACAACTCTACCACTGTCCTCACAGCTAACAACCCTACCACTGTTCGCACACTAACAACTCTACCACTGGTTCTCACACTAACAACACTACACTGGTTCTCCACAGCTAACAACACTACCACTGGGTCTCACAGCTAAACAACTCTACCACTGTTCTCACAGCTAACAACCGACCACAGGTTCTCACAGCTAACATCTCGACCAACTGTTCTCACACTAACAAACACTACCACTGTTCTCAACAGCTAGCAACACTACCACTGGTTCTCACTGCTAACAACACAACCATGTTCTCACAGCTAACAACACTAACACAAGTTCTCCTCACAGCTAAACAACTCGACCACTGTTCTCACAGCTAACAACTCTACCACTGTTCTCACAGCCAACACACAAACCACAGATCTCACGTATACAGCTAACAACACTACCACCGTTCTCACAGCTAACAACTCAACCACGGTTCTCACAGCTAACAACTCTACCACTGGTTTCTCATCTCACAGCTAACGAACACTACCACTGGTTCTCACAGCTAACAACACTACCACTGGTTCTCACAGCTAACAACTCTACCACTGGTTCTCACAGCTAACTCTACCACTGGTTCTCACAGCTAACAACACTACCACTGGTTCTCACAGCTAACAACACTACCACTGGTTCTCACAGCTAACAACACTACCACTGTTTCTCAAAGTCTAACAACCTACCACTGTTCTCACAGCAACATCTCTACCACTGGTTCTCACAGCAAACAAACAAAACTACCACTGGTTCTCACAGCTAACAACACTACCACTGGTTCTCACAACTAACACTCTACCACTGGTTCTCACAGCTAACAACACTACCACTGGTTCTCACAACTAACAATTCTACCACTGGTTCTCACAACTAACAATACTAACCGACTGTTCTCACAGCTTAACAACACGTACCACTGATCGCACAACTAACAACTCTACCACTGTTCTCACAACTAACAACACTACACTGTTCTCACAGCTAACAACACTACCACTGGATCTCACAACTAACAACTCTACCACGGGTTTACTCACAGCTAACAACACTAACACGGTTCCTCACAGCTAACAACTCTATACCATGGTTCTCGACAGCTAACAACACTACCACTTGTCTTTCTCACAGCTAACAACTACGACCACTGTTCTCACAGCGAACAACACTACCACTGGTTCACCAACAGCAAACAACTCGACACTGTTCTCTAGCTAACAACACTAACCAGCTGGATCTCACCGCTAACAACTCGCCCACTGGTTTCTCACAGCTAACTACACTACCACTGGTTCTCACAGCTAACAACACTACCACTGGTTCTCACAGCTAACAACACCACCACTGGTTCTCACAGCTAACAACTCTCGACCACTGGGTTCTCACTCTAACACTACCACTGTCTCACAGCTACCAACATTACCACTGGTTCGCACACTAACAACACTACCACTGGATTCTCCAGCTAACAACACTAACCACGGTTCTCACAAGCTAACAACTCTACACTGGTTTCTCACAGCTAACAACACTACCACTGGTTCTCACAGATAACAACTCGTCAACTGTTCTCACAGCTAACAACTCTACCACTGGTTCTCACAGCTAACAACACTACCACTGGTTCTCACAGCTAACAACACTACCACTGGTTCTCACAGCTAACAACACTACCACTGGTTCTCACAGCTAACAACACTACCACTGGTTCTCACAGCTAACAACTCTACCACTGGTTTCATCACAGCTACTACTCGACACGGTTCCCAGCTACCAACTCTGCACTGGTTTCACAACAGCTAACAACACTACCACTGGTTCACACTCACAAGCTAACAACACTACCACAGGTTCTCACAGCTAACAACACTACACTGGTTTCTCAACAGCTAATCATCACAACCACTAGTTCTCACAGCTAAACAACTCACCACTGGTTCACACAGCTAACTACTCTACATGTTCTCACAGCAAAAACAACACTCCCACTGATTCTCGACAGCTAACTACACTACCACTGTTCTCAACAGCTAACACTCTACCACTGTTTCTCACAGCTAACTACTCTACCACTGGTTCCTCACAGCTACAACACTACCACTGGGTTCTCACAGCTAACAATCAGCTACCATCTGTTTCTCAACAGCAACAACTCTACCACTGGTTTTCTCACAGCTAACAAATCTAACCACTGTTCTCACAGCTAACAAACACTACCACTGTTCTCACAGCAAACAACTCTACCACTGTTTCTCACAGCTAACAAAAAACTACCACCTGTCCTCACAGCAAGCAATCTCTACCACTGGTTCTCACAGCTAACAACTCTACCACTGGTTCTCACAGCTAACAACACTACCACTGGTTCTCACAGCTAACAACACTACCACTGGTTCTCACAACTAACAACTCTACCACTGGTTCTCACAGCTAACAACACTAACCACTGGTTTCTCACCACTAACAACTCAACCACTGGTTCTCAACAACTAACGAATACTACCACGTTCTCACAGCAAACAACACTACCACCAGAGTTCTCACAACAAATCAACTCTAAACCACTGGTTCTCACAACTAACAAAACTACCCACTGTTCTCACAGCTAACAACACTACACTGTTTCCACAACTAACAACTCTACCACAGTTCACACAGCTATCAACACACCACTGGTTCCACACTAACAACACCTAACAACTGGTTCTCACCGCAAACAACACTACCACTGGTTCTCGACAGCTAACAACTCGACCACTGGTTCTCACAGCTAACAACACTACCACAGGTTCTCACAGCTAACAACTCGACCACTGGTTCTCAGCTAACAACACTACCACTGGTTCTCACAGCTAACAACTCGACCACTGGTTCTCACAGCTAACAACACTACACCAACGGGTTTCTCACAGCTAACAACACTACCACTGTTCTTCACATCTTACAACACGACCACTGGTCTCTCGACAGCTAACAACACTACCACTGTTTCACACAGCTAACAACACTACAACTGGTTCTCACAGCTAACAACACTACCACTGGTTCTCACAACTAACAACTCGACCACCTGCTTCCACAGCTAACAACACTACCACTCGTTCTCACACTAACTACTCAACCACAGGTTCTCACAGCTAACAACACTACCACCTGATCTCACAGCTAACAACTCTACCACTGAGGTTCTCACAGCACACACACTCGGTTCACACAGCTAACAACACTACCACTGGTTTCACAGCTAACAACACTACCACGGTTTCACACAGCTAACCTAACACTACCACTGTTTCTCCAGTCCACAACACTACCACTGGTTCTCACAGCTAACAACACTACCACTGGTTCTCACAGCTAACAACTCGACCACTGGTTCTCACAGCTAACAACACTACCACAGTATCTCACAGCACAACAAACACTACCACTGGTTCTCACAGCTAACAACACCACCACTGGTTCCAAGCTACAAACTCGACCACTGGTTTCTCACAGCTAACACTAACCACTGGTTCCTCACAGCTAACAACACTACCCCTAGGTTCTCACAGCTAACAACACTACAATTCCCACTGTTCTCACAGCTAACAACACTACCACTGGTTCCACAGCTAACAACTCTACCACTGTTCTCACAAGCTAACAAACACTAGACCACTGGTTCTCACAGCTAACAACACTACCACTGGTTCTCACAGCTAACAACACTACCACTGGTTCTCACAGCTAACAACTCGACCACTGGTTCTCACAGCTAACAACACTACCACTGGTTCTCACAGCTAACAACACTACCACTGGTTCTCACAGCTAACAACACTACCACTGGTTCTCACAGCTAACAACACTACCACTGTTCTCACAGCTACAACACTACCACTGGTTCTCACGCTAACAACTTGCACCACTGGTTCTCACAGCTAACAACACGACCACTGTTCTCCACAGCTAAACAACACTACCACTGGTTTCTCACAGCTAACAACTCCCCACTGGTTCTCACAGCTAACACCACTACACTGTTCCTCACAGCTAACAACAAAACAACACAACCACTGGTTTCTCACAGCTAACAATAAAAACACTATCTTACCACTGGTTCTCACAGCTAACAACTCGACCACTGGTTCTCACAGCTAACAACTCTACCACTGGTTCTCACAGCTAACAACACTACCACTGGTTCTCACAGCTAACAACACTACCACTGGTCTCACAGCCACCAACACTACCACAGGTTCCCATCAAACAACCACTACCACTGGTTCTCACAGCTAACAACACTACCACTGGTTCTCACAACTAACAACTCTACCACTGGTTCTCACAACTAACAATACTACCACTGGTTCTCACAGCTAACAACACTACCACTGGTTCTCACAGCTAACAACACTACCACTGGTTCTCACAGCTAACAACACTACCACTGGTTCTCACAGCTAACAACACTAACCGACTGGCTCTACACAGCAACAACTCGACACTGTTCTCACAGCTAACAACTCTACCACTGGTACTCACAGCTAACAACACTACCACTGGTTCTCATAGCTAACAACACAAACCACTGGATCCACTGTCTAACAACACTACCACTGTTCTCACAGCTAACAACACGACCACGGTTATCACTTCAGCTAACAACTCTAACCACTGTTCTCACAGCTAACAACACAACCACTGGTTCTCACACAACAACTCTAGCCACTGTTCTCACAGCTACAACACTACCACTGGTCTCAAGCTAACAACACTACCACTGGTTCTCACAAGCTAACAACACTACCACTGTTCACACAGCTAAAAACACTACCCACTGGTTCTCACAGCTAACAACACTACCACTGGTCTCCACAAGCTAAACAACACTACCAACTTGGTCTCACCGCAACCAACACTACCACTGTTTCTCACAGCTAACAACACTACCACTGGTTCTCACATCTAACAACACTACCAAAGTACTCACAGCAAAACACACTACCACTGTTCTCACAGCTAACAACACAACCACTGGTCTCACAGCTAACAACACACCCACTGGTTCTCACAGCTAACAACAACTACCACGGTTCTCACAGCTAACAACACAACCACTGTTCCACAGCTAACCACACACCACTGGTTCTCACAGCTAACAACACTAACCACTGGTTCTCACAGCTAACATAACACTACCACTGGTTCTCACAGCTAACAACACTACCACTGGTTCTCACAGCTAACAACACTACCACTGGTTCTCACAGCTAACAACACTACCACTGGTTTCTCACAGCTACAACACTACACTGGTTCTCACAGCAACAACACTTACCACTGTTCATGGGTCTGGTCAGCTTCACCCCCGACATTCCCTGTAAGAGTTACGTCATCATTAGTTTTAATTAAACACCTTATTGCTTCACTCTTTGTTTTTTCCTCTGGTTGTTTCTTTACTGTGCTTCCTTCCCAAAATGTAACGCCTTATCCTTGTCTTCTCGTTCCTTTATTCTTTTGTGTTTTTATCTCTCCTCTTCCATCCTTCGCATGAAATTACTAGGGCAAGAAAATTGATTAACTCAACTGTGTGAAGGAGGCATTGTCTCGGAGTTGCTGCTCCTGCCCCTCCTCCTGCCCCCTCCTCCTGCCCCTCCTCTTGGCCCCTCCACCTGCCCCTTCCCTGCCCCTCCTCCTGCCCCTCCTCCTGCCCCTCCTCCTGCCCCTTCTCTGCCCCTCCTCCTGCCCCACCTCCTGCCCCTTCTCCTGCACTACACCTGCCCTCTCCTGCCCCTCTCCTCCCCTCTCCTGCGCCTTCTCCTGCCTCTCTCCTGCCCCTTCTCCTGCCCCTTCTCCTGCCCCTCCTCCTGCCCCTTCTCCTGCGCCTTCTCCTCCCCTCCTCCTGCCCCTCCACCACCCTATCCTCCTCCCCTCCTCCCCCCTTCTCCCTGCCCCTCCTCCTGCCCTCCTCCTGCGCCCTTCTCCTGCCCCTTCTCCTGCCCATCCCTCCTTCCCTCCTCCTTCCCCACCTCTGCCCTCCACCTTGCCCTCCTCCTGTCCCCTTCTCCCCTGCCCTCCTCCTGCCCCTCATCCTGCCCCTCCTCTTGCCCCTCCATCCTGCCCCTTCACCTCCCCTCCTCCTGCCCTCACCTCCTGCCCCTCCGACTTGCCCTCCTCCTGCCCCTTCTCCTGCCCCATCTCCGTCCCCTCCTCCCCCCTTTCCGCGCCTTCTCCTGCCCCTCCTCCTGCCCCTCCTCCTGCCCCTCCTCTCCCCTCCGCCTGCCCCTCCTCCCTGCCCCTGCCTTCTTGCCCCTTCCCTCCTGCCCCTTCCCCTGCCCCCTCCTCCTCCCTTCTCCCTGCCCCTTTCTCCTGCCCCACCTCCTGCCCCTCCTCCTGCCCCTCCTCTTGCCCTCCTCCTTCTCCTTCTCCTGCCCCTCCTCCTGCACCTTCTCCTGCCCCTTCTCCTGCCCCCCCTCCTGCCCCCTCCTCCTGCCCCTCCTCCTGCCCCTACCTCTTGCCCCACCTCCCTGCCCCTTCTCCTGCCCCTCCTCCTGCCCCTCCACCGCCCCTCCACTTGCCCCCTCCTTCCAGCCCCTTCTACTGCCCCTCCTCCTGCCCCTCCTCCTGCACCTCCTCCTGCCCCACTTCCTGCCCCTCCTCTTGCCCCTCCCTCCGGCGCCTTTCTCCTCCCCTCCTCCTCCCCTTCTCCTGCCCCTTCTCCATGCCACTTCCTCCTGCCCCTTCTCGCCTGCGCCTTCTCCTGCCTCCCCTCCTGCCCCTCCTCCTGCCCCTCCTCCTGCCCCTCCTCCTGCCCCCCTCCTGCCCCTCCTCTTGCCCCTCCCTCCCTGCCCCTTCTCCAGCCCCTCCTCCTGCCCCATTCTCCCGCCCCTACCTCTTGCCCCTCCTTCCTGCGCCTATCATCCTGCCCCTCCTCGCTGCCCCCTTTCTCCTGCCCTCCCCTTGCCCCTCTCCTCCTGCCCCTCCTCCTGCCCCACTCCTCTTGGCCCCTCCTCCTCCCCTTCTCCTGCCCCTCCCTCCTGCCCCTCCTCCTCCCCTCCTCCTGCCCTCCTCCTGCCCTCTCCTGCCCCTCTCTCTGCCCTCCACCTGCCCCTCCTCTTGCCCCTCCTCCTGACCCTTCACCTGCCCCTCCTCTTCCCACTCCTCCTGCCCCTTCTCCAGCCCCTCCTCCTGCCCTCCTCCTCCCCTCTTCTGCCCCCTCCTCCTGCGCCTATCTCCTGCCCCTCCCTCCTTCCCCTCCTCCTGCCCCTTCTCCTGCCCCTCCACCTGCCCCTTCCTCCTCCCCTCCTCTTGCCCCTCCTGCCTGCGCTTCTCCCTGCCCCTCCTCCTGCCCCATTCTCCTGCCCCTTCCTCCTGCCCCTTCCTCCTGCCCTCCTCTTGCCCCTCCTCCTTCCCTCCTACTGCCCCCTCCCTCTTGCCCTCCTCCTGCCCTTCTCTGCCCCTCCTCCTGCCCCTCCTCCTGCCCCTCCTCCCTGCCCCTCATCTTTGCCCACCACCTGCCCATCCTCCCTCTGCCCCCTCCGCCTCTCCCTCCCTCCTGCGCCTTCTCCTGCCCCTCCACCTGCCCCTTCCTCTCCTCCCCTCCTCCTGCCCCTCCTCTTGCCCCTCCTCTGCCCCTTCTTCTCCTCCCCACCTCCTGCCCTCCTCTCTTGCCCTCCTCCTGCGCCTTCTCCTAGCCCCTCCTCCTGCCCCTTCTCCGGCCCCTACCTCCTGCCTACCTTCTCCAGCCCCTCCTCCTGCCCCTTCTCCTGCCCCTCCTCCTGCCCCACCTCTAGGCCCCTCCTCCTGCCCCCCCCTACCCTGCCCCTCCCCTGCCCCACCTCACTGCCCTCTCCCTTGCCCTCCTCATGCCCACCTCCTGCCCCTCCTTCCTGCCCCTCCTCCTGCCCTCCTCTTTGCCCCTGCCTCCTGCGCCTTCTCCTGCCCCTCTACCTCCTGCCCCTTCTCCTCCCTCCACCTGCCCCTCCTCCTGCCCCTCCTCCTCCACTCCTCCTGCCCCCCTCCTCCTATTCTACCCCCTATCAATTGTTCCTTCTCAATCAACTCCATTTTTCACAGCTTTTCAACAGTTTTTATCATGTGTATTGCTAACACAAAGACTTTACGTGTATAACTCGCCTATTTGAGATGCAAGGAACGAACACCAGCCCTGGCCCCAGCTTCTTCGCTACTAGGTCCACACACTCCCTGCTCAATGAGCTTTATCATGTCACTTTTTAAAGCTATGTATGGCTCCTGCCTCCACTGCTTCACTCTCCAGACTGTTCCACTTCCTGACACCTATGAGGAAATATTTCATAACATCCCCGGACTCATCAGAGTCTTCAGTTTCCCAGTTGTGACTCTGTTGCATGGATGTTCCATCTCTGAAATATTGTCCCTATTCACCTTGTCAGTGTACTTACCTTGTTGTGGTTGCAGGGGTCGATTCCTAGTTCCTGGCACCACCACCTTCCCTGGTAGCTACTAGGTACACTCTCCCTTCATCAGCTTTATCGAGCAATCTTCATTACAGCCTATATAGGAGTTGTGTACTCACCTATTTGGTTACTCACATCACTGGGCCCTCTCACTCCCCCGCTCCATGAGATTTATCAACCTCGTCTTAAAACTGTGTATGGTTCCTGCTCCACTACTCATATCTAGGCCTATTCCACTGTCTACAACTTTAGACAGAAGAACAATACTTCCTAATATCTCTCTGACACATTTGTGTCTTCCACTACAAATTGTGGCCTCTTTTTTCAGTAGTCCCCTCCCTGGAACATCCTTTCTTTGTCCACCTAGTCATTCCACGCAGTATTTTATATTCTTTATCATGTCTCTGTCTCCCCTGACCACCTGTCCGTCCATTGACGTCAGCCGATTTCCCTTAATCTTTCTTCATAGGAAATTCCCTTAGCTCTGGAACTAACCTGGCTGAACACCTTTGTACTTTCTCCTAGTTTTTCTGACGTGCTTTAACAAGTGCGTGGTTCCAAACAGTTGCGCATACTCCAAAATTGGCCTGACATACACGGTGGTACAGTACTAGGAACGATTTCTTACTAAGGTATCGGTAAAGCGTTCTCAGGTTTGCAGGCCCCAAATGCTGCAGCAGTTAACGGTATTGATGTGTTCTTCCAGAACATGCTCGGTGTTATACTCACTCCTTGAGTGAAATTTTCAGTCTTTGCCACCTAGCCTATACTCTGTCTTGTGGTCTTCTGTGCCCTCCCCTAACTTCATGACAATGCATTGGCAGGATTAAATCGAAAGCCACTTGCTGACCCGGGTGTCCAGTCTGTCCAGTCTCTTTAAGTCCCCTGGTCCTCATCTGATTTAAACTCCTCATTAACTTCACATCATCATGCAACCAGGACACTTCTGAGTCTAACCCTTCCATCATGTCGTTTCATATATAACCAAAAATAAGCACTGTCCTAGACCACCCCTGTGGGACCCCGCTCGTCACAGGATCCCACTGTGATACATCCAATACGTACCATTATCGAGTTGCTTCCCTGACAGGTATTCTCGATCCATGGCAGTGCCCTTCCATTTATATGCGCCTGATGCTCTAGCTTCGGCACAAATCTCTTGTGGGAATCTGTGTCAAATGGCCTTCTTGCAGTCCAAGAAGAATGCAATTTCAACCCACCCCCTCGTCTCTCGAGACATACTTCATTTATTTTATCAAAAACTCCAGAATGTTATGTGACACAGGATTGCCTTCATGAAACCGAGCAGTTGGCATTTATACTCTTGTTCCGTTCCATGTGCTCCACCACACTCCTCCTGAATAATCTTTCTCCATAACATTGCATACTATACACGTCAATGACACAGGTCTATAGTTTACGTGCCCTCTTTTCTGTCTCCATTTTTTAAAATGGGAACTACTTTTAGCCGTCTTCGACACTTCAGATAGTTGCCCAGTTTCCAGGGACTGTTGAAGATTGTGGCAAGTGGCACGCACAACAAATCTGCTCCCTCTCTAAGGCCCACGGTAGAATGTTATTCCGTCCCATTGCCATTTGAGGTATCGATGTCCCTAAGCATTTCTTACCTCCTCCTTCTGTATGTAATGCGTCCAAACACTTGGTTGGTGTATTCCTTGCTTGTGTCCCCATCTGGTCTGACCTCCCAGAGTCCTTTCCTGTCTCTCTCTACTGTAAATACTTCCTTAAATTTCGTGTTGAGCTCCTCACATACCTCTTGATCGTTTCTTGTGAGTTCCCCACCTTCTTTCCTCAGCCTTATCACCTGGTCCTTGACTGTTGTCTTCCTCCTAATGTGGCTATACAGCAGTTTCGTGTCAGATTTGACTTTCGATGCTATGTCGTTTTCATACTGTCGCTGGGCCTCCCTCCTTATCTGTGCATACTCGTTTCTGGCTCTTCTACTAATCTCCTTGTTTTCCTGGGTCCTATGCCTCATGTACCTTTTCCATTCTCTGTTGCACTTAGTTTTTGCCTCCCTACACCTTCGGCTAAACCAAAGACTCGTTTTGGTCTTCCTATTATTTCTGTTTCCCTTGGGAACAAACCTTTCCTCTGCCTCCTTGAACTTTGTTGCCACATATTCCATCATCTCGTTTACTGATTTTCCTACCATTTCTCTGTCCCACTGAACCTCCTGCAGGAAGTTTCTCATACCTGTGTAGTCCCCCCTTTTATAGTTTGGCCTGTCCCCTTCAGTTCATGTTACCTTCTCCACTTGTAACTCTACTATATAATCAAAACTCAGAACCACGTGATCGCTAGCTCCAAGGGGCCTCTAGTAAGTGATGTCCTGAATGTCTGAACTGCTCAGGGTGAACACAAGATCCAGTCTTGCTGGCTCATCCTCCCCTCTCTCTCTGGTTGTGTCCCTGACATGTTGATGCATGAGGTTTTCAAGTACCACATCCATCATCTTGGCTCTCCATGTTTCGGGACCCCCATGTGGCTCCAGGTTTTCCCAGTCGATCTCCCTGTGGTTGAAATCGCCCATTACCAGTAACTTCGCTCTGCTCGAGTGAGCTTCTTTCTGCACCTCAGCCAGTGTGTCCACCATCACCCTGTTGTTTTCTTCGTACTCCTCTCTTGGCCTCCTGCAGTTCTGTGGTGGGTTATACATCACTCCAATGACTACTTTATGTTCTCCGGACTGAATTGTACCTACAATGTAGTTCTTTCTCCATTCATATCCATGCCTTCCATTTCCTCAAATCCCCATCGGTGTTTTATGAGCAGTGCAACCCCTCCTCCCCCTCTACTCCTACTATCTTTCCTCAGGATCTGATATCCCGTTGGGAAGATTGTGTCTGTTATTGTCTCAGCGAGTTTTGTTTCTGTGACTGTTATGATGTCTGGGGATTTTTCACTGATTCTTTCGTTCCACTCCTCATGTTTATTCGTTATTCCATCCGCGTTCGTGTACCAAACTTTCAGTTTCTTTTCTATCATTGTGGTCATGCAAGAATATTGGGGTTGGGGGAGCGAGAGCCTTGGTGGGGGCCTATATGGGGCTGTGGTGTACGTGGGGTTTGTGATGATGGGGGTGGGGTCAGAATGCCCATAAGGGACAGCTGTTGGGGTGAGGTTTGTGATATGGGGGTTGGTGGCAGAGGGAACAGTGAGTGGGTTGTAGTATAGGTTGCTCAGTTGCGTTGGGAATGTCGTGGTTAGAGTCTTTTGGTGGGAGATTCTGTGGAGTGTGTTTGCCCTTCCTCCTGTGTCTGGGTTCTGCTCATCTTCGGCATTGCCTCTCGTTCCTCCTTGCGTCTCTGTACCCTCTCTTTCAGTGTAGTCCTTTCTTCTTGTGTTCTGTCGCAGTCGAGGTATACTCTCTGGTACCCCTGTTTGTCCCTCAGTCTTGCTTTCTCAGTCTTGTGTATGTATATATGTGTGTGTACTCACCTAGTTGTACTCACCTAGTTGAGGTTGCGGGGGTCGAGTCCGAGCTCCTGGCCCCGCCTCTTCACTGATCGCTACTAGGTCACTCTCCCTGAGCCGTGAGCTTTATCATACCTCTGCTTAAAGCTATGTATTGATCCTGCCTCCACTACATCGCTTCCCAAACTATTCCACTTACTGACTACTCTGTGGCTGAAGAAATACTTCCTAACATCCCTGTGATTCATCTGTGTCTTCAGCTTCCAACTGTGTCCCCTTGTTACTGTGTCCATCTCTGGAACATCCTGTCTTTGTCCACCTTGTCAATTCCTTCAGTATTTTGTATGTCGTTATCATGTCCCCCTATCTCTCCTGTCCTCCAGTGTCGTCAGGTTGGGTTTCCCTTAACCTCTCCTCGTAGGACATACCTCTTAGCTCTGGGACTAGTCTTGTTGCAAACCTTTGCACTTTCTCTAGTTTCTTCACGTGCTTGGCTAGGTGTGGGTTCCAAACTGGTGCCGATACTCCAATATGGGCCTAACGTACACGGTGTACAGGGTCCTGAATGATTCCTTATTAAGATGTCGGAATGCTGTTCTGAGGTTTGCTAGGCGCCCATATGCTGCAGCAGTTATTTGGTTGATGTTTGGCTCAGGGAAAGTGCCTGGTGTTTTTACTCACCCCAAGATCTTTTCCTTGAGTGAGGTTTGTAGTCTCTGACCCCCCAGACTGTACTCCGTCTGCGGCTTCTTTGCCTTCCCCAATCTTCATGACTTTGCACTTGGTGGGATTGAACTCCAGGAGCCAATTTGCTGGACCAGGTCTGCAGCCTGTCCAGATCCCTTTGTAGTTCTGCCTGGTCTTCGATCGAGTGAATTCTTCCTCACAACTTCACGTCATCTGCAAACAGGACACCTCAGAGTCTATTCCTTCCGTCATGTCGTTCACAAATACCCGAACAGCACTGGTCCTAGGACTGACCCCCGCGGGACCCCGCTGGTCAGGTGCCCACTCTGACACCTCGCCACGTACCATGACTCGCTGCTGTCTTCCTGACAAGTATTCCCTTATCCATTGTAGTGCCTTCTCTGTTATCCCTGCTTGGTCCTCCAGTTTTTGCACCAATCTCTTGTGTGGAACTGTGTCAAACGCCTTCTTGCAGTCCAAGAAAATGCAATCCACCCACCCCTCTCTCTCTTGTCTTATGCTGTCAC
>NC_069400.1:111078767-111118767 GCF_026875155.1 Cherax quadricarinatus | reverse complement strand
GTTAGTGTGCAAAAGTAGTTTGTGGGTGTAGGTGGCTGGGTGTAGATGGGTGGGTGTAGATAGGTGGGTGTAGATGGGTGGGTGTAGGTGGCTAGATGTAGATGGGTGGGTGTAGGTGGCTAGTGTAGATAGGTGGGTGTAGGTGGCTAGGTGTAGATGGGTGGGTGTAGGTGGCTAGGTGTAGATGGGTGGGTATAGGTGGCTAGATGTAGATGGGTGGGTGTAGGTGGAAAGAGGAGCGAGTGGTGGGAAAAAAGCAAGCACAAGAAAGGTTTTTATAATGTGGAAGTGGTATAGGAAAGGCAGAATGTATTGAAAGTAAGAGATGTTAAAAGCGGCAAGAAAGTGCTGGAGAACCAATCAAAAATTTTGCTCACGACAAAAAAAACAAAAACAAATGGAGTGAAATTGATAAGTTGAGAGAGACTAGGAAACCAATGAACGTAGCACTTAAAAAACAAAAAAAAGAAGTGGAGGCACTGGGAAGGTGGACGGAATATTTTGAGAGGCTGTTAAGTGTTAAAGTAAGAGGCAGTGATTTCATGTGTTGAACAGGGAGGTATAACATCATGTAGGAGTGAGGAAGAGCCAGGTGTGAGTGTGGGGAGGCGCCTGAGGCTGTGAGTAGAATGAAAGTGGGTAAAGCAATTGAGATAGATGGGATTTAGACAGAAAATATTAAAAGCAGGTGAGACTATAGTTCTGGAGTGGTTGGTGTATTTTTTTCAGTATAAGCAAGTGCGATGTCACTCTGTTGTTTAACATATTTATAGATGGAGATGTAAAAGTGAATGTCGGGTTGTTGGTGTGGGAATAAAGGTTAATAATTCTAATACAACGTCGGAGTTGTCACAGTTGTTCTTTACCTACGTCAAGGTGTTTTTGGACGACTATGAGGAAAAGAAACAAAGGCTGATGGAGGAATTTTGGAGGGCATGCACAGGGAGGAAATTAAAAGTGAACATACAGAGCAGAGTGACGAGAGTAACAAAATTTAGACCAGGAAACATTGGATATCAGAAGAATGTGGAGAAGTTTGGAAGAAGTAAATATGTTCAGATATTTGGGAGTGAACTTGTCAAGTGATGCGTCTGTGAAAGACGAGGGGATAAAACAGGTAGGTGGTGTATTGAGGTATCTGTGGGGACAAAGAACTTTATAGGAAAAATGGAAATGTACTAGTTTATAGCGGTACCAACATCATTATACGGGTGTGAAGCATGGATTTTAAACGTTGATGCTAGGAGGCTCGAGGCAATGGAGATGTATTGAAGAGTGATGTGTGCTGTAAATACTTTGAAGATAGTTCAGAACTTAGACATTAGACGAAAGTTTGGTGATACCAGAGGTATAACTGAGAAGGTTAAAAAGGAGTTGTCGAGGTAGTGTGCACACAAAGAGGATGGAGTACAAGACATGACCAGGAGTACATATGTATATATATATATATATATATATATATATATATATATATATATATATATATATATATATATTATATATATATATACATTGTGTATTTTGTCTTTAAATAAAATATATATATAATATAGGGGGTGGTAGGAGAAAATTCTCAAACAGCTTCAGGGAGAACCTTGAGTTTTCCCTGAAGCAAGTTCTTCTTTTCTCTGAGGATGAGGGTCCTATAACAGTTCTAGAGGTGGTACCTCCCTATATGTATATATATATATTATATATATATATATATATATATATATATATATTATATATATATATATATATATATATATATATATATATATATAAATCTGGGGTGGAGGGAAGGAGGGGTAGGAGTCGTCCCTAGAAGGGTTAGGGGGTAGATTTAAGGAGGCTTTGAGTGCTGGAGCTTGAACATCCAACAGGCTTGCGAGAGAGCCTTACATCAGAGTGAGTAAAGACAAGCGATTTTTGTAACATGATGTGTTGTTGGAGTGCGAGTAAGGTAACATTCATGAAGGAATTCAGAGGAAACCTGTTGGCCGGACTTGAGGGAGGTGGATGTGTAGTTGTGGGGCCCAATCCCTTTAGAGATTCCCAGGTATAAATTATGACGTATCTTTCTCGCCATCGTTCGAAAGAGTAGAGTTCAAGGGACTTAAGAGGACCAATACGTCAGATACTTGACAATATTATACAAGTTCAATAAAGAAAGATTGTTTACCAGTTCTGCAGTTATCGTCCCCGAGGTGGGGTCCGGTTATCGTCCCCGAGGTGGGGTCCGGTTATCGTCCCCGAGGTGGGGTCCGGTTATCGTCCCCGAGGTGGGGTCCGGTTATCGTCCCCGAGGTGGGGTCCGGTTATCGTCCCCGAGGTGGGGTCCGGTTATCGTCCCCGAGGTGGGGTCCGGTTATCGTCCCCGAGGTGGGGTGCAGTTATCGTCCCCGAGGTGGGGTGCAGTTATCGTCCCCGAGGTGGGGTGCAGTTATCGTCCCCGAGGTGGGGTCCGGTTATCGTCCCCGAGGTGGGGTCCAGTTATCGTCCCCAAGGTGGGGTGCAGTTATCGTCCCCGAGGTGGGGTCCAGTTATCGTCCCCGAGGTGGGGTGCAGTTATCGTCCCCGAGGTGGGGTGCAGTTATCGTCCCCGAGGTGGGGTGCAGTTATCGTCCCCGAGGTGGGGTGCAGTTATCGTCCCCGAGGTGGGGTGTAGTTATCGTCCCCGAGGTGGGGTGCAGTTATCGCCCCCGAGGTGGGGTGCAGTTATCATCCCCGAGGTGGGGTGCAGCTATCGTCCCCGAGGTGGGGTGCAGTTATCGTCCCCGAGGTGGGGTGCAGTTATCGTCCCCGAGGTGGGGTGCAGTTATCGTCTCCGAGGTGGGGTGCAGTTATCGTCCCCGAGGTGGGGGTGCAGTATCGTCCCCGAGGTGGGGTGCAGTTATCGTCTCCGAGGTGGGGTGCAGTTATCGTCCCCGAGGTGGGGTCCAGTTATCGTCCCCGAGGTGGGGTGCAGTTATCGTCCCCGAGGTGGGGTCCAGTTATCGTCCCCGAGGTGGGGTCCAGTTATCGTCCCCGAGGTGGGGTCCAGTTATCGTCCCCGAGGTGGGGTGCAGTTATCGTCCCCGAGGTGGGGTCCAGTTATCGTCCCGAGGTGGGGTTGCAGTTATCGTCCCCGAGGTGGGGTGCAGTTATCGTCCCCGAGGTGGGGTGCAGTTATCGTCCCCGAGGTGGGGTGCAGTTATCGTCTCCGAGGTGGGATGCAGTTATCGTCCCCGAGGTGGGGTCCAGTTATCGTCCCCGAGGTGGGGTCCAGTTATCGTCCCCGAGGTGGGGTCTAGTTATCGTCCCCGAGGTGGGGTGCAGTTATCGTCCCCGAGGTGGGGACCAGTTATCGTCCCCGAGGTGGGGTGCAGTTATCGTCCCCGAAGTGGGGTCCAGTTATCGTTCCCGAGGTGGGGTCCAGGTATCGTCCCCGAGGTGGGGTCCAGTTATCGTCCCCGAGGTGGGGTGCAGTTATCGTCCCCGAGGTGGGGTCCAGTTATCGTCCCCGAGGTGGGGTGCAGTTATCGTCCCCGAGGTGGGGTGCAGTTATCGTCCCGAGGTGGGGTCCAGTTATCGTCCCGAGGTGGGGTCCAGTTATCGTCCCCGAGGTGGGGTGCAGTTATCGTCCCCGAGGTGGGGGTCCAGTTATCGTCCCGAGGTGGGGTGCAGTTATCGTCCCCGAGGTGGGGTGCAGTTATCGTCCCCGAGGTGGGGTGCAGTTATCGTCCCCGAGGTGGGGTCCAGTTATCGTCCCCGAGGTGGGGTGCAGTTATCGTCCCCGAGGTGGGGTCCAGTTATCGTTCGCGAGGTGGGGTCCAGTTATCGTCCCCGAGGTGGGGTCCAGTTATCGTTCCCGAGGTATGGTCCAGTTATCGTCCCCGAGGTGGGGTCCAGCTATCGTTCCCGAGGTGGGGTCCAGTTATCTTGGCGGGGTCAGGGGTGTGAACCACCAGCTAATAACAATTACGGAAGTAATTGCTTACAAACACACACTGTTTGGTCTTGCTGTCTGGTGTGGTGGACGGGGGTTGTGTGGGTGTCTGGTGTGGTGGACGGGGGTTGTGTGGGTGTCTGGTGTGGTGGACGGGGGTTGTGTGGGTGTCTGGTGTGATGGACGGGGTTGTGTGGGTGTCTGGTGTGGTGGACGGGGTTGTGTGGGGTGTCTGGTGTTGTGGACGGGGTTGTGTGGGTGTCTGGTGTGGTGGACGGGGGTTGTGTGGGTGTCTGGTGTGGTGACGGGGGTTGTGTGGGTGTCTGGTGTGATGGACGGGGTTGTGTGGGTGTCTGGTGTGGTGGACGGGGTTGTGTGGGTGTCTGGTGTTGTGGACGGGGTTGTGTGGGTGTCTGGTGTGTGGACGGGGTTGTGTGGGTGTCTGGTGTGGTGGACGGGGGTTGTGTGGGTGTCTGGTGTGGTGGACGGGGGTTGTGGGGTGTCTGGTGTTGTGGACGGGGGTTGTGTGGGTGTCTGGTGTGGTGGACGGGGGTTGTGTGGGTGTCTGGTGTGGTGGATGGGGTTGTGTGGGTGTCTGGTGTGGTGCACGGGGGTTGTGTGGGTGTGTCTGGTGTGGTGGACGGGGGTTGTGTGGGTGTCTGGTGTGGTGGACGGGGATTGTGTGGGTGTCTGGTGTGGTGGACGGGGGTTGTGTGGGCGTCTGGTGTGGTGACGAGGGTTGTGTGGGTGTCTGGTGTGGTGGACGGGGGTTGTGTGGGTGTCTGGTGTGGTGGACGGGGGTTGTGTGGGGTGGTTCTGGTGTGGTGGTGGAACGGGGGTTGTGTGGGTGTCTGGTGTGGTGGACGGTGGTTGTGTGGGTGTCTGGTGTGGTGGAGGGGGGTTGTGGTGGGTGTCTGGTGTGGTGGACTGGGGTTGTGTGGGTGTCTGGTTGGTGGTGGGCGGGGGTTGTGTGGGTGTCTGGTGTTGTGGACGGGGGTTGTAGTGGGTGTCTGGTGTGGTGGGCGGGGGTTGTGTGGGTGTCTGGTGTGGTGGACGGGGGTTGTGTGGGTGTCTGGTGTTGTGGACGGGGGTTGTGTGGGTGTCTGGTGTGGTGGACGGGGGTTGTGTGGGTGTCTGGTTGGTGGACGGGGGTTGTGTGGGTGTCTGGTGTGGTGGACGGGGGTTGTGTGGGTGTCTGGTGTTGTGGACGGGGGTTGTGTGGGTGTCTGGTGTGGTGGACGGGGGTTGTGTGGGTGTCTGGTGTGGTGGATGGGGGTTGTGTGGGTGTCTGGTGTGGTGCACGGGGGTTGTGTGGGTGTCTGGTGTGGTGGACGGGGTTGTGTGGGTGTCTGGTGTGGTGGACGGGGTTGTGTGGGTGTCTGGTGTGGTGGACGGGGGTTGTGTGGGCGTCTGGTGTGGTGGACGAGGGTTGTGTGGGTGTCTGGTGTGGTGTGACGGGGGTTGTGTGGGTGTCTGGTGTGGTGGACGGGGGTTGTGTGGGTGTCTGGTGTGGTGGACGGGGGGTTGTGTGGGGTGTCTGGTGTGGTGGACGGTGGTTGTGTGGGTTGTCTGGTGTGGTGGACGGGGGTTGTGTGGGTGTCTGGTGTGGTGGACGGGGGTTGTGTGGGTGTCTGGTGTGGTGGGCGGGGGTTGTGTGGGTGTCTGGTGTTGTGGACGGGAGTTGTGTGGGTTGTCTGGTGTGGTGGGCGGGGGTTGTGTGGGTGTCTGGTGTGGTGGGCGGGGGTTGTGTGGGTGTCTGGTGTGGTGGACGGGGGTTGTGTGGGTGTCTGGTGTGGTGGACGGGGTTTGTGTGGGTGCTGGTGTGGTGGCGGGGGTTGTGGGTGTCTGGGTGGTGGACGGGGGTTGTATGGGTGTCGTTGTGGTACGGGTTTGGGTGTCTGGTGTGGTGGACGGGGGTTTGTGGGTGTCTGGTGTGGTGGGCGGGGGTTGTGTGGGTGTCTGGTGTGGTGGGACGGGGGTTGTTGTGAGTGTCTGGTGTGGTGGACGGGGTTGTGTGGGTGTCTGGTGTGGTGGCGGGGGTTGTGTGGGTGTCTGGTGTGGTGGGCGGGGGTTGTGTGGGGTCCTGTGTGGTGGACGGGTTGTTGAGGTCTGGTGTGGTGGAGGTTGTGTGGGTGTCTGTGTGGGCGGGTTTGTGGTGTCTGTGTGTGGGCGGGTTGTGTGGGTGTTGGTGTGGTGCGCGGGTTTGTGGGTGTCTGGTGTGGTGCAGAGGGGCGGGCCGGGGTGTGTGGCGTCTGGTGTGTGGACGATTTGGCGTCTGTGGCCGGGGTTTCGTGGTGTCTGGTGGTGGACGGGCGTTGCTGTGCCTGGTGTGGTGGAACGGGTTGTGTGGGTGTCTGTGCTGGGCGGGGTTGCGTGGGTTCTGGTGGATGGACGGGGGTTTGCGTGGGTGTCCTGGTGTGAGTGTTGACGGGGTTGTGTGTGTGGGTTCTGTGTGGGGGCGGGGGTTGTGGGGGTCTGTGTGTGGGTGGACGGGGTTGTTGGTTCTGGTGTTCATTTTGGTTCTCTGGTGGTGGACGGGGGTTGTGTGGTGTCTGTGTTGTGGGCTTGTTCTGTTATTGATGTCATAGGGTTGCTTGACCTGTGTGGCGAGTGTGGGTGGGCTTGGCTGCGGAAAGATTCTGGTTCTAGGGAACTCGCCACACATGTCCCCAACACTAACACACACACACACACACACCATCACACTCACACAACACAACATCCACACACACACACACCACACACTCACCAACACCACACCCCAAACACACACACACGGGTTCGTTCCCCGAACGAGTGGAAAGTTTTGGACATTCCTTTCAGTACACCTGTCTATCCCTGTTGACCTAGCAAGTAAGATTTACTTGGTGTTAAAGTACAGATGTTGTGGGTATGCATTCCTGGGGGAAAGGATTAAGGAACCCACTGTAAATTAAGCCAGTCTGACGACAGTGGCTTTACCGGATTATCCTGGGTTACCAACCTTACAATCATCTCTTCTACAGCTGTGTCTGGAGGTTCGAGCCTGACACATTACCTCCCGCTGTTCCAGCTGCGCTTTCATCCTGAATATTATATATAGTAATGTTCAATGCACTGAGGTGAAGACTCGATACTCAGTTTGCTAATAGTAAGTAGGTGTCTGATTAGTCAATCATCTTGCATTTCTTCCCAGACACCTGAATCAGCCATCTTTGTTCTTCCCAGACACCTGAATCAGCCATCTTTGTTCTTCCTCAGACACCTGAATCAGCCGTCTTTGTTCTTCCCAGACACCTGAATCAGCCATCTTTGTTCTTCCCAGACACCTGAATCAGCCATCTTTGTTCTTCCCAGACACCTGAATCAGCCGTCTTTTTTTCTCCAGACAAACCCGAATGCCATCCTTTTCTCCCAAAACCTGAATCAGCCATTTGTTTTCTCAGACACCCGAATCAGCCCTCTTTTTTCCCCAGACACCTGAATACCCTCTTTAAGTTTTTTTCCAAAAAACAATAACCCACGATTTCTCTCTGACGGTCACCTCCATCCCCCCTGGAGTGTTCCTGAACAAGGTGTCAGACGGAGTCATCGTCACCTGCAGCACCGCCGTCAGGAGGAAGTGCTCCTGAACAAGGTGTCAGACGGAGTCATCGTCACCTGCAGCACCGCCGCCAGGAGGAAGTGTTCCTGAACAAGGTTTCTGTATAGTCCTTGTGGCTTAGCGCTTCTTTTTGATTAAATAATAACCTGAACAAGGTGCTGACGGATATCGTCACCTGCAGCACCGCCGTCAGGAGGAAGTGTTCCTGAACACAGTGTCAGCAAGGCAGACATCGTAGTCTTGGAAGCAGTTCAGTGACGTCGTCGCTACGACAGCACCAATTACTCGCCTATATGTTGTTGCAGAGGTCGATTCACAGCTCTTGGTTGATACTAGGTCCTCTACCGGCTACAAGAGCTTTCTTGCCTCTTTATGCAGGCTTATTGCTGCTGAGCTCCAAGCGTATTCTCCCAGGTGTCGAACTGACCAGGTGTCGAACTGACCAAGTGTTAACATAATAAGCATAAAATATACACAAGAAATGTGTCTGCAATCTCCTCGAGCACTGAATTAACCATTTCTTTTAAATGCTGGGGTCTTATTCCAGTATAGATCTCAACAGCGGAAGCAGACAGGAACGACATAATTGTATTGTAATCGTCTGATTATTACACAATAGTTCCACAATGGTGGGAGGAGTGTTAGAACGGCTGGTCCCCTATTTTCCCTGGCAGGATGCTGTTCTCTGAGTGCTTGACCAGTGTCAGCGTCCCTGGAGACTACTGTGTCTTAGTTGCTCATCCTGATAACCTCCTCCACTGTGTTCCTCTCTCCAGTTCTTTTGCCCTACTGGATTCTGGTTTCCTCACTGTCGGTGGAACTATTAGTGGGTCTGCCTCTCCTGTTTCTGTGTTGCTGGGGAAAGCCAATGAAGTTGTCACTTCTGAGAAAAGTATAATGATTTAGTGAGCGTCGAGGCTAGAGACTTGCCACCTCTTGCCAACACAGTTAAGCAGACATCGCCAAAAAGTAGCAAGAAGCCACAACTTGATGGTGGGTAGAACATTGAGGATAGCGGGACCTTAATTTTTGTTTTGTAGGTCTCAGAGTTTCCCAGTTGCTTGTGGACGGGCTACTTTCTGAATGTATGTGTGTGTATGTGTGTGTGTATGTGTGTGTATGTGTGTGTGTGTGTGTGTGTGTGTGTGTGTGTGTGTGTGTGCATATATACATATAATGTATATATAATTATATATACATATAATCTCAATGTTATATAAAATAAAACTTGGAATTGTGAAACGGCTTTCTTATATAATTGTTAAAGATTTTGATTATATCTAGCTAGGGAGGTAAATGGTAAAAAAAAAAATAATAAAAGTGAAATGTCACCAACATGAGCGATATTAACCAATATTATTGAAAATATTAGCTGTAAAGAAGCGTGTGGCGGGGACTGTCAGGGGCTTCAACGCCATCTGTTGGGGAATATTCTTTACTTTCTTCTGTATCATCATCTGTCATCTTTCTCTCATTTCTTAAGGAGTTTTTTTTTTCATATTTCGTGATTGTTCTTCATCTAGGAAGATGTATTGTGGCACCTCACGTCACTTACACCCTCCCTGCCCAGCAACACACACCCGGAGATGTAACTCTCTCTCGGAGTTCAGTTTAATCACTATTTTAAGGATTAACGTGTTATTGCCTTGTGGTGTAAAGGTTACGTGTAGCCTTAATGACCCTCGTGTAGTCGACAGGCTTTAAACCCCATTAACCAACCAACACACCGTCCTGCACTGTTGTTTACCTGGTGTTGGGATGGTGTGTGTGTGTTGAAGGTTCAAGCAGACCTCAGTTGGCAGTTGTCTTAGCTCACACACTGTGGGACCGGGGTTCGATCCCCGATACGAGTGGAAACTTTGGGCAAGTTTGCTTACCCTTTCTGCCCCTGTTGACCCTCCAAACAGTACGTAGATACCTGTGTGTTAACAGACTGTTGTGAGCCGCATCCTGGGAGAGATCAAAATGACCACAGTAGAAATACTTGTATGATATTGTCCACGTTGACATCTTGACTTTACTGGGTTATCCTGGGTTACTAAACTACTGGGTTATCCTGGGTTACTAAACTACTGGGTTATCCTGGGTTACTAAACTACTGGGTTATCCTGGGTTACTAAACTACTGGGTTATCCTGGGTTACTAAACTACTGGGTTATCCTGGGTTACTAAACTACTGGGTTATCCTGGGTTACTAAACTACTGGGTTATCCTGGGTTACTAAACTACTGGGTTATCCTGGGTTACTAAACTACTGGGTTATCCTGGGCTACTAAACTACTGGGTTATCCTGGGTTACTAAACTACTGGGTTATCCTGGGTTACTAAACTACTGGGTTATCCTGGGTTACTAACCCTCTGGGTTATCCTGGGTTACTAACCCTCTGGGTTATCCTGGGTTACTAACCCTCTGGGTTATCCTGGGTTACTAACCCTCTGGGTTATCCTGGGTTACTAACCCTCTGGGTTATCCTGGGTTACTAACCCTCTGGGTTATCCTGGGTTACTAACCCTCTGGGTTATCCTGGGTTACTAACCCTCTGGGTTATCCTGGGTTACTAACCCTCTGGGTTATCCTGGGTTACTAACCCTCTGGGTTATCCTGGGTTACTAACCCTCTGGGTTATCCTGGGCTACTAAACTACTGGGTTATCCTGGGTTACTAAACTACTGGGTTATCCTGGGTTACTAAACTACTGGGTTATCCTGGGTTACTAACCCTCTGGGTTATCCTGGGTTACTAAACTACTGGGTTATCCTGGGTTACTAACCCTCTGGGTTATCCTGGGTTACTAACCCTCTGGGTTATCCTGGGTTACTAAACTACTGGGTTATCCTGGGTTACTAAACTACTGGGTTATCCTGGGTTACTAAACTACTGGGTTATCCTGGGTTACTAACCCTCTGGGTTATCCTGGGTTACTAACCCTCTGGGTTATCCTGGGTTACTAGCCCTCTGGGTTATCCTGGGTTACTAACCCTCTGGGTTAATAATCCCAGCAAAATCGTTACTTCATTCGTTAATATTCTTTACTACCACAGTCTTTAACTTTTATTTAACCTCTTTTGTTCTCTGTTCTTGGGAGGAAGGTAGCCACCAAGGGCCCGGGGCCCAGGCACGGTGTATGGCCCCGGGGCCCAGGCACGGTGTATGGCCCCGGGGCCCAGGCACGGTGTATGGCCCCGGGGCCCAGGCACGGTGTATGGCCCCGGGGCCCAGGCACGGTGTATGGCCCCGGGGCCCAGGCACGGTGTATGGCCCCGGGGCCCAGAATGGCGTCCGGGGCCCCTCACAACCCCCTCTCACACCGAAAATAAAGAATAGTTTGTCACGTTAATAAAGTTCGCAGTGTTAAATACATTAATAAAGACACACCAATAACTTTACAGTTTATCTAAAGCAAAAATCAAATGCAACAAATGTTTTAATGTCATATTGACCACAACACATAGTTTTAGACACAGACTTTGAAAAACAAACAAAAACAGACCGAATAATCCTGGGTATACAATCACGACACGAACGTCGACACAGTAGACAACCTCAGCCAGACGACCAGAAGCTCCAGCTGCTGGTCGTCATATGACTAAGACCCGCGTCAGGAAACACTTATGTTTCCAGACAAACCTGACCTAACTTAACCTAATCTGACACGCAGTTAGTCTCAACACATCTGTCTTCCCAGAGCACAGTGTGTGTTCTGCATCTGGGATCTTGGCTGGACGAGTGCAACACTTCCTCGGAACAACGCAGACATTTTTTTTAAAACGTATTGTTAAGATTTAAATGATGTAAACTAGAAGATAATTAAAGCGGTGGTTATCGTGTTGTGACTTTCAGCTACGTAATTCCTTTGTTACGTCCTCAGGAACTTCTGCGCAACATTAACTACAGATTTCCAGTTATTTCTCTTAAATCTTCAACACTCGTTGCTGGATATTTCCATAAATACTGATATTTGACTCTCGTTCTCACGTAGCCTCGTAGCGCCTTACCATATTGCCAGTAAAACTGTCTACAGCATTAAAAAAATATTTGAAGTGATTTGCTGAATTCGTAGCTGCCATTTTCTTGTTATTTTAATCTCCGAAACTCAGCGATTATATATATATATATATATATATATATATATATATATATATATATATATATATATATATATATATATATATATATAATTATATAAATTTTTTATTGAGGCTGCTATACTATTATTTATCTAACAAACTTACATTCCAGTCAAATTACTACATCCTAGTTATTTCTGTTAGTGTTGAACTTCGGGACTTCTGCCTCTAAGATTTACGTTGTCGTGATCAATGGCTCTTGCAACTTTCCATCAAACTGCAACCATAACGACACACTCGACGGATTTAATATGGATAAAAATATCCGGCGAAAGATGACCGGCAAGCTGACACCCTGAACCCTGGCTGACCAACCTGACAGATATGTTATGGTTAAGAGCAACTTAGTCTGCTAATATTTTATGCATGGAAGGGCCTTGTCTCGGCCTTCACGATAGGCTCGCGACTCTGGGGAAGCAACACCTAACTACACCCTCGGTTCGATCACCCTTGAGAGCTGGATGGGAACGGTGTTGTGCGTACCGACACAGTACATGTCGAGGTGTTGTCTAGGAAGTATTAGTCAGAAAAAGTTCTAGAACTCTTGTGTTCCTAGAGATAATAACCGAGGTAATAACTTCAAGCCTTTGTCAACTAGTGTACTTTAAGGGATGATGCCGAAGTTTCTCCTATCGCCCGCACTGGACTTTTTGAACTCCTTCAGTAAGAAGAGACAAAATTATTGAGTTTTACCTGTAGTGTAAAAACACTTTAGAAGATTCCGCTTTGAAGTTTCTCAGCGACGTCACGACAAAAATAAAATTATTTCCTCAGGCTGAGAAAACAGTTATACTTTGTTCACTCAGGTGTTTTTTATTTATGTTAGTCTTACCTAATAAAGGTCTCGCTAAAACTCACATTATCTGACCTTTTGTTTCCTTGGTTATTTTTTTCTATAGTAACTTTCCAGGGGAAGAAAAAAGATATTTTACGTTTAGATATATATATATATATATATATATATATATATATATATATATATATATATATATATATATATATATTCTTGGATCATCAGAGGAAAAGACAAGTGTTACCGGTGATAAGTTCTGGTGTTTCATTAGATACAGTTACAGGTTTCCTGAGAGTCGAGTCTCTGGGTCGCCGCCAGTAGCTGACCAAGGTTCGAGCCTCCAGCTATCAGTGTGCTGAATATCTTATTCACGTCAAATACAGCACGACACAAAATGACTGATGTCAGGTCCAGAAAGTATCAAAAGCAAGAATAATATTTACCATACTAGGTTCCGTCAAGATAAAAACATATATGTTAGTAAGTTAGAGATAGCACAGCTTTAACTTAATACTTTCTTTTTAGTTTTAAAAGAATACAGAACCAAGTCTATTAAAAGGCAGTTTATGGCAAGTTATTAAGAAGACTTTATTTTTAAAAGTAAGAATTAATAAAGTCCCTGGTGCCCAAACGTCTTATTAATGTGCCATAAAACGCACATTTTCTTGTTATATACTGACATGTCGGTATATAACACTGAGATACGTCTAGCAATGTCAAGGGGAAAAAATCAGGATTCACATAAAACACATAAAAATTGATTAGATTCAAATTTCTTGCGGCTGCAAGTTTGTGAAGCTGTCTGGAGGAGCACCTGACAGTGCCTGGCAGCGCTCTACGATCCTTGGGGGCTTAGCGCTTAGTTTTAATTGCAGTCAATTTTAGATGGCTCACACGTGCTAGACAAACATTTTTCTGGATTCAGTCAGCGGCGTCATAGAGCAATGTACTCACGGAGAGTACCCATGATTTTTTACCAGGGGGGGGGGGCTGAGCGCCTTCGTAAAATTACTCGAGGTCAGACCAGTGTGTTGGAACTTGGAGCAACACCTTCCAGTTCGTCCAGAACCATTGCAATCATTCTCAAAAGTGAGACTTTACTCCTAGGAAGGCCCCTCCCTCCTTGCCTCCCACGCACCATTATCCACACATGCCAGGTAATTACAGGTGTGAGGGACTTACCTTGTGTGGGTGGTGGCTGGGAGTGCTCTCACAGCAACAGGTGTGTGTGTGGTCACCCTCAGTCAACAGGTTCCTTCTTCACCTGCCCTTTGCTGGGTCTCCAGCTTCCCTTTTCCGGGAAAAGAGAGAGGCAGTGGAAGGGGGTGGAGGAGCAGCAGGAGGATGTAGAGGGTTAAGGTAAAGGATTTAGGGTAAAGTATAAGAGTATTGGATCAAATAATTTTACTGGAAAGGACTTGGGGAGAGTTGAGGTGCGTGTGTTGAGAGGGAGGAGGTACTAGTGAGGGAAGCTGGGAGAGGGAGACGTAGCAACCCTCGGGCTGACGATGTGACGACGATGACGACGGCAATGAAGACGATGACGACGTGTGTGTGTGTGTGTGTGACCGCAACGACCCACACACTGCAAATGTCTGGTCCCCCACCGCTCCTACTCTTCTTTATATCCTCGTCCCCCCTGCATCGATCCACTTCTCCCATCCCTCCAGTGCCGCCTCCTCCTCTCCTCCGTCCTCTCTCCCCTCACTCCCCCTCCCTCTCACTCCCTTCCCTCCTTCCCCTCAGGCCCACGCACAATATTCCCCTCACCAAGAGCCAACACCTTCCAGGATTTTCTCACGTCATTTACTCTGTACGTCTGTACTTCTCTTCTTCCCTGCATCCCTCCCTATCTCCCCACCTACCTCTCCTCCACGCCAGTTTCTCTCTCTCTCTCTTTCTCTCTCTCTCTCTCTTCTCTCTCTCTCTCTCTCTCTCTCTCTCTCTCTCTCTCTCTCTCCTCTCTCTCTCTCTCTCTCTCTCTCTCTTTCTCCTGTCTTAAGGCTTTACAGGATTAGCCTACAAGTTCCATCATTTATTTTACACGCTAAGAGCTGTTATCCTACCTCAGCTTATTTCAAAGTCTAGCCCCTAGCATTCTCTCTCTCTCTCTCTCTCTCTCTCTCTCTCTCTCTCTCTCTCTCTCTCCTCTCTCTCTCTCTCTCTCTCTCTCTCTCTCTCTCTCTCATTTTATGCATCTATTCCTACAAGTATTTGAGTTACCATACGGAATGGGAAGAGAGGGTGAGTGTGGGAGAGTAGTGGGCGGCGAGTGGGAGAGGGGGGGAGAATGGGAAAGATGAGTGGGGGATAGAGGGAGGCGAGGGAGAAGGGGAGAGTGGAGAAAAAACAAAAATGAATACACAAGAGGAGCGGACACCCCGAGACGTCCTCCTGGTTTGCGTCCAGATTATCTGCTGAGAACTTGTATGATACGGGTTTCATGTTTGTTTTGAAATAGTTATCGTAGTTGTTTTTTACTATGTTAAGTAAAACGACACAAGTGCAACTAATATGATATTTTATTGTGGCAACGTTTCGCTCTCCGGCTTGACAAAGCTCCTGGAGAGCGAAACGTTGCCACAATAAAATGTCACATTAGTTGCACTTGTGTCCTTTTAATTAACATATTATCGGTTATTCTACCAACATTAATACGTTGTTTAATATATCACAGTTCGACTTAAACAACTACGGCTGAGGTTTGGTTTAGCCGTAGTCAGGTGACCGTAGTTTCTCTGGTTTATAAACACAAGTCGGGGTTAGTTGGCAGCTGCAGTTCTTGCTTTGCATGTAAGTGAATCCATCATTTACAGATTACTGCAATGCATTTTGAACTTGCAACTTTGGACGGTACATTTGTTCCAGTGGTGTAAAATGCTGCATTAAGTATTTGCCCACATCAGTATTGCACCTCTTGTCTCGGAGTTTCATGTTACTGTTTCACATTATTGAATCATTTTAGCTGTTCGCGACACAGGAAATATTAATAACAAGACTGCAGATAAATCACGAGTTGGATGAATGTTATTAGAGGCAGGTGGCCCAGTGGTTAACGCACTGGTCTGTGAGTTTCAGGACTCGCTCGCCTCGGGTTCGTGTTAGTTTTACCAAATTCTTTTTTCAGACTTGCGCTAAGAAGGAGGTATTGTAGTTTCAGGTTCCCGAGGAAGACCTGATCATTCATCGAGATGAACGATCTGGTCTTCCTCGAGTTTGATTCCTCTTCTCTGAAGCATCTCTAGCCTGTCTTAATTGTTCATGTAATCTAGAGAACAAATTACATGGTGTAATTTGTCTTTACATGATATGAAATGTAATTTGTTATTACATATGGTAAATTGGTCTCGTAAATTACTAGTGATGTCAGTGATGGTTGACACTGGAAAATAAGATGTCAATTTCTTGTTAATATAAAACTCACGTTATTTAACATTTTTATTTTTTCATGGTATATTACTGAGGGAAAAAAACAACAGTCACGAATTTAAGAAGATTCGGATTCTTCTTTCAGAATGTATAAAAAGGATTACATTGACTCTGGTACTGTGTGCCAAACAGTGTGTGTTGTTGATAATGTCGTGGCTTAGGATTACTTCAAAGTCCCTTCTCCCTTTTATTTGTTAATGGCTGCATAAACATTTTGTGTCAGTTATTATTATTATTATAATCAAAAAGAAGCGCTAAACCACAAGGACTATACAGCATTTTTTTTTTTTTTTTTGTCAGTGAATAAGTGTGGTGAACCCTTGTCAATGCTCAGTAATAACCCACATGGAGACAGAAACTCGGGATATTAATTGATCAATCTATTTCGACCCCCCTTCTGGGATCCTCTTCATCAGCTGAAGAGGATCCAAGAAGATGGTCGAAATATACTGATGAATTAATCTCCTGAGTTTCTCTATGGGTTACTAAGCATTTTGCGTAACGTTTAACATTATAACAAAATGCATCACTTGTGCCGTGGCCTTCCCTCTGTCTCAGCATACTCACTCTTAATATTCCTACTTAACCCAAGGATGCCTTTTTTTTAGTTTATTATCGTCCTTCGATTTTGCTGTTTTAGATGGTAATCCCCTTTTTTTCCAGATCATTTATGCGGATTGTGTAAAGAATTGGGTCGAGGACAGACTGAAGGGGAAACTTTGTTAAGTGGAGCCACTCAGACCATTACACTCAGACAAGTCAGAGTGTAATGATCTTCGTTACTGGCGAGTTACTCGTTGATCTTGACCTTAAGTTTGTCTCCTGTACAATGGGACTTCGTACCATGGTAAATGTATTGACCAGGAGTCTCCGACCTGGTGCCTCATCCTGAGTTGATTGGACAGCTTGGTGGTTTAATCTATGGAGACTTTTGGTCTCAGATTGGCCGAGAATGGTTAAGATGGGTGGGGATTATTCGTGAAAAAGAGAATGATAGAAGAAGGAAGAATGATAAAGCTTCTGAAGACAAATACTCAACAGTAAGTTGTAGTGTGTTAATAACATTTCTGGTGTTTTGAGCTAGAAACTACTAGCTATGAATCTGAGCATTGCCAGCTTAGCTACTAGCTCCTAGGCGTAATGCCAGCTTAGCTACTAGCTCCCAGGCGTAATGTCAGCTTAGCTACTAGTCTCTAGCCCTTGTAAGTTAAGCGCTTAGTAATGATTGTAATAATACTAGTCTATAAACGTCAGCTTGGCTGCTTGCAGCTGCACGTTTAGTGTCAGCTTGGGATCAGTGTTAATGACTGCCTCAAGACACTCGGGTCAACAAGCTTAATTCCAAACATTTTACATTGGATTTTTAACATATATATATATATATATATATTTTATATATATAATATATATATATATATATATTATATAATATATATTATATATATATATATATATATGTCGTGCCGAATAGGCAGAACTTGCGATCTTGGCTTAAATAGCAACGCTCATCTTGCCATATAGGACAAGCGAAAATTTGTGTATGCAATAATTTCGCCAAATCATTCTGAACCTAACGAAAAAAATATATTTCACTGTGTTTGTTTAGTATTAAATTATTGTAAACAAATCTAAAATATATTTAGTTGGGTTAGGCTAAATAAATTGTTCTTGTTATAATAAGGTTAGGTAAGTTTTCTAGATTATTTTGGTGCAAAATTATAAATTTTTACATCATTCATTATGAAAAAAATATTTCTTTAAATGTAAAGGAGGAAAAATTTCAGAAAGGACTTAATTTTAAATAAGTTCTTGCTAATTGACCAGTTTTACATATTCGGCACGACATATTATATATATATATTATATATATATATATATATAATATATATATAATTATTTATATATATATAATATATATATATAATATATATATTTATATATATTTTTTTTTATTTTTTTATTATCACATGGCCGATTCCCACCAAGGCAGGGTGGCCCGAAAAAGAAAAACTTTCACCATCATTCACTCCATCACTGTCTTTGCCAGAAGGGTACTTTACACTACAGTTTTTAAATTGCAACATTAACACCCCTCCTTCAGAGTGCAGGCACTGTACTTCCCATCTCCAGGACTCAAGTCCGGCCTGCCGGTTTCCTGAATCCCTTCATAAATGTTACTTTGCTTACACTCCAACAGCACGTCAAGTATTAAAAACCATTTGTCTCCATTCACTCCTATCAAACACGCTCACGCATGCCTGCTGGAAGTCCAAGCCCCTACGCACACAAAACCTCCTTTAACCCCCTCTCTCCAACCTTTCCTAGGCAGACCCCTACCCCGCCTTCCTTCCACTACAGACTGATACAATCTTGAAGTCATTCTGTTTCGCTCCATTCTCTTACATGTCCGAACCACCTCAACAACCCTTCCTCAGCCCTCTGGACAACAGTTTTGGTAATCCCGCACCTCCTCCTAACTTCCAAACTACGAATTCTCTGCATTATATTCACACCACACATTCCCCTCAGACACGAACATCTCCACTGCCCCCGCCTTCTCCTCGCTGCAACTTTCTCACCCATGCTTTCACACCCATATAAGAGCGTTGGTAAAACTATACTCTCATACATTCCCCTCTTTGCCTCCAAGGACAAAGTTCTTTGTCTCCACAGACTCCTAATGTGCACCACTCACTCTTTTCCCTCATCAATTCTATGATTCACCTCATCTTTCATAGACCCATCGCTGACACGTCCACTCCCAAATATCTGAATACATTCACCTCCTCCATACTCTCTCCCTCCAATCTGATATTCATCTTTTCATCACCTAATCTTTTTGTTATCCTCATAACCTTACTCTTTCCTGTATTCACCTTTAATTTTCTTCTTTTTGCACACCCTACCAAATTCATCCACCAAATCTCTGCAGCTTCTCTTCAGAATCTCCAAGAGCACAGTGTCATCAGCAAAGAGCAGCTGTGACAACTCCACCCTGCGTGTGTGATTCTTTACTTTTTAACTCCACGCCTCTTGCCAAGACCCTCGCATTTACTTCTCTTTTACAACCCCATCTATAATAATATTAAACAACCACGGTGACATCACACATCCGTGTCTAAGGCCTACTTTTACTGGGAAATAATTTCCCTCTTTCCTACATACTCTAACTTGAGCCCTCACTATCCTCGTAAAAACTCTTCACTGCTTTCAGTAACCTACCTCCTACACCATACACTTCCAACATCTGCCACATTGCCCCCCTATCCACCTGTCATACGCCTTTTCCAAATCCATAAATGCCACAAAGACCTCTTTAGCCTTATCTAAATACTGTTCACTTATATGTTTCACTGTAAACACCTGGTCCACACACCCCCTACCTTTCCTAAGCTCCTTGTTCATCTGCTACCCTTTAGTTTACTCTTAATTCTTTCAATAATAACTCTACCATACACTTTACCAGGTATACTCAGCAGACTTATCCCCCTAAAAATTTTTTTGCACTCTCTTTTATCCCCTTTGCCTTTATACAAAGGAACTATGCATGCTCTCTGCCAATCCCTAGGTACCTTACCCTCTTCCATACATTTATTAAATAATTGCACCAACCACTCCAAAACTATATCCCCACCTGCTTTTAACATTTCTATCTTTATCCCATCAATCCCGGCTGCCCTACCCCCTTTCATTTTACCTACTGCCTCACGAACTTCCCCCACACTCACAACTGGCTCTTCCTCACTCCTACAAGATGTTATTCCTCCTTGTCCTATACACGAAATCACAGCTTCCCTATCTTCATCAACATTTAACAATTCCTCAAAATATTCCCTCCATCTTCCCAATGCCTCTAACTCTCCATTTAATAACTCTCCTCTCCTATTTTTAACTGACAAATCCATTTGTTCTCTAGGCTTTCTTAACTTGTTAATCTCACTCCAAAACTTTTTCTTATTTTCAACAAAATTTGTTGATAACATCTCACCCACTCTCTCATTTGCTCTCTTTTTACATTGCTTCACCACCTCTCTTAACCTCTCTCTTTTTCTCCTATACTCTTCCCTCCTTGCATCACTTACTACTTTTGTAAAAACTTCTCATATGCTAACTTTTTCTCCCTACTACTCTCTTTACATCATCATTCCACCAATCGTCCTCTTCCCTCCCGCACCCACTTTCCTGTAACCACAAACTTCTGCTGAACACTCTAACACTACATTTTTAAACCTACCCCATACCTCTTCGACCCCATTGCCTATGCTCTCATTAGCCCATCTATCCTCAATAGCTGTTTATATCTTACCCTAACTGCTCCTCTTTTAGTTTATAAACCTTCACCTCTCTCTTCCCTGATGCTTCTATTCTCCTTGTATCCCATCTACCTTTT
Organism: Cherax quadricarinatus; assembly: GCF_026875155.1. NCBI lineage: Eukaryota > Metazoa > Arthropoda > Malacostraca > Decapoda > Parastacidae > Cherax > Cherax quadricarinatus. Next base: position 111,098,534 of record NC_069400.1, on the reverse strand, counting down.
ACTCTCAGTGTAGCTACAACTAGAAGTGATCTGATATATCTGTGGCCCTCTATAAACATGTACATCCTGAAGTCTACTCAACAGTCTTTATCTACCAATACATAATCCAACAAACTACTGTCATTTCGCCCTACATCATATCTGTATACTTATTTATCCTCTTTTTCTTAAAATATGTATTACCTATAACTAAACCCCTTTCTATACAAAGTTCAATCAAAGGGCTTCCATTATCATTTACACCTGGCACCCCAAACTTACCTACCACACCCTCTCAAAAAGTTTTCTCCTACTTTAGCATTCAAGTCCCCTACCACAATTACTCTCTCACTTGGTTCAAAGGCTCCTTCCTATACATTCACTTAACTTTTCCCCCAAAATCTCTCTCTTTTCCTCTGCATTCCTCTCTTCTCAGGTGCATACACACTTATTATGACCCACTTTTCGCATCCAACCTTTACTTAAATCCACATAATTCTTGAATTTACACATTCATATTCTCTTTTCTCCTTCCATTAAACTGATCATTTAAAAATTACTGCTACCCCTTCCTTTGCTCTAACTCTCTCAGATACTCCAGATTTAATCCATTTATTTCCCCCACTGAAACTCCCCTACCCCTTCAGCTTTGTTTTCGCTTAGGGCCAGGACATCCAACTTCTTTTCATTCATAACATCAGCAATCATCTGTTTCTTGTCATCCGCACTACATCCACGCACATTTAAGCATCCCAGTTTTATAAAGTTTTTCTTCTCTTTTTTAGTAAATGTCTACAGGAGAAGGGGTTACTAGCCATTGCTCCCGGCATTTTAGTCGCCTCATACGACACGCATGGCTTACGGAGGAAAGATTCTTTATCCACTTCCCCATGGACAATAGAAGAAATAAGAAGAACAAGAGCTATTTAGAAAAAGGAGAAAAACCTATATGTATGTTATATATTATGCATGTGCGTGTCTGTGAAGTGTGACCAAAGTGTAAGTAGGAGTAGCAAGATATCCCTGTTATCTAGCGTGTTTATGAGACAGAAAAAGAAACCAGCAATCCTATCATCATGCAAAACAGTTACAGGTTTCTGTTTCACAGTCATCTGGCAGGACGGTAGTACTTCCCTGGTTGGTTGCTGTCTATATATATATATATATATTATATATATATATATATATATATATATATATATTATATATATATATATATATATATATATATATATTATATATATAAGGAAGATAAAGGAAGAGAGAAGACAGGGAGAGTGGCCATCTGTCAAGTGTCAACTGCTTCTCTAAGGGTCGCTACGATGACGTTTGTGCTGTTAGTGTGATGGCAGAGAGAGAGAGAGAGAGAGAGAGAGAGAGAGAGAGAGAGATGGATGGATAACAAGGGTGAGAGGAATAGTGTAAGAGGAGGGAGTACAGAGAATCAGGGAAAGGGGTAATGGAATGTATTGGTTTTAACATTTTTTTTAACCCAACGGTGTCTTTGTTTCTCACTGTGAATCCTTCATTTAAGATTTCTGCAGATTAAAGATTGCAAATGTCTATAAATATTCTAAAATTGACATTTCCATTCTCATTATCTTTTTTCCTCTCATCTAAACCCCTTCTTGTCCCACTTGAAACCCTTCTTGTCCCACCTGAACCCCTTCTTGTCCCACCTGAACCCCTTCTTGTCCCACCTGAACCCCTTCTTGTCCCACCTGAACCCCTTCTTGTCCCACCTGAACCCCCTCTCTTCAAGGAGAGGACGTAGATAATAGTCTCGACGATGATAGGACCAACAAAAACTGGAAGCTGGTAGGAGCAAAAAAGCTGACACTGAAGATGAGGGAACGTCCTGGAGACTGCTGTGGAGACCAAGAATTCCTTCTCTGTGCTCCCAGACGAGTGTGGGTCGACGATCCAAGACGTTCTAGCGGCCATCATAGCGAGCATCACGACGAACACCGCCAGTGAAGGTAAGAATATTGTTCTCATCAAGAAGAGTCGGATTAAATTCATATAGAGATAAGAAGGAGAGGCGGAGGCTAACAATATCCTGCCTCCCTGAAGCTGGGATGCAGGATATTGTTAGCCGTCTTGACAGTATAATGAAATGTAATGGGAGCAATCCTGTTATTTACCTCAGTGTTTGAAGCACCGATGTTGGCAGACGTGGGAGTGATAGACATAATTAGTACACCTCGGCATTTTGCCGAAGTGTACTGGAAAAGAATGGGTGTCCAAGGCAACTGATATAAATTGTTGGCTGAACAAACACTGTAAGGATATTGTAGTACCATTCATTAACACTGGGACTACTACTATGGCAGAAATTGCATGTATGCCAGGGATGCAGTTCATTTATCTAGGGCAGGTGTGAGGGCTCTGGCTAGCTCATTGACCGTGGCTATTACGCATTAAACTAGAAATAGAGGTATGGGTTATGGCAGGGAAAAAATTGATTGCAGAAATATTGACTTCGCCTCTGATATGAATCGAATGAACAAGAATTAATACTGGGTAAAGATAACAGTAATTGCAGAAAGGTAAAGTTGACAAGGAAAAAAAAAAAGGAACAGAGGGAAAAAATCTACATAATTTATACTAAGAGTCGAAGTGCCGGGAATAAGATGAATAAATGATATCTCGTAGTGTGCCCGCATGACCCTTGTGAGTTTAGCGCTTAGTTATGATTGGTAACATGTGCTGGAGTTATGGATCTTGCTGTAATAACTGAGACGAGGTTTAATCTGAAGAGTCGGGACGTGATTGCTGGGAGTCACATTCAAGAGTTTAAGTAGTTCCATCTTGATCAAAAATAACGGGGGAGGGAGTAGAGGGTGAGGAGTAGGGGGTGAGGGGGGTGAGGGGGGGTGAGGGGGTGAGGGGGGTGGCGCTATGTGTCCCGGATAACTTTAACTGTTGTATAAAAACAGGTATAAATGTTGAAGAACTGGAAACAGAATATTTGGGTAGACTTCAAGGACAAGAAAAAAAAAAAATAAGACGTAATATACCGACTTTGTAACTTAGAGAACGACAAATACTTCTTTGGGACGAAGTTGTTAGGGTTTCTAGACACGATAATGTAGTAATAGTCGGGAATTTAAACTTTATACAATTTGACAACTTTTTTGAGCAGTAATTTCGAGTCCAGTGACTTCCTGGAAGCAGTTCAGGACTTGCTTTTGAAGCAGATTATGTCAGAACCTACCAGAGGTAATAATCAGCTCAACCTAGTTTTGTCAAGTAAGGAAACCCTCGTAAATAATCTAGAAACCACTGAAAGAGCCTAGCGCAAGTGATCACAAATCTATTATATTTAATGTTACCTGCGACTACGAGAATATAGATAATACAATAAAAGTTCTCGATTTTCGTTCTGCCGGTTAAGAAACACTAAACTTGACTGGTATGTCTAATGAGTCTATGGACGAAGATCATACAGTAACGAAGGGATCTGCGAATATAACTTTTTTCTTAGTGCAGAACGCGCCCTAAGTATACATATTCCCCAGAGAGAAATTAGATCAAATGAAAACCACCCCAAATGGATGAACAGGCGTCTAAAACATATATTAGGAGAGAAGAGAGGCATTTATAGGTGCATCAGAAAGAGAAAGGAATATTTTGGGGAAGGGGCAAGAAGACTGGACACGGAGTAGAGAGACTGGGGACAGAGGCTGCAGGCCTCGGAGAGAAAATCCTCGTGTTGAATATAGTGCCCAGTATAACACTGAGGCTTGCATCAAGCGAATAACCTCTGAAACCAATTATTGTCTGACAAATCTGAGAGTAACCTTCAAGAAACTCAACAGTCATTACTGGCCCTTTATACAACATATGTCAGGTCCACCTTGGAGTATGCAACACCAGCATGGAACCCAGCCTTCAGAAACTAGAGAAAGTGCAGAGGTATGCAAGGTTAAGTTAGGTAAGGTTGGTTTGTCAGGAAACAGGACAAGTGTTTCCAGACCCGGGTTTTAGTCATATGATGACCCGCCGCTGGAGCTTAGGGTCATCTGACTGAAGCCTTCCGCTGGCTTACCAGTCCACCCCTTTAAAAATTAGGGTTTTAAGTTCTTTTTAGTTAGAAATATGCAAGGAGACTTGCTCAGAAAAGTTAAGTTGTTTGAGCAAGGAGATACTTGTGGAATTAAATTTAACGACACTGGAAGACAGAAGAATCGGTGATGTGATAACATACAAAACATTTAGAGGAACTGATAGAGCAGACAGGGAGGAGTTTGAGAGGCGGAAAACAGCTACCTAAGGGACACAGCTGGAAACTGAAAATGCAGATGAGTCACGGGGATGTCAAGAAGTATTTCTTCAGCCTCAAGGTGACTGGCAAGTGGACTGATCTCCACGAGGTGGTGGATTTGGCAAGCGAAAAGTCGAGAAACGGGGCCAGGACTCGATCCCTACAACCACATATAAGTGCGAGCGAACACACACACACACACACACACACACACACATATAACAGAAATGTAAACAAATATCTGCGAGAATGTGAATGTGTGTGTGTGGACGTGCTGGTCTGGGTGTGGGCGTTGGCGTGCAAGTCTGTGTAGGCGTGTGGGTCCTGGTCTGGGCGTGGAGGTGCTGACCTGGTCGTGGGCGTACTGGTCTGAGCGTGGGTGAGTTGGTGTGGGTGTGATGGTCAGGGTGTGTGGGTCTGGGCGTGGGTGTGTGGGTCTGGGCGTGGGTGTGTGGGTCTGGGCGTGGGTGTTCTGATCCGATATTCTGGGACGAAGGAAAATAGATTAACAGACTCTGGTATGTTGTGTAATTACTTATTGTGTGTGTGTGTGTGTGTGTGTGTGTGTGTGTGTGTGTGTGTGTACCTACTCGCCTATGTGGTTACAAGGTCACAGCTCCTGGCCCGGCGTCTTCGCTGGCATTTTCCACAGCAACGCGAAAGGTCTGGTTCAAAGACATATCCAGCCCTCCTGGTTGTCGTCCATACACAATAACATATACACATATAACTTCCCAAAGATATTTTTCTCGTGGGAATCTTAAGAGGAATCACGAATAAAAACACCAAAGCCGTGTTGAACATCTTAACATCCAAATATCTTCATCTTCCTAAAGTGTTGGGGAATCTTTCCAGTGTCACATCTAAAGCTGTTAATAAACACAATAGCTGGTCTATATCAAAACGGTAATGTTCTATTTTGACAAAGTCGTCAAATTCAAAATATATGTAAAGTTCGCCAGTATACCTAAGATTATAGTCCCTTACCTAACACTCTTGCTAATATAGTTCTAGACTCGCTAGTGAAATATATTATGAACAGCTGTATAATGCAGTAGTTCCATTACACACACACACACACACACACACACACACACACACACACACACACACACACACACACACACACATACACACACACACACCTAGTAGCGACTAGTGAAGAGGCGGGGCCAGGAGCTGTGAATCGACCCCTGCAACCACAACTAGGTGAGTACACCAGACAGGCCGTCTCCCACCTTTGTAGAAGAAGACCCAAAGGGGAACAACAAATGGAAAACTCAATCTCCTTCGTTCCTTCCTTCCATCCTTCACCTTCTACGAGGGTAGGCACTGTACTTCCACCTCAGACTAGAGTTTCCTAAGACGGACTCCTTTCCTTTGAAACATCATAAATCCCATTTTTCCCCTTCATTCCTTCCTTCCCTCCTTACCCCTTCTTACCCCTCGGGTACCCTTCTTACCCCTTCTTACCCTCCTTACCCACCTCCTCCTCCTAATGCTGGAGCTCATGTTTACTGCTTATGGCTTAAGCAAGCTCTTCTGACGTCTCTTGTGACACTCTTCCCCCCTTTCTCTTCTCTCTCCTCTCTCTCTCTCTCTCTCCTCTCTCTCTTCTCTCTCCTCTCTCTCTCTTCTCTCTCCCTTCCCTCTCCTGTTCCATCTTTCTGTTTGTAGATGATGGTTCAGAGAACCGACTGTTGATAAATAGACATGTGCAATCTTGGTACTTTATTGAGGAAACGTTTCGCCACACGTGCTTCATCAGTCCATACAAAGAGAATCTTGAAGAATAGAGGAGAATGAGGTAATCAGTCCCTCAACCTTGGTCATGGACTGACCACATCGACTCAAGGTTGAGGGACTGATTACCTCATTCTCCTCCTATTCTTCAAGATTCTCCTTTGTATGGACTGATGAAGCCACTGTGTGGCGAAACGTTTCCTCAATAAAGATACCCAAGAGTTGCACATGTGTCTAATTTACCATCTTTCTGTATTGAGAAAGAGAACCGCCGTTATCATTGGTTTTTATTCCATTACCGAGAGTTATCTTGCACTCTTCTAAAAGACAGAGGCCTTTATATATGCAAGTTTGCTCTCTTGTTTTCCTGTATATACTGCTTCGTCTTCCTTCTTCATTATTGTTTAAGTCCTCACGCTCGTCACTGCCCCACAACTCACTCTTAAAAGTCACCTAAGTTCCCCCGTCTTCTAATGTTAATTTTGTCCTCTATAATCTACCTTGTCTATAATTACTATCGCATTTGCTTTATTTCGTAAGGTAAAGTCCAGGATCTTTACTTAATTCATGGTATAACTTAAATCTTTGATGACAATAGTGTCGTAGAGGTGTGAGCAACTCACGCCATGAATTAAGTAAAGATCCTGGACTTTACCTTACGAAATAAAGCAAATGCGATAGTAATTATAGACAAGGTAGATTATAGTGGAAAAAAATGAACATTAGGTGCCTCTTAAAACTCACTCAGCTGATGAGGCACTCAGCTGGTCGAGGCACTCGCTGATCGAGGCACTCGGCTGGTCGAGGCACTCAGCTGGTCGAGGCACTCAGCTGGTCGAGGCACTCAGCTGATCGAGGCACTCGGCTGGTCGAGGCACTCAGCTGATCGAGGCACTCGGCTGGTCGAGGCACTCAGCTGGTCGAGGCACTCTGTACCTTCCTTTCTCTTATCTTCCCACAGTCTTTCTTAATTCTTCCCGTCTTCCTACAATCTTTTTCACTGTTCTACTCTAGTTCTCGTCCTTCACATTCTTAACATTTATGGCCCCATAAAAAATGTTACAAGTGAACAGTTCTTTCAGTAGAGAAAATATATTAAAACATCAGTAAGAGAGAGAGAGAGAGAGATGAAAACTTAAGAATTAGATTAACCCTTAAAAGGAAAATGAGATGAGGCAAGAAAATGGAAATGATTAACCAAAATCTCATTACCATGCCTCCCTTCTCCCCCCCATCCTCCGCCCCCCAAAATCTACACCCCCACCTCCACCTCCGTCCCCACTCCTCACCAAATTCCACCCCCTCCCTCCCTCCCTCCCTCCCTCCCTCCCTCCCTCCCTTCTCTCAGTGTTGAGATATATGGCAGTAATAAACAGTAATTCCATGAATTATATCTTAGCAATTGTGTAGTGACTCGGTGAGTGGGGGGTCGGGGGGCGGCACCCCTCCCCTCAGGGAAGGGGCCTTCATGCCAGTGAAGGGTTCTTGTTACAAGGAATTGGAGCTAACTTCTCCCTTCTTGGATTGCCTTGTGTATATATTAGAAATAAACCTTCGTATCAAATGTATCTTATTGGAAAATAAATTAATATTGTTAGATACTTTCAAAGAGAGATTTCTATATGGTTTAAACTTGTTATACTTCTCATCGATTATATTATTCTCAAACATCGAGAATCCCTCATTCGACTGGATTCAAATTTTGAACGCTTGTGCACGGTAACAAAAACCAGATTCTACGAACAATTGGGATATTCACTTTCCTTCTCACTAAACTTGTTGATCCCATTCCCAGCATCCTGGATATCCTGGGATAACTTTCAAAATCCTCTGCGGCATAGTTTCAAACGTTCACAAACGTTGCTTCCTAATTCGACGACGTCGGAGAGTAAACTTTAAGTGTGTAGCTGCGGAATTAATCTTTGTATGTGTAGAATTGTGTGGAATTCTGATTCCTGTTTAATCATCACGATCAAATTATAAGTATCTACCGTTTTTGAATGGCTTCAGCTTTTAATGGGAGATGCATCTCGCGTCCAGGACGGCAGCGGATCAGTTAGGTTTGTGGGTAAAGTTGTCTGTGTAATAATATTTTTGTGTAGACTTGGTATCTTTGGATTTTATCAGTCTTCCTCCCACACCCACCTAACATGTTGATATCTTCCTCCCACACCCACCTAACATGTTGATATCTTCCTCCCACACCCACCTAACATGTTGATATCTTCCTCCCACACCCACCTAACATGTTGATATCTTCCTCCCACACCCACCTAACATGTTGATATCTTCCTCCCACACCCACCTATCATGTTCATATCTCCCTCCCACACCCACCTATCATGTTCAAATCTCCCTCCCACACCCACCTATCATGTTCATATCTCCCTCCCACACCCACCTATCATCTTCATATCTCCCACCAACACCCACCTATCATGTTCACATCTCCCACACATGTGTTTACCTGGAGTTTACCTGGAGAGAGTTCCGGGGGTCAACGCCCCCGCGGCCCGGTCTGTGACCAGGCCTCCTGGTGGATCAGAGCCTGATCAACCAGGCTGTTGCTGCTGGCTGCACGCAAACCAACGTACGAGCCACAGCCCGGCTGATCAGGAACTGACTTTAGGTGCTTGTCCAGTGCCAGCTTGAAGACTGCCAGGGGTCTGTTGGTAATCCCCCTTATGTATGCTGGGAGGCAGTTGAACAGTCTCGGGCCCCTGACACTTATTGTATGGTCTCTTAACGTGCTAGTGACACCCCTGCTTTTCATTGGGGGGATGGTGCATCGTCTGCCAAGTCTTTTGCTTTCGTAGTGAGTGATTTTCGTGTGGGAAGTTCGGTACTAGTCCCTCTAGGATTTTCCAGGTGTATATAATCATGTATCTCTCCCCCCTGCGTTCCAGGGAATACAGGTTTAGGAACCTCAAGCGCTCCCCGTAATTGAGGTGTTTTATCTCCGTTTATGCGCGCCGTGAAAGTTCTCTGTACATTTTCTAGGTCGGCAATTTCCACCTGCCTTGAAAGGTGCTGTTAGTGTGCAGCAATATTCCAGCCTAGATAGAACAAGTGACCTGAAGAGTGTCATCATGGGCTTTGCCTCCCTAGTTTTTTAAGGTTCTCATTATCCATCCTGTCATTTTTCTAGCAGATGCGATTGATACAATGTTATGGTCCTTGAAGGTGAGATCTTCCGACATGATCACTCCCAGGTCTTTGACGTTGGTGTTTCGCTCTATTTTGTGGCCGAATTTGTTTTGTACTCTGATGGGAAAATTTATTTCCTCATGTTTCCCATATCTGAGTAATTGAAATTTCTCATCGTTGAACTTCATATTGTTTTCTGCAGCCCACTGAAAGATTTGGTTGATGTCCGCCTGGAGCCTTGCAGTGTCTGTAATGGAAGACACTGTCATGCAGATTCGGGTGTCATCTGCAAAGGAAGACACGGTGCTGTGGCTGACATCCTTGTCTATGTCGGATATGAGGATGAGGAACAAGATGGGAGCGAGTACTGTGCCTTGTGGAACAGAGCTTTTCACCGTAGCTGCCTCGGACTTTACTCTGTTGACGACTACTCTCTGTGTTCTGTTAGTGAGGAAATTATAGATCCATCGACCGACTTTTCCTGTTATTCCTTTAGCACGCATTTTGTGCGCTATTACGCCATGGTCACACTTGTCGAAGGCTTTTGCAAAGTCTGTATATATTACATCTGCATTCTTTTTGTCTTCTAGTGCATTTAGGACCTTGTCGTAGTGATCCAATAGTTGAGACAGACAGGAGCGACCTGTTCTAAACCCATGTTGACCTGGGTTGTATAACTGATGGGTTTCTAGATGGGTGGTGATCTTGCTTCTTAGGACCCTTTCAAAGATTTTTATGATATGGGATGTTAGTGCTATCGGTCTGTAGTTCTTTGCTGTTGCTTTACTGCCCCCTTTGTGGAGTGGGGCTATGTCTGTTGTTTTTAGTAACAGGGGGACGACCCCCGTGTCCATGCTCACTCTCCATAGGATGGAAAAGGCTCGTGATAGGGGCTTCTTGCAGTTCTTGAAGAACACAGAGTTCCATGAGTATGGCCCTGGGGCAGAGTGCATGGGCATGTCATTTATCGCCTGTTCGAAGTCATTTGGCGTCAGGATAACATCGGATAGGCTTGTGTTTACCTGGAGTTTACCTGGAGAGAGTTTCGGGGGTCAACGCCCCCGCGGCCCGGTCTGTGACCAGGCCTCCTGGTGGATCAGCGCCTGATCAACCAGGCTGTTGTTAATCAAATTTTGTGGCTCTCTCATAAAAAATTCATTTTGATCTTCGACTCTCTGTCTGGTTAGCGGCTTGCTAAAAACTGAGTCATACTGGGACTTGAGTAGCTCACTCATTTCCTTGCTGTCATCTGTGTAGGACCCATCTTGTTTAAGTAGGGGCCCAATACTGGACGTTGTTCTCGATTTTGATTTGGCATAGGAGAAGAAATACTTTGGGTTTCTTTCGATTTCATTTATGGCTTTTAGTTCTTCCCGCGATTCCTGACTCCTAAAGGATTCTTTTAGCTTAAGTTCGATGCTTGCTATTTCTCTGACCAGTGTCTCCCTACGCATTTCAGATATATTGACCTCTTTTAGCCGCTCTGTTATTCTTTTCCGTCGCCTGTAAAGGGAGCGCCTGTCTCTTTCTATTTTACATCTACTCCTCCTTTTTCTTAGAGGAATAAGCCTTGTGCATACATCGAGTGCCACCGAGTGTAGTGTATGCATATTTATGTCGTGGCTTCAGCATGCTTTAAAATGTTCTTTGACGCTGATGTGGTGTCTGGAGGTTCCACAGACATAAATCTCGTCATAATCTCACGTGCTATAGAATATGTACCAGAAAGTCGTCTTCACTACCTTTCTTTAATGGTCCAGGACACAAGTCTTGGATAATCCTCAACACTTGTACCTTGGACTCCTAGACTCAGGGACTGATTACCTAGTCTTCTGTATATATTTATATAGTCTTCAAATTACGTCCATGTATTGATAAAGCCACTGGAGGGAGAAACCCCAATGGAAGTCACTTTGGCTTTTCTGGGTAATTCTAGGTTCTCTACACATTTGCTGCTATGTATGATTATGTAAATGTATTTGTGTATACCTGAATAAACTTACAAAGATAACCAGATGTTGTATATGTCTAATTCATCATCTTGGTGTTGTATACCACTGATACACAACTTATTTTCTGTTTTTTCTATCATATAAATGGTTCAGAAAACAGACAAGTTGAAGAGTGAGACACTAAGGCAACATTTGGGTATCTTTATTGTGGGAACTTGTCCCCTGACCAGTGACTTCATCAGTCCAGTACAGGGAAGAATGGACTGAAAACATCTCCAGAGGGACTGATTACCTAAAATTCCTCGCTTTCCAGCGCATTTATATCCGTTCTTTAATATGAAGAACAGAACTGAACAGCATAATCTAAATGAAACTTTACCGATGATAATTAAAGTTGAGGTATAACCTGAAGACTTCTGTTATTTATACTACTTAATATGAAGCCAAGAATTCCATTACCTTTATTGCAAACACTTGTGCACTGTTGTCTTGGCTTTAGATTACTGCTAACCAGAACTCATAAATCTTTTTCGCAGAGCGATGGAGATCTACATTATTCAGTGCCGTGGTTATTCTCTACTCCCAAGATTAGAACTTTACATTTGCTACGTTAAACTACATCTGTCACTTCTCTGGCCACTACATCTGTCACTTCTCTGGCCACTACATCTGTCACTTCTCTGACCACTACATCTGTCACTTCTCTGGCCATTACATCTGTCACTTCTCTGACCACTACATCTGTCACTTCTCTGACCACTACATCTGTCACTTCTCTGACCACTACATCTGTCACTTCTCTGACCACTACATCTGTCACTTCTCTGGCCACTACATCTGTCACTTCTCTGACCACTACATCTGTCACTTCGCTGACCACTACATCTGTCACTTCGCTGACCACTACATCTGTCACTTCTCTGGCCACTACATCTGTCACTTCGCTGACCACTACATCTGTCACTTCTCTGGCCACTACATCTGTCACTTCTTGACCACTACATCTGTCACTTCTCTGACCACTACATCTGTCACTTCTCTGACCACTACATCTGTCACTTCTCTGGCCACTACATCTGTCACTTCTCTGACCACTACATCTGTCACTTCTCTGACCACTACATCTGTCACTTCTCTGGCCACTACATCTGTCACTTCTCTGACCACTACATCTGTCACTTCTCTGACCACTACATCTGTCACTTCTCTGGCCACTACATCTGTCACTTCTTGACCACTACATCTGTCACTTCTCTGACCACTACATCTGTCACTTCTCTGGCCACTACATCTGTCACTTCTCTGGCCATTACATCTGTCACTTCTCTGACCACTACATCTGTCACTTCTCTGGCCACTACATCTGTCACTTCTCTGACCACTACATCTGTCACTTCTTTGGCCACTACATCTGTCACTTCTCTGGCCACTACATCTGTCACTTCTCTGACCACTACATCTGTCACTTCTCTGCCACTACATCTGTCACTTCTCTGGCCACTACATCTGTCACTTCTCTGGCCACTACATCTGTCACTTCTCTGGCCACTACATCTGCCACTTCTCTGGCCACTACCTCTGCCACTTCTCTGACCACTACATCTGTCACTTCTCTGACCACTACATCTGTCACTTCTCTGACCACTACATCTGCCACTTCTCTGACCACTACCTCTGTCACTTCTCTGGCCACTACATCTGTCACTTCTCTGACCACTACATCTGTCACTTCTCTGGCCACTACCTCTGCCACTTCTCTGGCCACTACCTCTGCCACTTCTCTGACCACTACATCTGTCGCTTCTCTGACCACTACATCTGCCACTTCTCTGACCACTACCTCTGTCACTTCTCTGGCCATTACATCTGTCACTTCTCCGGCCACTACATCTGTCACTTCGCTGACCACTACATCTGTCACTTCTCTGGCCACTACATCTGTCACTTCTCTGACCACTACATCTGTCACTTCTCTGACCACTACATCTGTCACTTCTCTGACCACTACATCTGTCACTTCTCTGGCCACTACATCTGTCACTTCTCTGACCACTACATCTGTCACTTCTCTGACCACTACATCTGTCACTTCTCTGGCCACTACATCTGTCACTTCTCTGACCACTACATCTGTCACTTCTCTGACCACTACATCTGTCACTTCTCTGGCCACTACATCTGTCACTTCTCTGGCCATTACATCTGTCACTTCTCTGACCACTACATCTGTCACTTCTCTGGCCACTACATCTGTCACTTCTCTGACCACTACATCTGTCACTTCTCTGGCCACTACATCTGCCACTTCTCTGGCAACTACCTCTGCCACTTCTCTGACCACTACATCTGTCACTTTTCTGACCACTACATCTGTCACTTCTCTGACCACTACATCTGCCACTTCTCTGACCACTACATCTGTCACTTCTCTGACCACTACATCTGTCACTTCTCTGACCACTACATCTGTCACTTCTCTGGCCACTACATCTGTCACTTCTCTGGCCACTACCTCTGCCACTTCTCTGGCCACTACCTCTGCCACTTCTCTGACCACTACATCTGTCACTTCTCTGACCACTACATCTGCCACTTCTCTGACCACTACCTCTGTCACTTCTCTGGCCATTACATCTGTCACTTCTCCGGCCACTACATCTGTCACTTCTCTGGCCACTACATCTGCCACTTCTCTGACCACTACATGTGCCACTTCTCTGACCACTACCTCTGCCACTTCTCTGACAAACACATCTGCCACTTCTCTGACCACTACATCTGCCACTTCTCTGACCACTACCTCTGCCACTTCTCTGACCACTACATCTGCCACTTCTCTGACCACTACATCTGCCACTTCTCTGACCACTACATCTGCACTTCTCTGACCACTACATCTGCCACTTCTCTGACCACTACATCTGCCACTTCTCTGACCACTACATCTGCCACTTCTCTGACCACTACATCTGCCACTTCTCTGACCACTACCTTTGCCACTTCTCTGGCCACTACATCTGCCACTTCTCTGACCACTACCTCTGCCACTTCTCTGGCCATTACCTCTGCCACTTCTCTGACTACTACATCTGTCACTTCTCTGACCACTACATCTGCCACTTCTCTGACCACTACCTCTGTCACTTCTCTGGCCATTACATCTGTCACTTCTCCGGCCACTACATCTGTCACTTCTCTGGCCACTACCTCTGCCACTTCTCTGACCACTATATCTGCCACTTCACTGACCACTACATCTGCCACTTCTCTGACCACTACCTTTGCCACTTCTCTGGCCACTACATCTGCCACTTCTCTGACCACTACCTCTGCCACTTCTCTGGCCATTACCTCTGCCACTTCTCTGACTACTACATCTGTCACTTCTCTGACCACTACATCTGCCACTTCTCTGACCACTACCTCTGTCACTTCTCTGGCCATTACATCTGTCACTTCTCTGACCACTACATCTGTCACTTCTCTGGCCACTACCTCTGCCACTTCTCTGACCACTATATCTGCCACTTCTCTGACCACTACATCTGCCACTTCTCTGACCACTACATCTGTCACTTCTCTGGCCACTACATCTGTCACTTCTCTGGCCACTACATCTGCCACTTCTCTGGCCACTACATCTGCCACTTCTCTGGCCACTACATCTGCCACTTCTCTGGCCACTACCTCTGCCACTTCTCTGGCCACTACATCTGTCACTTCTCTGACCACTACATCTGCCACTTCTCTGGCCACTACCTCTCTCACTTCTCTGACCACTACCTCTGCCACTTCTCTGACCACTACCTCTGCCACTTCTCTGACCACTACATCTGCCACTTCTCTGACCACTACATCTGCCACTTCTCTGACCACTACCTCTGCCACTTCTCTGACCACTACATCTGCCACTTCTCTGACCATTTACATCTGCCACTTCTCTGACCACTACCTCTGCCACTTCTCTGACAAATACATCTGCCACTTCTCTGACCACTACATCTGCCACTTCTCTGACCACTACCTCTGCCACTTCTCTGACCACTACATCTGCCACTTCTCTGACCACTACATCTGTCACTTCTCTGACCACTACATCTGCCACTTCTCTGACCACTACATCTGCCACTTCTCTGACCACTACATCTGCCACTTCTCTGACCACTACATCTGCCACTTCTCTGACCACTACATCTGCCACTTCTTGACCACTACATCTGCCACTTCTCCTGACCACTACATCTGCCACTTCTCTGACCACTACATCTGCCACTTCTCTGACCACTACCTTTGCCACTTCTCTGGCCACTACATCTACCACTTTTCTGACCACTACCTCTGCCACTTCTCTGGCCACTACATCTGCCACTTCTCTGACCACTACCTCTGCCACTTCTCTGATCACTGCATCTGCCACTTCTCTGGCCGCTACACCTGCCACTTCCGACCACTACATCTGCCACTTCTGACCACTACATCTGCCACTTCTGACCACTACATCTGCCACTTCTGACCACTACATCTGCCACTTCTGACCACTACATCTGCCACTTCTGACCACTACATCTGCCACTTCTGACCACTACATCTGCCACTTCTGACCACTACATCTGCCACTTCTGACCACTACGTCTGCCACTTCTCCGACCAATGCATCAACCTATCCAAATCTTCCTGAAGCTCTCTAGTTTGCTCATCAGAATATACCTGACGGCCTATTTTAGTGTCCTCGACAAACTTATTTGTCGCTATTCTCTCGATGTCGTTTATATATACTGTGAATATCAATGGGCCCAACACTGATCTCTGTGGAACACCACTTGTGACACGTTCAACACTGATTTCTCACTATTTACGCACTGTTGCCTGTCAACCCACGCCTCGATCCAGGAAAAAATTCCCCTCCTATTCCGTGTGCCTCTATTTTCCTCAACAATCTCCTGTGTAGAACGCTATCAGAGACCTAACTGAAGCCCATATACATATACTACATGCCTGCTCGCCCATGTTCGGCAGGTCTTACTCGCACTTACCCACATTCACTCGTGTAAATAACGTATTTATAAAGCTGCACAAGGTTTTCGCTTCAATGAATTTGTTCCATTCATCCACAACTCAGTTACCAATTGCTGTCCTATATTCTTTTAAAATTTTAATTTTTCCAACATGAACCCATTGCTGCGAATCCTGCCTTGGTTAGATATTTATAGCACGTTATTTATAGCCCCTTTATCTATTCCTGCTTTCCATTTATACACCTCAATCATATCCTCCCTAATTCTACGCCTGTCTAGAGAGTGCAGATTCAGTGCTCTCAGTCTGTCCTTGTAGTAAACATTTCTGATATATGATTAAGAATTACACATGTGCAACATCTGGGTAGCTTTACTGTAGACGTTTAGCCATCCAGTGGCTTCATCAGTACAAATTCAAGAACATTATTGGAAGACAGAGCTATATACAAAAAATGATATAATCAGTCCCTCAACCTTGAAGATGAGCACCATAGTCGTGAAGAGTTTGAAGTACAGGTATGAAGACTGACGCTTATATACCAGCGTCATCTGAGGTCAATATATATAAGCGGTTATAAACTGGCGTCAGGTGACGCCAGTTTATAACCGCAAACTTTTCATTAATAAAAATTCGTAGTGATGCACATCTTATCATCCTGACTCCCACTTGTATACATCGATCATGTCTCCCATCATTCTACGCCTTTCAGGGTTCCTCGGTCGATCTTTGCAGGAAAGACACTTCCTTGTGGCCCCGTGGCCTGGTGGCTAAAGCTCTTGCTTCACACAGCGAGTGTCCGCGTTCGATTCCCGGCGAGGGTAGAAAGGTTCTACCCTCTACATTGGGCGTGTTGCCCTACACTGGTTGTCTGTTCTCCATCAGTAAAATGTGTACCAGGGTGTTAGTCGACTGGTGTGAGTCGCATCCTGGGACAAAACTGACTTAATTTGCCCGAAATGCTCTGCATAAGCGACTTTCTATATAGTAGTATGTCAGTGATGTCAGCTATGGTCTGTATGCCTTATACTTGTAGACATAGATATACCTGGAGTATACCTGGAGAAGGTTTCGGGGGTGAACGTCCCTAGCAGCCCGGTGTGTGACCAGGCCTAGTGGTGGATCAGAGCCTGATCAACCAGGCTACTGCTGTTGGCCGCACGCAACCCGACGTACGAACCACAACCCGGCTGGTCAGGTACAAACTTTAGGTGCCTATCCAGCGCCTTCTTGAAGACAGCCAGGGGTCTATTGGTAATCCCCCTTATGTATGCTGGAAAGCAGTTGAACAGTCTTGGGCACCTGACACTTGTTGAGTTGTCTCTTAACGTGCTAGTGTCACCCCTGCTTTTCATTGGGGGGATGTTGCATCGTCTGCCGAGTCCTTTGCTTTCATAGGGAGCGATTTTCGTGTGCAAGTTTGGTACTAATCCCTCTACGAGTTTCAAAGTGTGTATAATGATGTATCTCTCCCGCCTGCGTTCCAGGGAGTACAGGTTGAGGAACTTCAAGCGTTCCCAGTAATTGAGGTCTTTTTATCGCAGTTGTGTGCCGTGAAGGTTCTCTGTATATTTTCTAGGTCAGCAGTTTCACCTGCCTTGAAAGGTGCTGTTAGTGTGCAGCAATATTCCAGCCTAGATAGAACAAGTGACCTGAAGAGTGTCATCATGGGCTTGGCGTCACTAGTTTTCTCATTATCCATCCTGTCACTTCTCTAGCAGATGAGATTGATGCACTGTTATGGTCTTTGAAGGCGAGATCCTCTGACATGATCACTCCCAGATCTTTACATTAGTTTTTCGCTCTACTGTGTGATTGGAATTTGTTTTATAATCCGATATAGTTTTAATTTTTCATCAATGAACTTCACATTGTTTTCTGCGGCCCATTTAAAGATTTGGTTGATGTCCGCCTGGAGTCTTGCAGTGTCTTCAATGGAGGACACTGTCATGCAAATTCAGGTGTCATCTGCAAAGGAAGATAGGTTACTGTGAAGTAGGTCTCTGTCAGATATAAGGATGAACAGGATGGGAGCGAGTACTGTGTTGTGGAACACAGCTTTTCACTATAGCCGCCTCAGAATTTACTGTTTACTATCATTATTATTCCATTATCACGCATTTAGTGCGCTATTACACCATGATCACGATTATTATTATTGTACAGTGGATCAGTTTTGCTATCCTTCTCTTTGTTCTCCAGTGCATTAACATCCATTATGAAATTCCGGTCTAGTTTCCATACCACAGAATGCAGAGCTGTAATATAGAATCTTGGAAAGTCACAAAGTCTAATCCGGTAATATAATATATATATATATATATATATATATATATATATATATATATATATATATATTATATTATTTTTTTTATTATCACACTGGCCGATTCCCACCAAGGCAGGGGGGGCCCGAAAAAGAAAAACTTTCACCATCATTCACTCTATCACTGTCTTGCCAGAAGGGTGCTTTACACTACAGTTTTTAAACTGCAACATTAACACCCCTCCTTCAGAGTGCAGGCACTGTACTTCCCATCTCCAGGACTCAAGTCCGGCCTGCCGGTTTCCCTGAACCCCTTCATAAATGTTACTTTGCTCACACTCTAACAGCACGTCAAGTATTAAAAACCATTCGTCTCCATTCACTCCTATCAAACACGCTCACGCACGCCTGCTGGAAGTCCAAGCCCCTCGCACGCAAAACCTCCTTTACCCCCTCCCTCCAACCTTTCCTAGGCCGACCCCTACCCCGCCTTCCTTCTACTACAGACTGATACACTCTTGAAGTCATTCTGTTTCGCTCCATTCTCTCTACATGTCCGAACCACCTCAACAACCCTTCCTCAGCCCTCTGGACAACAGTTTTGGTAATCCCGCACCTCCTCCTAACTTCCAAACTACGAATTCTCTGCATTATATTCACACCACACATTGCCCTCAGACATGACATCTCCAATGCCTCCAGCCTTCTCCTCGCTGCAACATTCATCACCCATGCTTCACACCCATATAAGAGTGTTGGTAAAACTATACTCTCATACATTCCCCTCTTTGCCTCCAAGGAAAAAGTTCTTTGTCTCCACAGACTCCTAAGTGCACCACTCACCCTTTTCCCCTCATCAATTCTATGATTCACCTCATCCTTCATAGACCCATCCGCTGACACGTCCACTCCCAAATATCTGAATACATTCACCTCCTCCATACTCTCTCCCTCCAATCTGATATCCAATCTTTCATCACATAATCTTTTTGTTATCCTCATAACCTTACTCTTTCCTGTATTCACTTTTAATTTTCTTCTTTTGCACACCCTACCAAATTCATCCACCAATCTCTGCAACTTCTCTTCAGAATCTCCCAAGAGCACAGTGTCATCAGCAAAGAGCAACTGTGACAACTCCCACTTTATGTGTGATTCCTTATCTTTTAACTCCACGCCTCTTGTCAAGACCCTCGCATTTACTTCTCTTACAACCCCATCTATAAATATATTAATCAACCATCGGTGGACCATCACACATCCTTGTCAAGGCCTACTTTTACTGGGAAATAATCTCCCTCTTTCCTACTACTCTAACTTGAGCCTCACTATCCTTGTAAAAACTCTTCACTGCTTTCAGTAACCTACCTCCTACACCATACACCTGCAACATCTGCCAC